>CM019149.1:47790124-47858894 GCA_009733165.1 Naja naja
TCTAAACCCCTTGACGGCGTTTCATCTCCCGGGCTCCTCAGAATACCAAAGAGCAAGCCGGGATCCATGGCGTAAGGGGGCCTTGGGACAACCCTGTCGAGGGCCTCCGGCGCATTGCCAGGCCATTGCCAGATCCTCGGCAGAGCTGTGAGCAAGGGAAGTAGGAAGAACCCCAGTTCTGCCTGGAACCTCTCCGGGTCCATCAGCCTGGGGCGGAACCATCTAAGTGGCTCCTCATCCCAGCAGTGGGGACAGCCTGTTGGAAGACCAGCCGTAGGAGATAGTGATCAGACCATGGAGCAGGCAAGACCGTAGAACTGACTTGCCCTCTGTCACTCGCCACTGTTCAGAGACAAAAACTAGGTCAAGAGTATTTCCCCCTCATGAGTAGGGCCTTGTATTAACTGGGTCAGGCCCATGGCCTCCATAGAAGCCATGAATTCCTGGGCCAAACCCGACCCCCCCCCAGGGAAGGCAGGTTGAAGTCCCCAAGACCATAAGGTCAGGGAACTCCACCGCCACCCCAGAGAGGAGATCGAGAAGCCCAGGTAGGGCCGCTGCCACACAGCTGGGGGAAAGGTATGCCAGCAGCAAGCCCACCCGACCATTAGGCCCCCATCTCAAGAGGGTCTCACTCCCTATCTCTGCAACAGAGACCTCCCTTGGAAACATGGCCTCCCGAATAACCACGGCCACCCCACCACCCCTACCTGGGCCGTGGCGGTGCAAAACTCGAAAACCTGGTGGGCACAAATCAACCAGAGGGACACCCCTCTGGGCCCAACCAGGTTTCAGTGATACAAGCCAGATCGCAGCCTCCTCCTCAATGATCTCCCGAAGGAGGGAGGACTTATTTGCCACGGACCTGGCATTAAAATACACCAACCTAAGCCCAGGGGTCCTAGTTCCTGCCCCTAGGGAGGAGGCCATAGGGTCGAGGCGAGCAACCGGCCTTAAGTGTCGGCGGTGCGCTCCCCTCACCGTACTGACCCTATGCCTCGGACGTCCTCTTCCAACTCCGACCACCCTGGGAATGCAGCCCGACCTCAGGGCCCGGAGCCCGCCGGACCCCAACCCCCACCCACTCCCGCCGCATCCCGGGTCATAAGTTGAAGTCCATCCATCTTAAAGTGGGCAAGGTTGAGAAACACTGACCTAGTGAATTTCTATGGTTTCTAGTCTTGGTGCAACCAATACTTTCCTCACTGTATATCATTGATTGTGAAATGTTGAAAAGGAGCATGACATCAGGCAGCCATGCCTTTGAATTGCTCAGCCAACAATGTACCCAGTCCTTGTCAGAAGACAGCAGTGGGATGAAGTATATATATATATTTTTATTTTTAATTACATTTATATGCCACCCTTCTCCGACTCAGGCTGACTTACAATTTTTGGGATACAACCCAGTGTGCTCAGCAATAGCCTTCATTCATTGTATATGCCTGCTTATTCCTAAGCTGGCATTTTACAAGTCAGCTATGCCCCCAACAATCTTGGGTCCTCAATTTACCTACCCCGAGAGGATGGAAGGCTGAGTCAACCTTGAGCCTGGTGGGATTCGAGCCTACAGTAATTGTAGACAGCTGGATCTTAAGAGCAGGCATTTAACAGCCTGAGCCACCAAGGCTCATTACATATTCTATGGGCAAGAACCAAAACAAACCAAGGCATTTTCTAAAATTCAAAAAGAGGCATGTTCTTCCACAAACATGACAAAAGTTTATCTAGCTATGATAAAAAATAATTCACTTGACAAACATAAAATGTATCTTTCATAAAATGATAATTCCATTCAGAAAAACAAGTACAACAGGCAGACAAGAACAAGCAGGTATAAGGTCATTATTATAAATATTCAAATCAAATGGTGCAGCATTGCAAATGATGCACTAAAGTGATGTACCAATGCAACTGAAAGCTAATAGGTTCTGCTAATCTAGAAGGAGAAAAAAGAGAGATGGAATAATGCCAAATGCCTATACATTTTTTAAAAAATTTGGCCTGAGATGTTTTGGTACATATTTTTCTTTTTCATTAGCGCTCCTGGGACATGAACTGACTAGTTTCCTGACTAGTTTCCTGATTCAGGAAAACTCACATTTTTCATTTCAGGAAACCAAATTTGGGATACTCTGCTTGTAATAAAGCTTTCTGCCCCTGGTGCCTTCTAGATTTTGGGCACAATGACTGGGAAATGGCATTTCATCACACCACAAGGGCACCATTTTGAGAGAAACTGGTCTGGAACACGACCTTTCCCACGGGTAATTTGAGGAGCTATCTCTTACTTGAACCTACTTTGCAGCATTACCAAGAAGGTAGTTTTCGTTTTCAAAAATCTTGGTGCACACAGTTCTGAACCCCATGCACAACGAAAAAGATGCAAAAATAATAATGTGATAATTATATGATAAACATCATGGAGCATGTCATTCCTGATTGCTTATAAGCCTTGAACTGTAGGAATGGGACTAATGAAAAGGAAAGATGCACAGTGTTTTTAAAAGCAATGCTGTCAGAGTTCCAAGTAATGCACCCATTGAAAGCAGATCTCCGAGGCAGGTACAGTCCCCAAAGAACAATTTATTGGATACATTATATTGGTACAACTGGAGAAAACCGACTCTGAAAATTCCCACAGATTTCACCCAACTAAAATTGAAAGTTCCTCCTTTCCCCCTCCCCAGGCATCAGTTATATTGTCCAATGGAGGTGCCAGCTGGTTGCTTGGTTACTCACTCCTTCTCTTCCCTGCCACCTGTTAAAATATCCTTGGTTCCCACAGAAAAACTTTTTGTTTTCACTACAAAACCCTAGATAACTATTTTCCCTCCTTCCCTCTCTATGGCAACCTTGAAGCCATAAAAATGGCCTCAGCCAGGTCTGCTTTAGGGTTGACAGTCGGACCTTCCCTCTCAATTCAAGAGGAGCTCCTGAAAAAGAAAGAAAACAAAGAGGAGGTTAATTAACACTCAGTCAGCCACCTCTTCCTCTCCCCGGAGGTCCCTTTGGCTTTTGAGGGTGTTTGTCGTGGAACAAGTTTGTTTTGATCTGCTAGTTTAAAAACCAAATGCAGTGAAAAGTACATATAACTGCAAATTCAGCTGGCCTTTTCTTATAAAGACCAGTTTCCACCTGTTTCCAGTTTCAGTCACATTAAGAAGAGCATTTTTTTTGTCCTGCCTTGCTTTCCTGAAGCAAAAACTTTTAGGATATCCTTGCTACTACACAATATTAATGCTTAATGAATGGAAGCTGGCTATAAGCTGAGTTTCCAACTATTCTGAGGTCCCAGATGATTGCACAGTGTTTCTGTGAGACATCTGGGGCTTGGAGCATCCTTGAGGGCTAAAGATGTCAAGCAGGGTGAGTGCCAATACAGCCAAAGATACATGGCTCAGCTGGATTGAGAAGAAAGAAAAAGAAGCAAGAACACACAGTCCATTATTATGAATGTTGGTTCATTCAATATTTAAATAATTGAGCTCTTGTCAGTTTTCAGGTGATGATAACAGCGAGAGCAGGATTAAACTCCAGTTATCTGAATGAAATTCATACAAAATGTAAATGTAATGTGCAAACATTCAGAAGACATACATCATTGTACATTGGCCTATCTTGTCCAGAAGACAGATCGTGAACCAAAGAAGCTGTGGAATATTTCTAGCCAGAGAAAATATAGCTTTAACAAATATGACAAATAAGTTTTATAATTATCAACACCCCAAATAATATTAGAAGGTAGAAAAGAATGCAGAATAACAGAGTTGGAATGGACCTTGGAAATCTTCTACTCCAACAGTGGTGGGATTCAATTTTTTTTACTACCGGTTATGTGGGCGTGGCTTAGTGGGCATGGCAGGGGAAAGATACTGTAAAATCTCCAGTCAGAGGTGGTATTTGCCGGTTCAAAATTTCTGCTACCGGTTCTCCAGAACTAGACAGAACCTGCTGAATACCACCTCTGTACTCCAACCCCCTCGTCACCCCACTTAAGCAAGAGACCCTATATCATCATTCTGGACAAATAGCTATCCAATCTCTTCTTGAAAACCTCTAATGGGGGACCGCCCACCATTTCTGGAGGCAAGCCATTTGAATCATTGTTTTCATTGTTAGGAAATTTCTCCTTAGTTCTATGTTATATCTCTCTTGATAGGCTTCTTGTCCTCCCTGAGGTGTTTTGGAGAATAGGTTGATCCCCTCTTCTTTGTGACAGCCCCTCAAATATTGGAAGAGTGTTATTGCATCACCCAGTCCTTCTCTTCATTAGACTAGACATAACCAGTTCCTGCAACTGTTCTGTTTTAGCCTCCAGTCCCTTAACCATCTTTGTGCTCTTCACTGCACCCTTTCTAGGGTCTCAAAATCTTTGTTGTATTGTGTTGACCGAAACTGGATGCAGCATTCCAAATGTGGTCTTACTAAAGCAGTATAAAGCAATAGTAAAACTTCATGTGACTTTGATACTATCCCTCTGTTGATGTAGTCCAGGACTGCATTGGCTTTTTCTGTTCTTTTTATCTTATTCTTTGGGTGGTTATGCAATGACATCTAGAGCAGCAAAGTAAACAGCAAAGAAAAAAGAGGGAAGGAATGAAGCATCAAAGGGACATTATTATCAAAACTCTTTTTTCCATTATGTATTCAAAATGGGCTGTGGTGTGTGTGTATGTGTGTGTGTTTGGCTGAGGCACAGGGATTGAATAATAGGACAGGAAGATGAACTCAGATAATACATAAATATAGAACTGGAGTTGGATCATAAATTAAAGATCAATTAAATGGGTATCATAGTGAGTTAGGACTTTTTTTGCCATTATCAAGTTTTTTAATAACCAAAATGAGGCAGCCATATGATTTAAAGCAGATAATGCACACTAAAAAGGACTTGGCCAATTTGAAAAGCAGTGAAAGACCTAGTTTGTACTTGTATGGGGACCACTAAGAAAATTCAGGAGTGAATACTAGTCTGGAAAGTTTAAAAAAAATCCAAGAAGAAGGCAATAGGAAACCAATTCTGTAGCATGGCCAAGAAAATACATACTTAGGAGTCGGTCATTTTTGAGGCTTGTATGATTTTACAGAAAATTTCTGTAATATTTCAGTTGAATAAACTCTTAGCATCAGGATGTATCATGAGCTATGAAGAAATATTTGAAATTACAAGCCAGCATCTTTTCATCACCTAAAGCGGGGATTTTAAACTCTTTGGAATCCTGACCCTACTTTGTTTTGTTTTGTTTTAACTCTTATATCACCTTACCCAGATGCTTCTTTTATCTGTCCACCATTGTGTGTGTGTAAAAGGATGTTGTGTATTTTTACTCACACAGTAATCTGCCACTGATCTTCTCATCAAATGTCCATGTCACTTTTCTATCACAAATCTACTGTGTTTCCTTCTTTTCAACAGCCCAACCACTCCACTGATCTGCTCAATCTATTAGATCTTTATTTAGAAATTACTGCTTTTTTCTGTGAGATGTTTTCTAAAAAAAAAAATCCTTTGCAGGCTCATACACCCAGAATTTGTTCACACCCTTTTCCAGAGAGACATGCCTACCAATTTAGAAAACCCTGATCTAACAGATTAGAAGTATGATGGTACTCAGAATCATCGAATGGGGAAAATGTTAGGATGTATACCTACTTTTATTTTAACAGATGGTTTACAGAAGCTTTTTTCAGTGTGTATGGGGTGGAAGGGAAGAGGAAACTGATTCAGACTATCAGCACCAAAAACAAAAATAAAGGTATAATGTCTCCTCATATATCCTGCATGTCACCTCTTTCACAAACCAAGAGTCTTCTTCACAGAGTTTTTATCAAAGTAAAGTGGATAAGAAATTGTGATTGATTGATTATGTGCCATCGAGTCCTTTTGGAATCCCAGCAACCACAGAGATAGAATTTCTCCATGACAATCTATCCCTAACCTGCTCTTTCAGGTCTCCCAATTCTGCACTCACTGCTACTGTAACTGAGTCCATTCTCTTTCCCTTCCACATTTCTCAGCATTACAGCTTCTTCCAGAGAGCTAAGTGTTCACATCATGTGCCTGAAATAGAATAATTTAAGCCTAGTTATTTGTGCCTTGAGTGAAAACTTTGGGTTATACACTGCTTAAAAGCTTTAGGGAAGGGTAGGTTATGGCTGTAATAAATAGAAGAGCAAACAGGTTTTTCCATTGCCAACTATAGATACTTTTATCTAAAGAAGAGAGGCAGAGTAGGAGACCCAAGCAAAACAATTGTAGAGGGGAATCAAGAAAACCCTGTCCATCCTGCAGCCACAATTTCATAATTGAAGCTGCAAAAGATCACTTTTATTACTGACACAGCATTTTCCCCACTTTCGTTAGCTAGTAAATTTGAGGCTCTGGAGATTTAAAGGGTAGGCTGTGACAGCGGGGTAATATACTAGATATTATAACTTGAGACAGAGTTGTTTAACAGCACTGGGAAGCAATATTGATTTTTAAACAGGAAGGTTATGCCCTTCACCTCTATATCAGATCAGTTAGTGAGGGTTCAAGACATTGGGGACTTCTTTGGGTATATAAATATCAGTTTGTAGTTGGTTATAGCACAATATACGATAAAAGCTCTATGATAATGTGTATATGACGTGTCAATAAGATTGGGAACAAATAGAAAAACACTTTTTTTTGTTAGAAAGAAAGTAGGGCCACAAGGAAATAATTACTTAATATTGTAGGAAAGGAGCAAGGTCTACTTCTATAAGATTATTTGATCTATGACTGTTTCAGCAAATTGCATTTACCAATGAAGTGTACAAGGTATCTCTGGAACTGTTTCTCAAACTCAGTTAATGCTGCAAGACTCAGAAGCTAACATGATGGGGAGGAAGGTCAGGGTTTCAGAATTTGTATTCTTTCAAAGCAATCTATATATTACAGTTGCATGTAACATTGTTTCCATTGAAAATATTATCTGGGTTTAAAATAGGGATGGCCTATAAACCAAAAGTCCTTTATTTTCTAGTCCCTGGAGTTCCCCAGCTGCCCAATCTGATGCTGGCAAACAAAAAATGTTATCTTTTTCTTGATGATTTTAGTGTAAAACGACTTTCTTCACTCACAAAAGTTGTGCATCTTTTAAAAAATCCAGTTTGGCTTATAGCCCTAAGATTTTCTGTTAGCTTCCTATTAAAAATCTAACCTATTCAACTTTTCAAGGTCAAACATGTTCAGCTAAGGCCTTTCATCTGGTCAAACTGATACATTCTGCTGAAATATAGAAGTAAAAAAGAAAAAAAGTACAGAAGCTAAAACAGCAAAAATGTTAAACACAGATATATGCTCATATAACTAAATTGGCCTGGATCTGATAGGGTCTTAGGGTGATTTTAACCCCCATCTAGCCAGGCTACTCCTCTGAAGAGTTTAAAGGTTATTCTGTGCCCATATTTTGTATCTACAATACAAAAGGAGAAATGTCTATATATTAAGTTGCCCACTTGGCTTCAACTCATTTTCTCGAGTTTCCAGGTAGGGGATCTTGCTACATTCGATGACAACACATAATTGCAACAAGATTACAGCCATAATCCATATAATACTTTAATCTGCTAAACGTGTCAGATTGAAAGCATTTTTCAGCAATGCCTCGTTTAAATCTTTATCACATGTCTCCTGAGGATTTACAATTTTTTTTTAATGATTTTCGATCTTTGAGCTAAGGGTAAGAAACTCAACAGATAAACTATTGGCATGAGATTCCCTAGTGAGTCCAGCACATGAGCTTATGGGCTAAGGCTCAGGGAAACCGGCTCCAAATTCCCGATAAGCTATGGACTCCCTCAGTGGCTTTGTGCAAGTGCCTTTAAGAAAGTGAATAGCTTTCAAGTGCCATTTCTGCAAAGCTGTGGCAGGAATAACTATTGTGTCTTACAAGAAATTGGCACAATCATTTCCCCTCCCCTTACTACAAATCCAATTGTATCACTGGGTACTTTCCGAGATCTCAGATAGTTCATTCTCTGAAATTCAAGTAATAGTTGCAGAAATAAAGAATTCACATTCTATATACCATGTACAGCCCCACAATAGAATATATTGTTTTAGTTACACAGTGGGATCAGGAGTCACGCTATTCTTCAAAGCACCTGAGGGCAAGACAAGAAGCAATGGATGGAAACTAATGAAGGAGAGGAGCAACTTAGAACTAAGGACAAATTTCCTGAAAATTAGAACAATGAATCAGTGGAACAACTTGCCTCCAGAAGTTGTGAATACTCCAACACTGGAAGTTTTTAAGAAGATGTTGGATAACCATTTGTCTGAAGTGGTGTAGGGTTTCCTGTCTAGGCAGGGGGTTGGACTAGAAGACCTCCAAGGTCCCTTCCAACTCTGTTATTCTATTCTATTCTACTCTACTCTACTCCACTCTGTTCTGTTCTGTTCTATTCTATTCTGTTAAGTTTGCATGAAGAGTCTCTTCCAGTTCTGCTCTAGTCCTGGCTGTTGCTGTTCTATTGCTACTGCTATTTATTTAAAATACCATTTGACATTTTACAAGACAGAAATGTGCATTAGACAGATGTGTCAGCCATTATAATTTAAGTAAAATTTGCATCCCAAAGCAATAGATATAGCAATGTATGTTATGTTCCCAAATTGGCTTCAAAGAATATTTAGTTGGTAGTCAGATTTGGGGAACAAACATTTCTCTGATCTTTGATTGTGCAGGTAGTCTACGACTTACCACAGTTCATTTGGTGATGGTTCAAAATTACAACAGCACTGAAAAAAGTGACTTATGACCATTTTTCACACTTACAACCATTGCAGCATCTCCATAGTTACCAGATCAAAATTCAGATGCTTGGCAACTGTTTCATATTTATGACCGTTGCGGTGTCCTGCGGTCATGTGACCACCTTTTGCATCCTTCTGACAAGCAAAAGCCAATGGGAAAGCCAGATTCACTTAACGACTGTGTTACTAACTTAAAACTGCAGAGATTCACTTAGCAACCGTGGCAAGAAAGGTGGTAAAATGGTGCAAAATTCACTTAATAAATGTTTCGCTTAGCAGCAGAAATGTTGGGCTCAGTTGTGGTTGTAAGTCGAGCATTACCTGTATGTTGCACAGACTAAGCTATAGCATCGAATTATGGAATGAGGCATTTTGCACTTTCAGGATGACAACCTATTGGGTAAGTGATATTTTAATAGGCTCAACCACCAGAGAAGCTTGAGTTAGAATGTTTCTAATTCTAATTATTATAAATAAGGAAAAGCTTTCAAAGTGAGTATTTCTAATTAGGCTTGAATGGTAGAATGGTAGATCAAAAGTGGGATATTTCTGATTCCTCCAAACATTTGGATCAATTATTCAGTGAGGGTTTTTTTTTTGATGGCTGATACTACCTCTTATAAAATCAGCTAATGAATTGCATCACATATTTGACTGCAAATGGTTGATATGATACACCAAAGCACAGCCTTTCCAGCCCTTGGAAAATAATAACTTGACACTAATAGTCCAATCCTTAATTTTACAGATAAGAGTTAGGGACTAATTCAGTAAAAAGTTTGGACTGAAAAACTTCTTGGATGAGAAGCGAAACATCTTCAAGGAAAAAGAAAGTCCAGTTGCCTTTTGAAAAAGCACCTTTGGGACAACCATGACCTGGATGACTGAGAATCCCCAGAGACAGGGATTGGAATTTTAGAATAATGATGTCTGTGTTGCTGTAATTTCACCAAACCCAGGAGAAGCTGGAGAAGTAGAAAACTCCCCAAAAGAGAAGATGAATTGGGAGATGGGAGAATTAAACATTTTAGAGATGGGAAAGTTAAACTTTTTTCTTGTTAAGCATAAAATGAAAGTATCTGCTTATGAATCCCCTGTGAATGAATCAGGGATTTGGATAGAGTCCACTTTCCAAGTGGACCAAGCACAACTAACAGACCAAGAGCCCATTAAGGCAATTCAGCTCCAGCTAACAAGAAGCTAAGCTATGTATTTCCTTCATGATTGAACAATATAAAGCAACGGCTTATATCTAGTTCATTACTCAAAGCTGCACCTATCCTGAAAAGAGTACACTTATAATAGTTGTCATGGAAAAATTGATGGGGAAAAGAATGGAGCATGTATATATTAAAGTTTAGATTAAGGCATTCAGAACTCAGTTCCATTGCCTCAAAAATAAGTTACTGGGCACAGCACTGAAGCTCTCTGTATGTCTTTCCTGACATTTTCAATTACTTGCTTCTTTCTTAACTTATAACAGTTCATTAAATTAGACAAAAATTCATGGAATCTAAGTAACAAGAGCTCCTAAGGGGTCCATTAAAAGGGAAAAATAAAGTTTCTCATTTGTATTATTGCTTTTGGAAAGAGGCATAGCTAAGATTTTAATGCACACTTGGAGAATTGATTGACATCTTCTGTGATGGATAAAATAAATGAAACTGAACAGCATGTATTTTAAAGGATACTATAATGATTTTTGCAAAGCATTGAGCAGTTTCTTCCTTTTAATCCAAATTCTCCATACTTATCCTTTGGAATTTTTATTTCTTTTTCATTCTAAAATGTAATAACCAAATTCTTCTCCACTCACTGAGTTATCATGGTTATGTTTTGGTGGTCTTTTTGTTCCAAATAGCATTTTTCATGCTTTTCAGCAGGTAGTAAATTGTAAATAATGTTCTCTGTGATCCCAATATCTTCATCATAAGATAAAATAAATGAAAGCATAGCAAATGTAATGTATTATACACATACACTATATACATTATACACATTTTAAAAATAACTGCTATTGATTTTGGTAAACTTAGGCCTTGTCCCCTATTTATATAACATATTAGCAACTGACTTAGAATCATAGGATCATAAGCCATAAGAGGTAAGGTTAGACTCGTGCCAATTCCAGGTTCACATGTTAAGAATGATTTAGCAAATGGAAGATGTTAAGAGGAAAGGAACACGAATGATTTGACCTGAAAATCCATATAATAATTGAGAGTATGATAGCTAAGGATATTATACCAAGTATGAGTATGTTTAGCTTTGAAGAAAATTGAGATATGTTGTGATCATTTACTCAAATAGGCATTCCTTCAGAAGAAAGCCATGATATATCTAATATCCTAGTCTGCAGGACTTAGGATAATGATTTAAATTACAGGAAAGCAAATTGCAGATCCCTGGACCAGAGCAGCTGAATAGTGGAAGTTAGCTATTGAGATGGTAGACTCCCTATAATTGTCAAAGATGCTATAATTTGAATTGAGCATGGAGATGGATTGAAGGTCCTTCTAACTCCAATATTGCACACTCCAAAAGTATATGTTCAATAATCTTATAAGTCATTGCATATTATATTGCACAACTAATGTCCTCAAGAAGGTCCAATTTAAAAAGTCATTTATCATGATGGCACAGTGAGGAAAAAAACCTTTTGAGCATGAACCATTATATTAATTTTTATAAGAACCTCTGCAGTTCAAACCTCAGTACAAAAATGTCCAGAATGCTTTCCTACGTAACAATTAACACTTTTCAGAATTTTCCAGTAAAATTCAAAATACTCAAAATGTCCATATTAAGGAAACATATAGAATGCTATAGCATTTTATCAGCACATAAAGTAGGAGGTTGGAAATCTCAAAATCTTGCTTCAGCATTAACAGCTCAGTAGTAGATAATGCTATTGTCAACCATCTGCAGGAGGCCTCATTTTTTGTCTTCCCCCTAAGAGATTGTCAGGACCCTAGCAGTGTTTTTGGCAATTAAAAGATAAAAATATAAAAAATAGAAATAACTTTGAAGGTGTAACCCCCTGGCCATGTAGCATAAAAACATGTGCCTAGAGATTTCAGCATTGCCTCTGGAATTAAATCAATCTCATAAGAGGTTAAAAAACAAGTTGTAATTGGAAAAAATAAAATATACCCGATTTAACCCTTTCTTTATCTTTACGTAATGAAAATGGAAACATTCAATGCTAGAGGAAGTAAAACACTGTTCTGAAAGGGAAATGCTAAATAAAATATAGTGATCAGAACAAAGCAGAAAATAATGCTGATCTACTACAGAGATTTTTAACAGCATTGAATGGAGATTTTTATGGTTCTGAAGGAAAGTATTAGATAAATTTTAATATTATTAATACAGAAATATTCTACAGAAAGCATGAACAAGCTTGAAATTTTGACTGAAAGAGTGATATTCAACATATTTTCTTAATTTTCACTGAGAACCTAGGAGCTTTGGGTTGAGCACATGTAACAAATAGAAACTGAAACCCAAAATAATATTCTTTGTTAGACAGTTTAACCATTTTCTATTAGAAATAGATGCCTTCTTTAAGCAAATTGGAAGTGAGGGAGAGAGGAAGGACGCCCTTTTTCTCATTTATAAGATTCCAAAATGTGATAAAAGATGAGTAGAGAATGATTAGATTCAATGATTAACAGGTATATCCTTAAATAAGAAATAGTGTATTATCATGCTGCTACCATTGATCACCCCAATCACAATATCTGAAGACACTCATCTCAAATGTTTTTTTTAATGAGTTGTGGTTCATGACCTGGTTCATGGAAAAGATTAGTGAATTTGTGCCCTATATTTTCACAATAGCCTTGTGAAACCACCATTCACATGGTTACTGTGACTTAGATCCCTCCGCCTGGGGGTGGGTCTATAATTTTCAAAAAGGAAATTGATGAGCATTAAATAGCCCAGGCATCTAGATCAGGAGTGTCAAACTCGATTTCATTGATGGCTGCATCAGGGTTGTGTTTGACCTTGGGGGCCAAGGTGGGCGTGGCCAGGATGGGTGTACCAGCTCAATGTCACTCATGTTGGGGGAGCCTGTGGTGGCCTGAGCACTCTGCCAGTGAAAATGGGCTCCCAAGCTTCATTTCTGACTGTGACAGCCTCCTGAAACCCTTTGACAGAGAAAACGGAGGGTTCCATTTTCTCTGGCAGAGGCACCACAGGCCAGTCCTTTGCTGTTTCCAGGACAGCCTTGTGGGCCTGATTTAAGCACCCCACAGGCCATAACCAGCCCATGGGCATTGAGTTTGACACCCTGATCTAGATAGTACAATTGTTCAGAGAACCATAAAACTACTCCTCATGATTCAAATATATTTTATAACACAGGACAACAGGACCCATACAAGTCCATAAATATAGATGTTCATTATTTTATAAATTTATCCTGAGAAGGAACCTCCTTTCTATACAACAAAAATATGTTTATATATTAAAATATGTAAAATGTGCTTTTTCCTCTTTAAGTTTTCTTAATGATTAACTTTGAAGTTGTGCCATAATGCCAAAACTGTTATACAAAACTTTTGTTAAAAAAAAGATTAGTACAGTGGACATGTTCTCTTAAATAAAAACAGTACAGGGGAAGAATATAATGCAAGGATTGAACCTTTTTAACATATTTATTTTTGTTGTCAACAAAAATAAAATACAAAACAGAGAAACAGAAAATGAACATCCAACACCAATAGCAAAGAAAAAGAAAATGCAAGGGTTGAACTTTTTGCGTTGCATTAGTGCATGGCCATTTTCATCCATGCATCACATACTTTACACCAGTTTTACAATATACAATCAGTGGTGGGATTCAAATAATTTAACAACCGGTTCTCTGCCCTAATGATTTCTTCCAACAACCAGTTCACCAAACTGCTCAAAAGTTAACGACCGGTTCTCCCAAAGTGGTGCGAACTGGCTGAATCCTACCACTGGATACAATATATCTGGGTAGGATCATAGAGGCCTAAAATAAATGATCCCAGATTATGAAACAGTATAGATACTGTATTTTTGGACTGAAGGAGGAGGAAGAGGAGAATAAAACAGCAATTACAACTGAAAATAGTACTCTACTAACCCCTTCTCAGCCTGCTGATCCATATAACACCGCTTTTTTCCATCACTCACTTTTAATGGGTCTGTTTTTGGAAATGGTTTACGGAGAATGATTTTTTTTTGGCTAGTCAATTATTTGTGACCACTGTAACATAGCCAATGGCATTCCCTTCTTAGTGCACCTTCAATGGGAAGTCTGCACTGATGGAATATTGATTGCTTCAGATTTTCAAACAATCCAATCTTTTAAAGCTAAACTGAAAAATACAGAGTAAAAGGCAGCATACTTGGCTTGCAACTATTATTTCTAAATAGTAGGGTCCCTCTCCTCTCCTACATACACTTATTATTTTATATGGACTTCGTTAGTATTAGCTTTTATATACTGAGTAAGTATATTACTTTTAAGAAACAACAAAGGGGAAATGTTTCATAGTTTTCTTTGACCTTTGATGTGTTCATATTCACTGTAAAAGGAGACATATGTGTTGAGGAGATTCATGATGCTCTATATTGACCACATGCAGGGAGTAGTTGAAGAGGTCTGTCAAATTGGGCATTTGCTGAAATAACTTACAGAGAACTAAATTCTGGAACTCTTACCCTGTGACTCAGTAAACTGCATTATATTATCTCCTAATACAATTTCAGCATTTGTGTTAAAGAAATTGAGAACACAGATGACTTATGTTCACCCAGAGAGAAATAAGGATTAAACTATTGTGTTTTTGTTTCCAGTGGAACAGCTTCAGTTAGGTGAAAGAAATAAAATAGTGAGGATGAGAAGAACTGTTGATGATGATGAAGTAAAATAATAGATTATTTTGATCAGTGAGAATGTAGAAGAATCTTTGGCTATGGCTTTAATGATGAGTTCATATATTAAGGATACTTGTTTAAATCTTTCATGTGCACCTTGAGGTATGAGGGTGTGAAGGGATAGCAGGAACACGCCTGCTGGTATGTTCCAACTCTATACCAAGGCCACTAATTGGATGCTTGTGGGGAAAGGCTGTACATTCATCACTGCATTGGGCTTTCAATCTTATCAAGACTTAACCTTAATCAGAAAACTGATTAACCTATAGAATATATCACATAAGGTAAAAGGTAAAAGTGTCCCTGCTGGTTTTAACCTTGCTAGTCTTAACCAATTTTAGGGGTAGTGCTCATTTCCATTTTTTAAGCCATTGTCTGAAGATGTTTCTGCAGTCATGTAGCCAGCATGACATCACACTACAGTACAAGGCATAAGCGAAACACGGAATGCTGAATGCTTATACATGGTACTTATTCATCTACTTGCATTTGCATGCTTTTAACTTCTAGGTTGGCAGGAACTGGGACAAGTGACAGGAACTCACTTCATCTTGGGCCACTTAGGTCTCGAACTGCTGAGCTATAGACCTTTAACAGTCCAGACACAGCATCCTAATCACTGAGTCTCCACATCCCCACATCACGTGCCATGTCAAAATATGAGTAGAAAAATATATTATTAGTTGTAACTTGTATGTCTTCAGTAATCTTGTTGGATATATTTTCTTGTCTTCTCCTATGAAGAGAAATTACCTGCACAGTTAGAAGCTCTTCAAAGAGATTTTCTTCCTTTCCACCTTCCTGGAAGTGCATACTCCTATCAATTACACAGTTTTTATGATCCTGAGGTAAATTTTACTCAGCTTTGGTTCCCAGTCACCATTAGAAAGACTGTTTTCTCCCTTTCTTTAGAGGCCTGTGCATCCCTTGCTTTTAAGTATTTTATTCACTGTTGAGAGACTACTTCCTACACTTTATGTTGTCATTTTTCCATAGGGCAGCCATGAGGGTGAAAAATAATAGCTGGCTTTTTGTGCAGGTGCTAAGTGGCATATGGGCACAATGTACACGGTGATACAATTTATGCAAAAGAGGACTAACATATAAAGGGACAGAGCAGAATGGTTTTGTAACTCAGGACTGCCTATATTCAGACACAGAGAGCTTGAAATAAAAAGAGTGAACACTGAGCTTGTACCAATATATTGGCAGATCTTAAATGCTTTCATAATACAGAATAGCAGAGTTGGAAGGGTTCATGGAGGTATGCTAGTCCATGTCTCTGCTCAGGCAGGAGACACTATACCATTCCGGACAAATGTCTCTTCAATCTCTTCTGAAAATCCTCCAGTGATGGAGCATCCACAACTTCTGAAGGCAAGTCATTCCACCAATTAATTGTTCTCATTGACAGGAAATTTCTCCTTAGTTCTAGGTTGGAGCTCTCCTTGATAAGTTTTTATCTGTTATTAGTTGTCTAGCCCTCAGGTGCTTTGGAGAAGAGATTGACTCCCCTCTTCTCTATAACAGCCCTTAAATATTGGAAGACTGCTATCATGTCACCCCTAGTTCTTCTCTTTGTTAGACATATCTAATTCCTGCAATAGTTCATCATATGTTTTAGCCTCCAACCCAGGGGTGGGATTCAAATTTTTAACAACCAGTTCTGTGGGCGTGGCTTAGGTGGTAGGTGTGGCTTGGTGATCATGTGACTGGGTAGACATGGCTTGGTGGTCATGTTATTGGCTGGGTGTGGCCAACTCAATATCACTCACATCGAGGCACGCATCTCCTTACCTGGCCTCTCATGACTGTGAAGATGCTGCAACAGTCGTAAGTGTGAAAAATGGTCATAAGTCACTTTTTTCAGTGCCATTGTAAGTTTGAATGGTCACTCCACACAAGCAAAGTAGCAGCAAAGGAAGGGAAAAAAACTCCAGAGAGGTTCCAGAGACAGGAAATCTAGTCCTGCCAAGAATGTAATAAGGGTTAACGGAGAGGCAGTTTCTGTAAGGAACACCAGAATGTTTCCTTCCTCCCTTCCTTACAGGATTAGGCCAGTAATTTCTTCTAACAACCAGTTCTCCGAACTGCTTATAACGTTAACAACTGGTTCTAGTGAATAGGTGCGAACTGGTAGAATCCCACCCCTGCTCCAACCCCCTAATCTTTTTTGTTGCTTTTTTTGTTTTTGCATCCCTAGAAAGTTTCTAACTTGCAAAAAATATCATTGCTCATTTCTTTACTAGACCAAACTGATGAATTGTGAGCATTGCGGGGTTGAGTGGAGGAGGTAAACCAAATTCAAAACTTTTCTAACCTATGCTAAAAACATTTGAGATCTGGTGGTAGAAGCAGCAGATCTCAAATGCTGCAGATTATACAGGGAAAGGCTAGCAAAGGTAAAAAAACTGAACATGGGACAGATCTTTAGATCTTAAATGGTTGTAAATAATTCTTTTTAAAAAAAATACTTTGTTTTTTAAAAACAAAAATACAAATCTCTATTCACATTAACAGTGTTCATGTTGTTGTTAATACATACAACTCCTTTTATACATAAACATCAAATCTTATTTCTATCCTCCACCCATTTGCACCACCTATCCCAAACCTTGTAATAGTCCATATTAACTTTGCCTCTTAATTCCATTGTAAAGTTATCCAGTTCCACACAATCCATTATTTTTTGTGTCAAGTCTTCTTCAGATGATATCTTTTCCTTCTTCCATCCCTGTGAGAAGGCTATTCTCGCTGCAGTTATGATATGTATAATGAAGTATCAGATGATGTTGCTCAATTTTCCCTTAATTATTCCTAATCAGAATATTTTAGGTTTGAGTTCTAATTTGTGATCTGTAATTTCTAATAACCATCTTTGTACCCTCATCCAATATTTTTTAACCTCTGGACACTGCCACCACATATGGAAGAATGTTCCTTCTTTATATTTACACTTCCAACATCCTGCTTTGGCATTTGGATACATTTTGGCCAATCTTGCTGGGGCTAGGTGCCATCTACAAAACATTTTATACTGATTTTCTTTAAATGCTGTTGACAATGTCAATTTACAGTTATCTGTCCACATTTTTTCTCAATCTTCTAAATTTATATTATGCCCTACATTTTTTGCCCAGGCAATCATTGATCTCTTTACTATTTCCTCTTCTAATTCCACTTCCAACGAATAGTTATACCTTCTTGTTATAAATTTTATTTCCTTGCCCGTCAAAATTTGGTCCAGTTGTTGAAAATCCTTTTCTATCCCTTGTTCTTCTAAGTCTTTCCTAAATTTTGTCTGAATTTGTAAGTATGACCACCAATTTATAATTATATCTTGTTCTTTTAATTTATCAATTGTTTTTAAATTGCCCTGATTATCTAATAATTCTTCATATCTGACCATTTTCCTTGTATCCCTCATATTTGGGTGTAATATCGCTTCCATTGGTGAGACCCATTTTGGTATCTTCATATAATGTGTTTTTTAACCTTTTCCCAGGTTTGCAGTAATGATTCCTTATCAAATGTCTATGGAAGTATGAATGTGTCTTGTCTTTTTTGTCCCATAGAAAGGCAGCCACCCTGCTTGGAGATCATGGTCCTAATTGCCAAAATCCTTTTATTTTTCAAATTTATCCATTCCTTCACCCATAATAGTACTGCTGTAAATAATTCTTACAGATCTTAAAGAGAGAGCCAGCTGCAGGATTAGTTTTGATCTCAAGTTAGAATCCTACTTAGAAATAGGGTGCCCATGTGGAAAAGGAGCATGTAGAAATGGTGTCTAGATGGTTGGAGATGTTCTTAGAAGGAAGGCAAAGGACATAGATAAAATTTTCAGGTGAATATGTTGCTGGCTTGTATCTCACAAGTTTACAAAAGCTTTACTACTGAGCCTTATTCATGCCAAGAATTCCTAAAACAAAAATCTGGACTTGGGAAAAGAGAAAGAAAAAGAAAATAGTATTGCAAAAGGGTTTAATGGCTTTTATTTTATTTTAATTGGCACTGCCAATTTGGCAGGTCAAATAATTACCATCAGATTAATCTTATACCAAACATCAAATATTATTAATTTGTGTGATATCTATCTTTATTAAATATTATTTTAATTCCTGTACTTTTCAGGGTTTGGGAGAAATGTAGGGTTGGAAATAGGGTTTGATTCCAGGAGCTCTTGATGTATGTCCCATCCTTACTTTTCTAAATGTCTAAAAATATCCCATTGAACCTTGGTGCCATGATGTGGCTTAGAGGCAAGCACTGTAAATATAGGTGCCCACTAGCAACCAGAGTCAAATGCAAATAGTTATGAGGTATTGTTAAGTTTGCATGAAGAGACAGACGTGGAGTGCTTCAAGCTCTTTGTTTATTAGTGACTACAGCTCAGAACGAACCCACTTTGGCTGGGCTGCAGCTGCTACTTATAGCCAGGAGCCGCAGTTGCCAGCCAATCAGAGTGCAGAGTTTTCCCGCACTTTTTAAACCAATCATTTCTTACATTTTACAAGAACAGTTCAAACTAAACTTTAAACCTGCATACATAACAGGTATGAAGAACATTTTTTAAAAAAACACAGAATTTGCAGAACAACAGTATCACTGATTATCTTACCTCGTTTGGATAATGAAACATCTGATAAGAAAACAACTAAGCTCAGAGAGTACCAAGGACTCCACACAACAGAATTTAACAGCATTTTTCTTAGATTTCTCAAATGGGCACTGACAGATCCAAATCTCTTTAGCTTTGGTAATATGTTTTTAGGCCAGCATGGGACACTTTTAATATTAATTGGGGACAGTAAAAAAATCACAAATGATGAAATGACATAATATAGAATAGGATGTTAGCCTCATCTGGTTTTGAGCTATTCTTATTAAATGGAGTCATTTTTGTAGGCTTAATGCACCTATTTTCCATTGTTTCCTGCTAAACATTGATAGGAAAGCACATCACTTTCAAGAGCTGCAGTGGGGCAGTGGTTAGAATGCAGTACTGCAGGCTACTTCTGCTGACTGCCAGCTGCCAGCAGTTTGGCAGTTCGGGTCTCACCAGGCCCAAGGTTGACTCAGCCTTCCATTGGTTGCCGGTTGCCTCCTGGGTCGCCTTCAAGGTATTAGTTACAACTTATAAAGCCCTTAATGGCTTGGGTCCAGGGTACTTGCGGGAACACCTCCTGCCAGCATCACTTTCCGATCGCCCTGTTCGCTCTCATAGGAGGGGCCTCCTTGGGGTGCCGTCAGTCAGACATTGTCGGCTGGCGGTCCCCAGGGCTAGGGCCTTCTCTGTGGGAGCACCTGCCCTTTGGAATCAGCTCCCTGTGGATCTCCGTTTGGCCCCTGACCTCCGCTCCTTCCGCCGGGACCTGAAGACTTGGTTGTTTCAACGGGCCGGCCTGGAATGACCCGGGGGGGGGGTTGGGTTTTATTTTAATTCCATTCGGCTTGTTTAGTTGTTTAATTCTGTTTTATTGTAAATTTTTCTCTGTTTTAATGTTCACCGCCCTGAGTCCTTAGGGAGTAGGGCGGCATACAAGTCGAATAAATAATAATAATAATAATAATCCTTTTGAGGTTGGTAAAATGAGGACTCAGATTGTTGGGGGCAATATGCTAATATTGTAAACTGCTTAGAGAGGGCTGTAAAAGCACTGTGAAGCAGTATATAACTCTAAGTGCTATTGCTATCACCAATTTCCAGTTTTTTTTATTGCTGAAAACTGGCAGCACAATCTTCCAGTGGCCTTCAAAGACCCTCAGAAAATAAGAATTGATAAACAATTGGCAAAAAACAGACAGTCGGGTTCAGTGGACAGCTTTGTCAGCAAAGGAATGTCAACAAGATTTTTTATTGGGAGTAGTGAATTTATATTTCCTCCTAAATGTATTACAATAACAATTCAGCAATAGAGAGGGCCAATTTTACTAATGACACCAAATTATATGGAGAGGCTACAACAAAATGAGACAATGGAGCACTCCAAATATATTGCAAGAACAAATGGCTAATGCAGTTTAGTGTCAACAAGCATCAAGTATCAGAAGCCATATGATTCTCAATAATAGTTGCAGAGAAATGTAACTGGGAATGGTTGTTGTAATTCTGTCTTGCTTCTGTATTTCCCAATGGATCTGACTGCTCCTGGTGAGTAGAAAATGCAAAGTTAGCTAGACTTTTGATCTGAATTTTGATTGAATCCAGCAAGATTTTTTTTTTATTATGATATAAGGAACTGATATCCCATCGTAATTTTGATGGCTTCTTGGCAAGGAATCCAGTGATGGAGTTCCCACAACTTCTGAAGGCAAGCCATTCCACTGCCTAATTGTCTCCTTAGTTCTGGGTTGCTTCTCTTGTTGATTACTTTCTACCAATGGATGGAAACTAATCAAGGAGAAAAGCAACTTCGAATTAGAAATTTCCTAACAGTGAGAACAATTACCCTGCTTGCCTTCAGAAGTTGTGAGTATTCCATCACTGGATTCCTTCCCAAGAAGACAGCAAAGTTAAGATAGGATATCACAACTCCTTATATGATAATGACAAGAGTCTTATTGGATTTGATCAACATTCACTGGAGGCTTTTAAGAAGAGACTGGATAACCTATTTGTCTGAAAAGGTATGGGGGTTGGACTAGAAGACTTCCAAGGTCCCTTCCAACAGTTATTTTGTTATTCCACAACCTCAACTGTATTTGAAATTCTTTTGTCTAAAGGTACCTGGAACTAAATAAAAAAAACCTGTGCATCACATACAGCCACTGTTTGAGAATGTGGCCAAACTCTTCAACCCTTCTGCTCATTTCTTCTCTTTCTGTAGGACTAAAGACTTGATTTCTACAGTTAAGTATAAACATACTTACCGTAAGTACTTTTGTCTACCTGAATTTACTGAAGATCAAACTTTACTTCTATTCTCTTGGTAATATGGATCTCATTAAAAAGATGCATTAAATGCAAAGGTTTTTTTATTCAATGTATTCAGAGTCTAAAGCTTTGAAATAAGTGTACAAAAATCCCAAGTTTTTCACTTTACTAGAATCCAGAGTCTTCGTTATTTTTTGAAGAAATTATTTTCCTTGGGATACAACTGAGCGTCTCTAATCTACACATACTAAAATAATTCTTGCTGATGGTCTGCGAGAGATAATTAACATACTGGAAATAAAAGCTGCTGGTTTTTAATGAAAGAAATAGATTTTACAGGTCACCCTTCATCTCAAGCAATTGAAAGCTGGGTTCATGACACACAGGATTATTCTCAGGGCACAACCTTCACTTGTATTGACTTCCATTCTTTGCAAGCTATAATGAAGAGAGTTCCATCCATGTTGCAGCCAATTATTCATAAGGATTTTTACTGACTGCCTGATTAATTGACTTAGTTGGATATGAAGGGAGTCCTAGGCTGATTAAACATTTTGGATAGAGTGGCAAAAGTTATTGGAATTCCTGAAATAATATAAGGGTAGAAAGGCAAGCTAGTTTTAGTTTTTCTTACTTTAACACAGGGGTGGGTTTCTACTGGTTCTGTCCGGCTCTGTAGAACTGGTAGCTCTGAAGAGCAGCAGACATAGAACTGGTTCTATATCTGCTGCTGTTTTGGCCCACCCGCCCGCCTGGGCTCTTACCTGATCTTTATTTCCTGCTTTTTCAACTTCAGCTGCCACGTGAGGCACAACTGCGGTGGAAAAGCAGAAAAAAGGTGTTGTTTCAAACGTTGCTGATGAAGATTTACAGGTGTGCGCACAGCATGCAGAGCAGCACATCATAAATCACTGAACATTGTAAATCACCAGGAACTGGTAGTTAACCCTGTTGGATCCCACCCTTGCTTTAACATGTATACTATTCACAGCTAGAAAGCAGTTTGTTTCAACAATGGCTTCTGGAATGACCATGCAATTGTTATGTGATCCCATGGGCATTCCAAGAATTGCTGATGAGGAAGAATCCTCCCTGTGGAAAGTCCCATGCTAAGCATGAATAGGAAATTTCAAGGGCACAGAAATAAAAATTGAAAATCTCTTAGACACTTTCACTTGTCATAAATGTGGTCCCTTCAGCCACATCATTTGGCACAACCATTTTAAGTAAGATCTCTGTAGTATGCAGGAACCCTATCACAAACTGCCCTAACTTATTTCTGTGCTTTTATATTTTGTATAAATTTGAGTAAAATGTACTAACGCTTCAATCGAGAATTATTAGCTTTTCAAAATATTCTGAAGCATGACACAACACAGATTTCAACAAGTATGGAATTACCTTTAGTGAAAGGCAGAACCATTTCAAATTCTTTTTTAAAAAATTCCTCTATTGGAGAAATTACATACCCACAATTACACACCCATTTTTCCTACTGGATCCAGCATTCCCCCAACCCCCCCACTGGATATTACTTTTAGAAAATTGGCAATTGCTGCCATTCAGGATATAGAATAGGACATGATTCTTCTTTCTTTTAAGAAAAAAAAACAACTAGTGAAGGGAAACTAGATAACAAATGCTAGCAAAATTACTTCAGATTACCTCATCTGCATTCAAAAGTCAGGTCTTTGGTGCTCTCTGAGCTTTGTTGTTTTCCAGCACTGTTTTCTAGCACTGATGATGTTACTTAGTTTCATAATGAAATGTTTGCAAAGTCTGCAAGAAAATAACCAAGCTCAGGAAGCACCACAGTTCAGCTACAAATGTTCTCATTCAAAAGTGTCCTTGTAGAGTTTTGTTTTGTTTCTTAATTAAACTAGATATCCAAAACTGACATACTTCTCTTCTATTAACTTGCACACACCTCTTAAGCAGGGGTGGGATCTGACCGGTGTAACTACCGGTTCGGTGATTTATGTTTTGCACACGTTTGTGAAATGTTGAACAGCTGAGCAGCGCTGCGCGTGGGTGCACAGCATTTGAAAAAGCACTTTTTTCCTGCTTTTTCAACCGCAGCTGTGCCGCGCAAAGCAGCTGAGGTTGAAAAAGCAGGAAATAAAGGTCAGGTAAGAGCCCGGGTGGGCGGATGGGCCAAAACAGCAGCAGACATAGAACCGGTACTATGTCTGCTGCTCTTCAGAGCTACCGGTTCTACAGAGCCAGACAGAACTGGTAGAATCCCACCCCTCCTCTTAAGTAGATAGTTCCCATGTAGTTGCACATTTTTTCTGAATTTTGTTCTTCTATATGATTGGAACTGTTTGAAGTTATCTCTGCTGCTAAGAAATCAAAGGTGGAGTAGAGACAGAAAGGACATCTTATGCTTGGGTTTCTGGCTATCTCAAAATCAAAGTCTATCTGTGTAAGTGGAAATAGGGAAGGGCATAATTTTATACATTTCAAAACTCGTTAAATTACTTTCCCTATTTGTCAGAAGCAAAATATGCATATGGTACTTAAATATGACAGGGCATGAGGACTCAGTGGTTAAAGATGCTGAGCTCATCAACTGGAAAGCTATCAGCCTGGGTTTGAGACTCAAGCACCATGTGATGGGTGACCTTCCATTCTTGCTCAACTCCGGCCCACCTAGCAGCTCAAAAGCATGCAAATGCAAGTAGATAACTAGGCACCACCGGTGAGAAGGTAACTGTGTTCTGTGCATCTTGGTGTATAGACATGCTGTCCACATGACCATGAACATGTCTTTAGACAATGTTAGTTTCCTCAACTAAAAATGGACATGAGCACTACCCCCTAGAGAAGGACACAACTGGACAGGGAAAATCTTTAACGTTACACTGAACAAGAACATGGTTTAAAACATCAGCTTACCATGGGTATGCTCTGTTCCTTAGATATTTTGATACTTCCTACATATTTGAAGTTTGCTTGCAGGTTGATGTCTACACCCTAGATTTAGGAAGCTGAGTATTTATCAGTCTGCTCAGTTTTGATAATGACAATGACGATGATGTCTTTTTTAAAAAAAAATATTTCCTTTCTTTACTGGAATGTACAGACATGTCTGTGTATCTATGACCAATCTACAAATAAGGTGGACATAATGCATGGCTAATGAATATTTTATTCAGACTGTAATGGTTTACATCAATATGCTATATTGATAACACAGAACAATAGCTGCAAATGCAAAAAAGTACATGTTTCAGCATAAATTGCTATAAATGTTTAGCCTGCATGACAGCTTATATATTGTTCTCATTTATCAATCAATATGTCAAGATCCCCTGTTACTCTGAATGGAATTAAAACTAGAGTCAGGAATGACTTCTCTAACACCTTCAAAACAGCATCAGCCATTCATGCTACTCGCTCAAGTTCACCTTTTCAAATCCATTTTCCCAGGACTGCTTGCTGTCCATCATGGCTGGGAATTAGGTCAAAGGTTAATTATTCTTAATTGGCCTTCATTAGGAGATAATGCAGCACCTCGAGTCCCCCCTAATTAAGCCTGACTATGGAGCAGCAAAGTCAAAACATCAGGCGGTAATGAACTAGAAGTCATGCGTTCTCATGCGCCAGCATACTTCAGCAACTCGTTGTGACTCTGTATATTGTCTCAAGTGTGGTGTAATGTATTGTGTCGCATATTAACCAAATGGAATCTGAATGCAGTTTTCAGAAGTAGCTTCTTCAAATGCACTTTAAATGGCTCCTCATGAGTAATTGGATTTTTTCCCAAGGAAAGAAAGTTCAGCATTTAACTCTTTTCTAAATAAAGGCAAGCAGCACTGAGACATGTTAGCTATGGCTGAACTTTTAAAACATTTAGAGGCTGAGATTTAACCCTGAAATAGAAAGATAACGAGCTGAGGTGGTGTCATGGGTAGAAGGCAGTATTGCAGGCTAACTCTACTCACATCGCCAGGAGTTCAATTCCTTCCTTTGATCCTGACTGACTCATGGTTGACTCAGCCTTCCATACTTCGGAACATATGAGATTGTTGGGGGCAATATGTTGACTCTGTAAATCACTTAGAGAGTGCTGTAAAGCACTGTGAAGAGGTATATAAGTCTAACTGTTATTGCTATTATTATACTGTATCTATATCAAGTCATATTATTGTTATTGTTGTTGTTGTTGTTGTTATTATTATTATTATTATTATTATTATTATTATTATTATTTGGATTTCTATGCCGCCCCATCTCCTGAAGGACTCAGGGTAGCGTACGATCATAAAAATACAATACAATATTAAAAAAGAATTAAATACAAAACCCATTAATTAATTAAAATTAATAAAAAACAATTCACTAAAACCTCATCTCCTCCATCAGTCCAGGTCGGCAAGTTGGAAAAGCCATGTTTTCAGGCCACGATGGAAGGATTGAAGGTTAGGGGCCACCCGAAGCTCCAGGGGCAGCTGATTCTATAGGGTGGGTGCTCCCACAGAGGGGGAGGCCCTGCCTATGGGAGCACACGGGATGTTGGGAAGCCGTTACTGGCAGCAGGGTCTCCCGCAAATACCCTGGTCCTAAGACATGTAGGGCTTTATATGTCAGTACCAGCACCTTGAATCTCACCTGGAGGGCAACTGGTAACCAGTGCAGCTCACGCAGGAGGGGTGTAATATGGGAGTATCGGGACACTCCCTTCACAACCCGCGCCACTGCATCCTGGACAAGTTGAATTCTCCGAGTGGTCCTCAAGGGCAGCCCCATGTACAGAGCATTGCAGTAGTCCAAACGGGAGGTAACAAGTGCATGAGTAACTGTACATAGGGCATCTCGGTCCAGATAGGGGCGCAACTGATGCACCAGGAGAACCTGGGCAAATGCCCCCCTGGCCACGGCTCCCACCTGCTCCTCCAAACTGAGCCACGCACCCAGGAGGACACCCAAGTTGTGGACCTTATCTACGGGGGGCAAAACCTCACCCTCCATAGCTAAAGGTGGAACATCCTGGATAACTCGAGATGCCAGTACATATAGCAACTCGGTCTTAGCCGGGTTGAGACAGAGCCTGTTCCTCCCCATGCAGACCCGTACCGCCTCCAGGCACCTGGACATCATGTCGAGGGCATCACTGGATTGGTTTGTGGTGGAGATAAAAAGCTGGGTATCATCAGCATATTGGTGATACCTCACCCCAAAACCACGGATGATCTCGCCCAGCGGCTTCATATAGATGTTGAACAGGAGGGGTAAAAGAACTGACCCCTGAGGCACCCCACAAAGGAGGGGCCACAGGGCCAATCTCTGCCCCCCTGCCAACACCACCTGCGTATGACCCGAGAGGTAGGAGGAGAACCACCATAAAACGGTGCCCCCAACCCCCAACCCCTCAAGGCGCCGCGCCGCAGTAGGATACCATGGTCGATGGTATCGAAAGCTGCTGAGAGATCTAACAGGACCAGGACAGAGAAATGACCCCTATCCTGTGCCCTCCAGAGATCATCCACCAGTGCGACCAACGCTGTCTTATCAGGGATTTCTGTCTGGGTTAAGGATATTAAAAAAAAAACAGTACAATAAGATGAAAATATAAGTGAAACACACTGAAAGTGGTGGATTCCAAAGAGTGTGAGATTTTTGTTGTTGTTGTTTCCATTTTCCATGGCATTTTAAAGGTAACATTATTCCAAAATTGGGGTGCAACTGTGCCCAAAGTCTTCTCTTTCTTAAGACAAAAGAAAACACTACCTGATAAAGACAATAATTAACACATTATAGGCAGAAAGATTTATAGGACAGGATATATGCCATCAAGTGCTTTGGTCTCGCACGATCAGCCTGGAATATTTTTTTTCCCATAGTACTCATTGAAAGGTTAAACCTGATCCTGTATCAAGTTCTACAATTCTGCTGCTTTTCTCCTCTGAAGCACTAGCCAAAACCTTTGGTACCAGACCAAAGGAGGCTGTAGGCTGAGTAGCAAAGTTACCTGCTACAAGATTGCCTCCAATAAAGGTAGTCCTTGACTTACAACCACAGTCAGGACCAGAATTTTCATTGCTAAGCAAGGGGGCTGTTAAGTGAGTTGAACCCTATTTTTGCAATGATTGTTAAACAAATCACTGCACTTGTTAAATGAATCACAGAGTCATTAAGCAAATCAGAGTTTCCCCATTAACTTTGCCTATTGGAACGCAGCTGGGATTGTGGCAAATGGTGATCACATAATCTCAGTTCTGCTGCAACTGTCATAAATACATGCTGGTTGCCAAGCACTCAAATTTTGATCACATGACTGTGGAGATGCTGCAATGATCATAAATGTGAGGACTGGTCATAAGTCACTTTTTTCAATGCTTGTAGGAGATGACCATGCCGAGCCCGCCATGGAGGGTACAAGCACAGCATCAGTCTTGAGTTCGCGCATGCCAGCAAGAATTCTAAGTCCAGCCCACCTTGAATTCCACTGACTCTTATCTCCTGCTAACTTGCTTTGACTATTAGTAGTTCAGATTCTTGTAGAGAGAGTTAGCATGCAATAAGCCTGTATTCATTTCAAAAACCTTGGTTCCTGATTTCCTGCCTTTGACAATGCCATTGTAATAGCAATGGCAATAGCACTTAGACTTATATATTTCTTCACGGTACTTTACAGCCCTAAGCAGTTTACAGAGTCAGCATATTGCCCCCAACAATCTGGTTCCTAATTTTACCAACCTCGGAAGGATGGAAGCTGAGTCAACCTTGAGCCGGTGATAATAGAACAGCCAAACTGCAATCAACCAGCAGTCAGCAGAAGTAGCATGCAGTACTGCACTCTAATCACTGCACCACCACAGCTCAAGTAAGTTTTAACACTCACTAAACAAATGGTCTTAAGTCAAGGACTACCTCTATACACCACAGCTTCTTAACTTGGAGGCACTACAGGGCTGTTGTCCTTAGCATGTACTCTGGGCAATCCAATTGGTATCTGATGAAGCTGCCCAGTCTGGAATTCTTTTGGCTAGGCCTTCTCAGCTTCTCATCTCAGCTTCTTCTCATAGCATTGATTGAAGAAAGCAGCTTCCATTTTCTCCAGCAGCACAAGCTTTGTGGGGGAAACCTAAGCAGAGCAGCGGCAAACAACAGGGCCACTTTGTTTCACTCTTTAAAAAACGAGGAGAGCTTATAGCTTTGCAAACTAGCTGGGAGGGGGATGCTTTGTTTGAAGTTTGTCAAAGCAAAGCTCTCCTTTGAAGTTTCATGCAGCTGCAGTCATCACTGAAAAGAGAGGTGCTGATATAGCTATCATGGACGTTGCATTCTTCATGCAGTGCGGAAGGAATATATGCAACACTGAACCTTTTGTTTATTTTTTCCCCATGTCATACGGAAGGAGTAGTGTATGTAATGTCGAGAACATGCCGTGGGGCATCCACAAAAGTAGAGCTTTCATAAGATATTCATAAAATAGCTGCAAAAGTAGGTTGTCTAGTCCAAAAGCACCCATTTAATCATGACATTTATGAGTGCACTGATGATATTACCTAGTTTGTTAATGAAACATCTGTTTAAAAAACCCACCAAGCTCAGAGAGCAGCAAGGTCCCTATAGACATAAAACATATCTTGGCATATTATTCCTTGTCTTTGCCTCCAGAACTGAGCTTCAGCATGCAAATAAGCGGCTGATAAGTCCAAATAAACCATAAACCATAAACCAAATGAAAATTGAAAATACTTTCATGGACTTATGTTTGAATCTTGTTGCTCATTATTAAAGTACAATCCTAAATACACTTATCCAGAAGTTGGTTTCTGTAGGCTTAATGGGACTATATTCTACTACTTCCTTTTCTTCTTCTGGACAAATGAGTGCATTTACAAGCAATAGAGATGCAGTGCCTCAGTGGCTAAGACACTGAGCTTGTCGATCAGAAAGGTCGGCAGTTCAGCGGTTCGAATCCGTAGCACCTCGAAATGGAGTGAGCTCCCGTTACTTATCCCAGCTTCTGCCAACCTAGCAGTTCGAAAGCATTAAAAATGCAAGTAGAAAAATAGGGACCACTTTGGTGGGAAGGTAACAGAGTCCCATGTGCCTTTGGCATTTAGTCATGCCAGCCATGCCAGCCACATGACCATGAAGACGTCTTCGGACAGCTGGCTTTTCGGCTTTGTAACGGAGATGAGCACCAGCCCCTAGATCAGGAAACGACTAGCATGTATGTGCAAGGGGAACCTTTACCTTTACAAGCAAAACAGCCATTGACCAGTTAGAGACAAGACTTCTAGATGTTTTAGATGTCATATTTCACCTAGCATTTGGGGACTAAGCAACATGGCTGATCCAGCCAGCCAATTCTAAAATGAAAAAGATTGGATATAATTGTGGAAGTTTGTCACATTCAGTTGCTTGAGACTAATTCCTGGATAAACTTGTCCAGGTTTGTAGCTTAAGGATTATGATTTTGGCAATGAAATTCTAACATCATTCCATAAAATTATTTCCAACTGTTGCTCCAATATTGAAAAGCAGTTCTGAAAAAAAGGCATGGTTATGAAATGGTCATGCAGAAGATAAAAATGAAGTAATCTTGAACAGACTATAACTATAACATTTCTAGTACCTTGTAGGTTAAACTACAGGGAAAAGTTAATAAAGAAGAAACAGTTTATCTCCATTGTAGTAATTGCTGTGTTGCTTTTAGTAGTAAGCAATAGTAGATGGTTTTAATATGGTTAAATATTATTTTAATAGCAAGATATGATCACGCGCAAGTTCCTTCAGCATAGTCAGCTGACTATGCTGAAGGGACTTACGTAAAGTTAAATCACAGGAGTCAAACTTGACTCAAGAACATCTTGATCTTCCCCTCTGGCTTTCCAGAAGATCCTGCTAAACTGTAGTTCCAAGCAGTCCAACCAACACAGAGGTGGTATTCAGCAGTTCTAATCAGTTCTGGAGAACCAGTAGCAGAAGTTTTGAGTAGTTCGGAGAACTGGCAAATACCACCTCTGACTGGAGATTTTACAGTAACCTTCCCCTGCCATGCCCACCAAGCCATGCCCACAGAACCAGTAATAAAAAAAAATGAATCCCACCACTGAACCAGTATATTTAAGTAGGAAGGACTGGAGGTTTTCATACAGTGATATCTGAACAAAATTGTCCCATCAATTGTTCTCCTCTTGTTCCTCCAAAGCAACAAACTCCTTAGCTATAAAATCCACTGAGTGAATTTAATCTCCTCTTAACTCCTCATGAGATTTCAGTGAGGCCCAAAATGGAAGAACCAGGTATATTGCCAGTGTCTTGCACCCTTTGGAATGAAGTCTGGCTATAGCACTCTCTGTGTATATATGTACGCATACGCACATTACAAATAGTGTCTCCCTGATTCACATATGCTATCAACAGTACCGTAGCTGCCTAGAAACAATGCCATATGCGGGCTGCTTCAGAGAACAATCTGTTCAGCTCAACAGGCTTCCTGTGAAGCTCTGGTCCTGCCATTCTGTTGCAAACTTTCTGTATTTGCACTCTTGAATCATGTGGCAAAAAAGGTCAAATGATGTGGGAAACTATTCACACAAATAGTTGTGTTGGGGGGAGGCTGTGATTTGAGATGGTTAGCCAGGACACAAGGAGCACATTTTAAAATAGAGATCCACTTTTATAGTTGCCACTCTTGCAAGATGTGTGTTCCGATCCAGTTCCCCAAACACGAGAAACCCTTTGATGTGAACTCAAAAGATTCCTTTATTAGGAATGCCGGCAGCCCAGTGGTAGGATTCAAATGTTTTTACTACTGGTTCTGTGGGTGTGGCTTGGTGGGTGTGGCATGGCTTGGTGGGCATGGCAGGGGAAGGATACTGTAAAATCCCCATTTCCTCCCCACCCCACTAACCTGATTTCCAGCTCCATTCTCCTGTGCAGGGCAACAAAAGAAGACCCAGCCAATCAGCTGGGACTTGGGAGGCAGAAAATAGATGGGGGCGGGGCCAGTCAGAGGTGTTATTTGCTGGTTCTCTGAACTACTCAAAATTTCCGCTACTGGTTCTCCAGAACTGGTCAGCACCTGCTCAATACCACCTCTGCAGCAGCCCCAGCAAAAAGTTTCTCTCACAAACTAACATGTCTGTCCATCCGGAAGATGAATAGTTGCCTGCCACACTTATTGGTGTCTGCCCCCTGCCTTTTATCCCCAGAGCTAGGGTGGGACCTCGCTGGCAGCAGTGGGTCTTCCATCCCAAGAATTGGCCCATGGCTTTCTACCGCTCTCCTCTTCTCTGCCTTCTGCATAGCCGCACATCAAGCACTGGACCCAGCTGTTCCTCCTCTTCCTCATTAGCCACCTCCAGACCTGGGGGCTGTTGACTCTCCATCTGAGGGCTGACGGACGGCTCAGGGTTCATCTGTCTCTCTCTCTCTCTCTCTGATAGCTCCATTCCCCCTTCCCCTTCAGAACTCCCAGGTTGTCCTGATGCTGACCTTGACTCCCATGCCTCTCCTCCTCCTCCTCTTCTGATTTGGCTGATGGAGGGGCCAGCGGCCAAAGGCCACAACAATATGCAATGGATTGATCAGCTTCAGTAATTGCTGTTGTATCTTTTTAAAAGGATCAGACCTGTAAAAGGACCAAAGCAATAAAGTGAATATGATCATTCGATCCTGGCTTGATAATGATGTTGATTGTGTTTTGGTTAAAGCATCTAATCCTTTTTAGTTAGAAGAATATCAAGCAGTAAGAAAATATAGAAAATCAGCACTGTTAATGTGAATGCAGATTAGCCCATTTATATAGATTATATTATAGCGGTAAAAATAAAATATTAGAATTTAAGTCCAAGTATGCAGTAGGGCATTTTTGCTAAACATCTCAGAAAGCACCGCATATAAAAAGCAGAATCAGGCAGAAAATTAGTTTCTAAACTTTTTATTCCATTGAAATGTGGTTTGAAAATAACCAGTTTTGCTCTCTACCTTCTGGCCATTTGATCATTGGAAAAGGAACTCGAATAATAGCCAAACTATTTTGCATGCCTTCAAATGTGAAATGTAATAGTCAAGTTTTTCTTTTTTCTTTTTCTTTTTTAAAAAGAGCATCTACTCAGCTAAGATTAAAAAGCTTTGCTGTCCCTGGAAAGAATGAGGCCAAATTGCTTTTCCAATCTAGCATTACAAATTTGCGTTTGCTCTCTCTTAAAATTTCTTTTTATGACACTTTTGCTACCAAATATATAAAACTATATACAATATGAATTTGAAAATTGGCACATGGGCAGCCAAATAGCTGGCATGTCAGGCATTTCTAGAAAAGAGAAAGAAAGAACGATTTTCTGGGCAGGGATAAATGCTCCAGACCCAATGCCCAATGAGAATTACATCCAAAGTAAATGTATGAGGAATGGTAATGATGATCAACACAATGACAATTGAAGAAAGACATTAAAGAAAGCTGGGGTGGACCAGGCAGTAACACACAGTGATTTCACAAAAGGGACAAGATGTTTGATCCTTTGTTTATGCTTTAGAAGTGTTTAATCCTTATAGATTACCTTCATTGGTTATTTATTAAATGCCATATAGAAAAACATTTCTTTGCAATATGATAATGTATGTAGTCCTCATTTTATGACCACAACTGAGCCTGGAATTTTGGTTGTAAGTCATTTGTGGTCATAAGTTGAGTCACCACATCATTGGACTTGTTTTTATGACTGTTTTTACAATGGTCATTGAGTGGGTCACCATAATCATTAATGCAATCAGGTGGTGATGACTCTAAATTAAATTTATGCAATGAGCTTTTTTTTTTTGCTGGAAAATGGCAAAAAACCCAACCTTGCAAAATGTGATAATGCTGCAATTGGTCATAAATATGAGCTGATTACTAAGCACCCAAAATATGATCATGTGACCATGAGGGCAATGTGACAGTCATAACTTTGAGGGTGGATTGTAAGTAATCTTTTTCAAGTGCCTTGTAGCTTTTAACAGTCATTAAATGATTGGTCGTACATCAAGGATTATCTATAATAATGATGATGCAGTTATAACCAAATAAATCCATCAAATCATACCAAGCAGCTTGGGAAAATATAAGACGGTCTTTAAAGGTTCAAATCACCAAATTCAGAGATGATGATGATGGTGGTGGTGGTGATAGAAAAAAATAACATGCTGAAGAAGATCAGGATTGAGGGTATTTTTAAATGTAGATGTATTTTGCCAGCATCTTCCTGCATTTTACAGTTCATCATTGTTTCAGCATTAATTGACAGGCCAGGGAGGCAGAGCTGAAAGAGTTTCATAAAATTTTGTTTGACTTTCCAAACAATGCCGTAGGCTTAATGCCCTCTTCTTCTCATGTAGCTGTAGCACTGGCTGTTCCTTAATCAGAATGAGAGTGATATATCCTTACAAAGAGTGGATTCCTGCTGAGGCAGCGCTGATTCAAGAACATCATCCAACATAATGTATGCAGAAAGCAAGACTTTGCCATTGGATCTTTCCCAAGTTAATGAGGAGAGCTGGTACTGATTTAAATGTTCACAGTTCTGAGATTTGGAAACCATTCCAGGGGAAAAAAAAGAATTCATGGATTCATTGGCAAACCAGCCCAAGCCTTTTACACCTGGATATGGGGAATCTCTCACCTTGAATTTAACCCTGCCAACAAGGTAGATGTATGCAGATTGCTAATATCCTTCTGTCTGGTCCAAAATACCACTTAATTGCAACCACTGAATCTTTAATTCAAAAGCTCTGCCCTTTTGTTTCTTGGGTTAAAAAATAGATTTGTACCAGTTTTTGAAACTGCCACATAGGAATGCCAATTAAAGTAGATTTTTACAGTAGGTTTATCCCTGAATTTCACCCTGATATGAACAAAATATTGATCTTCTTATATTTGGATTTGTTTACCGTTACACAGAAGCTACAGATTTGTAAGAGTTAAGGATGACTTGAAAATACCTTAATTGCTTCTTTTAAAGATGCGGTAAACGGTTCCACTAGTTAATTGTTTCTCACTCTCAGGAATTTCTCCTTAGTTCTAGGTTGCTTCTCTCACTGATTAGTTTCCATTCATTGTTTCTTGTCTTGCCTTCTGGTGCTTTCCCCTTCTTCTTTGTGGCAGCCCCTCAAATACTGAATACTGCTATTATGTCACCCTTAGTCCTTCTTTTTCCTAGAGTAGCCATACCAAGCTCCTGCAATCGTTCTTCACATGTTTAGTCTCCAGGCCTTCAATTGTCTAAGTTTCTCTCCTCTGCACTTTTCCCCTCAAAGTCTCAACATCTGTTTTGTAAGGTGGTGACCAAAACTGGATTCAGTAGTCCAGCTGTGGCCTTACTAAGGTTTTATAAAGCGGTACTAATACTTCATGTGAGTTTGATTCTATCCCTCTGTTTATACCTCCTATATTATACCTGCTCGCTATGTTAAAATATATATATTATACCTCCTCGCTATGTTGTATAGAGCCAAAGATTTGCACCAATGAGTTGTGCTTGTTTGGGTACCCCTCTCTGTTAGGAACCCCTCCAGAATAAGGCCAACCCACCACTGAGTTGGAAAAAGCAATTAGAACTTCTCTTCAATTACAGGCACAATGTATGCAGTGCCAGCGACTGTGAAACTGGCCAGCTAAACTGCAGTCTGTAATTGCCAGTAATTACAATAAGTGCCTCTCTTGTATTGTCACTTCTCTTAAATTAGCACCATCCAGGGAGCCCTGCCAGAATGATTAATAATGTGATTCATAAAAGAGGTTTCCAGTTACAGACTTTGTTCCTTTATGTAGAGGTACAACACACAGTGAAGTTATTGCTCCAAATAAGCCTTTTGGGCAGGACTGGAATCAAAATGGAGGCCTGAGTTTCATAGGAGAATGTTAGTTATTATTTTTTTCATCCACGTCAAATCTAAACTGGATTGTCTGACATAAATACCTGTAGAAATCTCACTGTAGACATTTTTTTAAAAATGCCACCTTCTACTGAAGATGCAACTGACCAAGCAAAATGCAGAGTAGAGTAGACATCTTCAAATATAGGTCTGGAGTGGGAAAAAATAGAATATTTTAAATGATAAGAAAAACCAATTATTTTCAGCATCATTATCATCATCATCCTCTTTAAAAAGTTACAATATTTTTTCTCTTTAAAAGATTTTTATTTTCTTTAAAGAATGCTATTCTTTTTTTCTTTGTTTATTCATATATAATTCCAAACGATTAATGATGACCTCATAACGCACAGAGCCAATCAGATCAGGTTATTTGATGGGATCACTGAGAACAGTTACATGCTTCCTGAATTAACTACCTCCATTATCTGAGCTGTTCGGGTCATAGAACCTGAGCTTTTATTTGGTGAGTTTTATATATTCCTATTTTCAAGAGCCCTTTGAAAGGAAATAAAATTTTTGATGCCCCCTCAAAGCTCTTATTGATACCCCAATTTCTAACACCGATTGGTTTTGCAGAACTTTAGAGGTTTATTTGAGCAATAGTAACAATTTTGTGGTTTCATTTGTCTCAGGAAGTATACATATCAAGGAGCATAGGAATAAGAGAATGAGAGAGAAATGAAGAGAATTTTCTAAATAGCAAGCTTGAATGGATAAGCATCCCCAAGTGATGCAATTCAAGGCATAATATGACCAAGTAGAGATCCACATGCCCAAAGAGAACATATCTGAAAAATCCAAATGTCTTTGAACAACATTTTAAAAAGAAATATTAGGTAATCTATCCATCTGAAATAGATGCCTGCCTTTAGACCAGGGGTGTCAAACACGATTTCATTGAGGGCAGCATCAGGGTTGTGTTTGACCTTGGGGGAGGGGCAGGGGGCGTGGCCAGGGTGGATGTGGCCAGCTTGATGTCACTCGTGTCGGGGGCACCTGTGGTGGCCTGAGTGTTCTGCCAGTGAAAACAGGTTCCCGAGCTCCTAAAACCCTCTGCTAGTGAAAATGGAACTTGGAAGAGTTGCATGTGGCCCTCCTGAGCCCCATTTTCACTGACAGAGGCATTGCAGGCTGGCCCTTTGCTGTTTCCCGGGCGGCACCATTGGCCAGATCTAAGCACTCCGCAGGCCAAATCCAGCCCATGGGCCTTGAGTTTAACACTCCTGCTTTAAACAAAGAAGCAAAAATCTTCTGAGTCAAAGAAGGACAAAGCACAGCAGAAAGATTCCTCTTTGTACTATGTGATCTCAGATATTGGGCAGGATATAGTGTGCAATTAATAGTCCTGGCATGGAAGTGGGACTTGGAAGATTGATGAACTCCTTCCAATCATATACAGAAATCCTTTGGGTGGCGGCGGGGAGAGGCTTGTGTGCACTTATAGGGTTTTACTTCCTGGGAGGAGATGCTATGGACAAGGAGGGTTCTTTATATAAATCAAAATCTTTCTGAATACTGTGTATATGGAAGGTGGCAAAGATGGGGGATGGAGGCAGAAGGAAGGCAGAGTTATCATGCTTATCCCAGCAGGGTATCCTTACAGGATGACCATGCATACTCAATAAGAGTTTTGTTCTCAACTAATATGAAAGTACCTTTCTTTCCAGAGCACCACTTTTTACAGTTCCTTTTCCAATGTGAAGTGTGAAAATATAACCAGAAGCAACAGGGGATATATAAACATTCTCTCACATTTTTAGTTGATAGATTTATGACAGTTCAATCAGTAGTACAGGGCTCTCTGGTGCATTTTCTACCCCCAAAAGGGCAAGACAAATTTCAGGAATTGCAATGCCCCTTCCAGGCATGATATGTGTTTCCCATTGTAACCTAACTTTGCTGAAGATATCAATGGAAACATCTAATTATAAAGAAGGAAATATCCGTGTTTTCCCTTTATGACTAGCAGTGTTGTTGCACTAAATCTAACTTTATTTGACAAGTACTGCTCAAAATAATCTCCCTCTGCAATGTGCTCCCCAAACAGATGGAGAAAACATTTTTCTCAAAACAGCCAGTAGTGGTTGGTATTAAGTAATATAACAAATATGGTACCATAGGAATTATATGATGCATTCCATTTCACATTTACAAATGGGACAATTGATCTTTCCTGTGCTAATAAGATTATGTTCAGATAAATTTAAAGTCTGGTGCATCCTGGGCGCACACTGATGTGATGCATGCACCTTCAGGTTGGTTGGATGCAGGCAACAATATGTTCACTTGCAAGGTAATATCTAGATTAAAGCTCATTGCTTGAAAAGAATAGTATCTTCCTGCATCACTAAAAAACATGATGTGAAAACTTAGATTTACCAAGCCATGATAAGAGGCCAACATTCATGGTGACAATCATGGCATATAGAAGATTGGGATTTGGAATGTAGAAGGGACAGAAGGAAGGAAGGAAGGAAGGAAGGAAGGAAGGAAGGAAGGAAGGAAGGAAGGAAGGAAGGAAGAAATGAACAAACAAATGAAGGAACAAACTAAGGAATGAAGGAAAGAAGTAAGGATGGATTATTTTGTGTGTTTGTTTTGTATCTCACCAGTATATTAAGGAGTATAAGGCAATATGCATAGTACTCTCTTCTATATTTCTCCACAGCAGCAACTCTATAAGTATAATTGGGCTGAGCCAGAAAGATTGGCTCAAAGTCAACTAGTGAGCATCTATAGATAAAGTAGGTAATGACTAAGGTCTCCTAAGTGCTGGTCTAACACCTTAACCACTGTAACTAAGATAAAGTGGAAGATAACATATTTGAAAAAAAGTGGTCTGATCTTGTGGAGTGGAGCCAACAATGATAGAGAATAGAAACTGATGAATATGCACTTATTTGATCATAGGTCTATTCATTTATACACAGCATGAAGGAATGGATATCAATCTAAAGCATGCTGTCTGTGGTAAATTGTTGAGTTAATTACAGTTGTGAAGGATAAAAAGTGATGAGGTTGTGAATATACAGTATTCTACAGTATGTAGAACAGAACATTGTTTTGGCCATGTCAAGTGTGGATCATGGATATTAAAAATAAACAAAGATGTAAAAGAAACTGGAGTGAAAGTTGAACTGAAGCAAAGGAAGGAAAGAGGATGTGAAACAGCTAGGAACACTGTTAAAATAATTGTGTTATAGCCACAGATAATCATGGATTGTTTCTAATGGTATGAAAAAACATACTTGGTGGAATAATGAAGTGAAAGACATGGCAATTGAGAAAAATACATATAAGACAGGGTTCTTAAACATTGTGGTACTTTTATACCTTAAAATGGTACATGAATTTGGGCAATCTTTCCCGGATGGATGGATGGATGGATGGGTGGATGTGTATGTGTATACATGTGTGTGTGTGAGAGAGAGTGTAGGGTAGGGTAGGGTAGGATAGGATAGGATAGGATAGTATCTTCTTTTTCCATATCCATCATGGACATTGTTGATCATGTTAGCAATCCTATATTTTATCAACAGCTGCACGAAAAAGTGCTGTTGAGTTATGTCCAAACCAGCCCCTTAGATTTTGAAGCCATGATGTTCTTCTTCTGCCTGGACCTTGTTTGCCTTCAATCTTTCCCTGGAGGATTAAGTGAAGTATGCTGTATTTTTCTGGGTGTCACATCACATGTCAAGTCCAAAATATTCTAACTTTCACTTTTTATGGTCTTGATTATTTCCCTTGACTTTCCCAGGCAGTATAGTATAGTATAGTATAGCATAGCATAGCATAGCATAGCATAGCATAGCATAGCATAGCATAGCAGATAACATAACATAATGTAGCATAACGTAACGTAACATAATGTAACATAACGTAACATAACATAACATAACAACAGAACATCGTAGTGTAATATAAAATTGGAATGACGTATTGGAAAGAATTGCATTATTTACTGTAATAATGCAATACTATCTATTCAATTGTGTCTGATTCTTAACGATCCGATGGATTAGCTCTCTCTACATTTTCTGATCATGTTTTTTTCAATTGATGCTCTGGCTGATGTCATCACCTTTGAGGATGACTAGCCACTGTGTTTTGGGTTGACCTGTTTCCTTTTATGGCTGACAATTTTTTTAAATTACATTTATATGCCACCCTTCTCCGAAGACTCAGGGCAGCTTACAATTTTTGGAATACAACCCAATGTGCTCAGCAATAGCCTTCATTCCATTGTATATGTCTGCTTATTACTAAGCGGCATTTTTACAAAGTCAGCTTATTGCCCCCAACAATCTTGGGTCCTCAATTTACCTACCCCGAGAGGATGGAAGGCTGAGTCAACCTTGAGCCTGGTGGGATTCGAGCCTACAGTAATTGTAGGCAGCTGGAACTTAAGTGCTAGGCATTTAACAGCCTGAGCCACCAAGGCATAACTGTCCTTCCCAATGAATTTGATTGCATGCTGTGGCTGAAATAAGTAAAGCATAGGCTTTTTTATTTTGCCTTCCAGTGATATATCTTGTTTATACGCTCCAGTACTTGCTTGTTTGTCACCTTTGCTGTCCAAGAAATACACAGGAGCCTTTTCCAATACCATAGTGTAAACAAACTGATTTTCCCTCTGTCATGTTTTTGAGTGTGTATGTGTGTGTGTGTGTGTGTTTGGGTGGGTAGGTGGTCCAATTTTCAAAGCTATAGGTAGCTATGGAAAAAATATAATGTAGATTAATATGCATTTAGTTGCCAGGCTGATGGACTTTCTTTTCCATACTCAATTCATGCTCACCAATGCTTGGTGACCCACTGTGATTCAATGCCTTCTTTTCAGATTGCATTCACTGCTTTGATCAATCTGCAGTCCAAGGAAAGCATTCGATATCAACTGTCGATTGTAATTTTGACATTGCCATTCTGCATATTGGTCATGAATTCACTCTTTTTGGTGTTCAGGAAGAGACCAAATACTTCCCTTTCTTCTTTAATCCTTTTGATCAGATGTTACAGGCCTTCTTTGGTTTCTGACAGTTGTGTTGTCAGCATACTGAACATTGTTGATGTTCCCCTCTCCAATCGTTACTTTAATTTTTGATTCTTCAAGTCCCAGTTTCTTCACGATCATTTTGGCATACAGGTTGAATAAGAAAGGTGAAAGAATGCAACTTTGTCACACTCTTTTCTTCATCTTGAAGCCATTTGGTGTCTCCATATGGTGCTTGTGCCATGGTTTTGTGAATTGTGTACAGCCACTGTACCAACTTGATCTGATGTGTAGCATCCCAGGATCTTCTAGGGGTCTCCGCAACTTGTCATGGTAACACAATCAAAAACGTTTTTTCATCAAGAAACCAGATATAGTTGTTCTTTTGATCCTCTTGAGATTTCACAATGATCCCGAGTAGACTTTGATAGCCTTGCAGGGCCAGCACAATGTGCAACATGTTCCTACCAGTGTAATATAATATAATGTTACATACATATAGGTATATGGGAATCTGTGTTAGTTATTACTTATTTGGGTTTAGGGATTCTATTTCTTTCATTTATTGAGTTATTCTTGAGATGTATTTTGTTTTTTGGGGGGGAAGATGCACCAAGGGAGGCTCATTTCAATTTCATTGTACACATGTTGTGCATTGACAATAAATGTTTGATTTGAGTAGATTTGAGTAGATTTGCAATATGGTCATGAATGCCTTATGAAACCAACTTGCATATCTGGTAATTCCCTTTTGATGGTTGTCTCTAGACATTGCTGTATGATATAAAGGAGAATCTTACTAGCCTGAGGAATGAGGGCAATTGTGTAATCATTACAGCAATCCCTAGAGTTGCCTTTTTTTTTGATAGTTTCCAATTTTGTGGCCATGTATTTGTTTCACAAAGTTTCTGGCACAAGGCTGTGATGGTTGTGGGCTGTATAGAATTCAGCAATTCTGAAGTATATCAAACTCTGGGGTGTTGTTGTATGTATGGCAGCTGGCTCATTGCCTGTGTGACTTCTTCCTGAAGGATGGCTGTTCTATTTCTGCTTCCTTTTCCTCATCATCCTTGGGAAGCAGGGAGTCTTCATTGCTGGTATACAAGTCATCTGTGTATTCTCACCATCTGTTTTTGAGACTTGGTTGGTCAGACAGGGTTTTCCCCCCTTTTTCTTGTTTTTGATGATGTTTTCAAGAACAGTAAATGGTGTTTGAATCTTTTCGAGTTGCATAAATGCATTGCTGGTGTGGCCCCTCATGCAGTCTTCTTCAAGCTGCTTGAAATGCCAGTACCAGTAAACTTCATTGTCTTTCTTGCTGCTCTTTGAAAATCAACATCCCAGCTCCTTGCACCCTCCCATTTGTCTGTTGCTTAGATTGCTTTTGTTTGCTTGTTTATTCTGACTGTGAGGTGTTTTTTAAATCTATATCACTGCATTTTTGGAACTTTGTAGTACCAAAGCCCTTTATTGCAAGCTTTAGCAGCCAAAGGGAGGATCAAACTTGAAGCCATTTTTGACAGGGATCCAACTTAGCCAAGGTAACTTTGATCAGGTTGCAAAGGAATATGCTTAGCATTCCTCTGAAGGATCATGACCAATAGTTTAAGAGCCCCTGCATGAAAAAAATGAGTGCTGCAAAAATGAGGAAGAAAGGTATGATGTACTTTGCATAGAGAAGGTGATAGTTGCCTTGAATGTAGTCCAGAGAGTGAGAAACACATTAAGATTAAAAGTCAAAGAGGAGTTGCAGAGCAATTTTGATGAAAATAAAAAGTTGATTTTGGAAGTAGACAAAGAGGGAAGAACAAAGAATCCACAGTAGAGTGACTGGAATTTAAAAGAAATGTGGTTCTACCAGAATCTAATATTATCAATACATGGGAGCTATAAAAATTTACATTCTTTGAGAAAGTGTAGCTACATTTCCTTTAAAAAGAAGATCAGACCTTTAATTTCTTTGATTTACTAATTCTTAATCCCTTTTTGTAGTTTATATAATCCTGACACTGAAAACAATTACGTGATGCATATGTATAGTATGTTAATATATTTGTTTTCTAAATACATTGTTAACACCAGTCTAAATCAATCCACTGCAGAATGAAAGCTTTTTTATTGAAGTTTATGGATTTTAGGGTTAAGCACAACAAAGAATGTTCTTTCTATGCCAACTCAGAAAGCTCAAACTGCCCAAGGAGCTGCTGATACAGTTCTACAGAGGAATTATTGAGTCTATCGTCTGCACCTCTATAACAGTCTGGTTTGGTTCTGCAACCCAACAGGACAGACACAGACTTCAGAGGATAATTAGGACTGCAGAAAAAACCATTGCTACCAACCTCCCTTCCATCGTGGACCTGTATACTGCATGAGTCAAAAAGAGGGCTGTATAAATATTTATAGACCCCTCACATCCCGGACATAAGCTGTTTCAACTCCTTCCCTCAAAACAACGCTATAGACCACTGCACACCAGAACACTAGACACAAAGGAAGTTTTTCCCAAACACCATCACTCTGCTAAACAAGTAATTCCCTCAACACTGTCCAACTATTTACAAAGTCTGCACTACTATTACTATTAACCTCCTCATCACTCCTTATCACCCATCCCCTCCCACTTGTGACTGTATGACTGTAACTTTGTTGCTTGTATCCTTACGATCTATATTCACTGTTTCCTAGTATGATTTGATTGCTTATTGTACCCTATGACTGTTATTAAGTGTTGTACCTTAGGATTCTTGATTCTTGATGAATGTATCTTTTCTTTTATGTATACTGAGAGCATTTGCACCAAGACAAATTTCTTGTGTGTCCAATCATACTTGGCCAATGAAGAATTCTATTCTATTCTATTCTATTCTATTCTATTCTATTCTATTCTATTCTTTAGAATACCATGCTGATCTAATGCAGGTGAATTGATAGATTTTCTTTTTAGTTCACTGAGAGAAAGGGACTGACTAGCCAGCATCTAAGAGCGAAATAAAACTAGGCTTTACCTGTTCCTAGTCAAAACCTTAATCACTGCACCACCCTGGATCCCATGGAAATGTATATAATTTCATAAATAAGAACAAAGAGCAAACCCTTGCAACAGGCTCACTCAGATTCAAGTGATTGCAAACAATTACTATGAATTCAAGCTAATTTTTGAGCTTCAAAATATGATAGATTACTTCACAGTGCAAAGGATTCTTAAGCATCTTTGGTTACAGCTATATTTTATATTATTCATCATACTGGAACCAGTTGCAATCTTCCATGCACCAAGAAGATTAAGATATAAAATTAAGATATAAAATAATTTTCAGCTTTCCTTTTTTTCATAATTTTTAACATTCCCTACCCTTTCCAAATTTCTTTCATAAGTCACTTTTTTCACCGCCATTGTAACTTTGAACAGTCACTAAACAAACTGTTGTAAGTTGAGGACTCCCTGGATGTAAATTCTGCCTCTGTATGGATTTCTATATCCATCTCTCTCATATTGCACAAATTAAGCAACTTTTGTTCACAAGACCAGGAGGGAAGACAACATTTGTTTGTTTGTTTGTTTGTTTATATTTCATACTTCTTACCCAGTGTTCCTTGGATGGACTAGTTTAGAATGGACTTGTCAGCAGCATTTAAAACCATTGCAAATCCATCTTTTCCATAGAGATTAATGGAACAGGTCTTTCTGGATTGTTTTTTCCCTCATAGCCTCAAGCAGGATTTAGTTTATCTTAAAATTCTGTTCAAGTCAAGTCAAATCAATCAACTCATTTAGGGACCATCCAACTTCAAACTAATTTTGAGTGCTGCACAATAAACAAATAAAAATAATATAAGCATAATTATAAAAGAAATAAGAAATAAATAAAAACAAGAACCTGTGGTAACCACCACACATCCTCAAACTATCTGTCGGGGCCCCAACCACCCTAACCCAATGTTTGGATTAGGCTTTCTTTTAATCCTTCTTTTGATTGCTTCTCCTTGCCAAATTTGATTCCATTCTGTTTTGTTTTGAAAGAGCTGATGTGCATACAGATGGCTACATAATGTCTCAGCTTTTATGAATATGATGTAAGCTGGTGCAGAAATGAACTTCGGTTTTAAAAAATATGAACTGTATATAAAGGAAAGTGAACAACACAACCCTGTTCTCACCCCAATGATATTTTCACAATAATCTTCCAGAAAAGTCAAACTATAACTTGACTGAATGTAATCTGGCATGAGATAAATTTATACTCATTTGCATTTAACTGGAGAAATAAGTTCAAAAATGTATTTATATTTATATAGGTTTAACCAAAAAAATTGTAAAAACGAAGATGTTTCATCCATTTGAGGTGAACTTTGAGACTGATAAATAGCACTTTTATACATGGTTTTTCAGGTATCACATTCTGCACTGATTGGCAGCAAAGACAAATGCTCTTTTGAAATTCTCCATATAATTTGTAGTCACAGAAATTTGATGTAAAATTCCTTTGAATTTCTCCTGGGAAAGGAGTCCTTCTCCAAGAACTTTGCCTTCACAGTGAAACTTAAACCCCGCAAACAAAAGGTTACTCTTCAAATATCCTCCTTCAGGGCTTAATGGAGCTACTCTGCAGAGCACTGAAGAGATAACTGTACAATGAAAAACACTGATTGGGTAGACAGGAATATTATATTACATCCAAATGGTCTGTGACATTCTTTTTTCACCAAACTGAATAAGAAGTAGTGAAGATAATGCCAGATAATTTTTCTGCCTTGCACCAGTAGTCATGGGAAAGTATTATTAATCCTCCAACAATGGTATTTTCATATTTAGAATAAAATACAGCTGGAAGGAACTTTGAAGGTCTTCTAGTCCTATCCCTTATAGCAGGGGATCCTATACCAATTCATTTCAGACAAGTGGCATCTGTTTGTCAGCTTTGAAACACGGAAAAAATTAAGAAGTTTGTAAAAATACAGAAAGACAACGAGAGAAGAATGTAAAGGGCCCTTTAACACTGATTCAGGATTCTAGTGGTATTAAGGTTCTGATAGGGAAGATGTGAGGTGTGCCATGCTTTCTGGCTTTTGGCAAATCTTATAAGGCTGCCCAGAGTCTCTTTGTTTGAATTCAGTGGCCTTATAAATACAATAAATAAATATATGAATGAATGGTTGTTGTAAATTGCCCAGGCACAATTAGTAAGATGGGCAGTGTAAAAATGTAATACATACATACATACATACTGACATACATACATACCATCTCCATGACAGTCTAGCACATGGATGTCAAACTCGCCACGTCATGTTGCCATCATCTGATGTTTCACAATGCTTTTCCCATTCACAGAGCTGAGGTAGGCATGACACATCCAGCCCATGGGCCACAAGTTTGACATCCCTGGACTAGCAGAACCAAGGGGACTGTTAGGACCCATAGTGATGATACTTGCTGCAAGTATAGGACCTACTAATAAAATCTAGAACTACAAGAACAAACTCATAGTTTCAGGTAGGTGAGGTAGCCTTGGCTTCAGAATGCTCGCATAAAATTACAAACACTTTCCCTGCTGGAATATATCTTTATATTTAAAAACAGAATATTTGTCAAAGGAAAGCCTGCTAAGAATACAGTAGAGGGAGTCTGAAATTGCTCTATTAAGACAGTTTTAACTCCCATAATGAATCACTGCTGCAGTTAAAGCTGTGAGTTTTCTATGTCTCAAAGTATATGGAGCATGTAGTAACAAAAGATAAAATCAGTTTTCTGAAAGATAATTATAATTTCAATGAGGGCGTCCTTCTCTAAGATGTGTAGTGATTTGGCATTAGTGTTCTCCTTCAGTTAACATTGAATAATTATTCACTTCATTCACAAGTTAGGATTATTTATTTTCTTGGAATCCTACTCAGATTCAAATAGTTGTCAAAGGAGAATTCCACTGTATACAGAATTGGAGCTGATGGAGCAGGGAGCAGAGAGCAGAATTGTTAAAAGTAAGTAGAGTAAATTAGGCAGATCTAACAGATCATAATAGGTGAAATTAGAAAATGTCATGTTTGTGAATTAATTCCAGGGTATTGAGGTCACACTACCATATTTGGGCTGCAAAAGCCTGGGCAATCACCAATTAAGAATCTCTTCACACAGAGAGAGAGAGAGAGGAGGGAGGGAGGGAGGGAGGGAGGAGGGAGGGAGAGGAGAGAGAGAGAGAGAGAGAGAAATTTGAATGTCTCTACTCAGAAAGCCTGGGTATGGCTGGAATCACCAAGAGAAACTATGGATGCCATGAGTATGACATAATTACTGAATGGAGCAAATGGTGAACATTATTTATTTATTTATTTATTTATTTATTTATTTATTTATTTATTCATTTATTTATTTAGAGCGCCCTTCTCCCTAAGGACTCAGGGCGAACATATAAAAGGAATACATTTACAATTAAAAAATATTAAACAAATACAATTCTATAAATTACTAAAAAGCATTAAAAACAATTAAAATTACAATAGTAACAATACAATTAAAACAACCCACCCCCGGGTCAATCCAGGCCAGCCTGCTGAAACAGCCAAGTCTTCAGGTCTCGATGAAAGGAGCGGAGATCAGGGGCCAAATGAAGATCCGCAGGGAGCTGATTCCATAGGGCGGGTGCTCCCACAGAAAAGACCCTAGCCCTGGAGACCGCCAGCCGACAATGCCTAACCGACGGTATTCCCAGGAGGCCCCTCCTGTGGGAGCGCACGGGGCGATCAGTGTTATGTATGTAGGTTTGAATGTCATTGGTTTAGTTTGAATTGTTCTTGTAAAATGTCAAATAAGATTGGTTTAAAAAGTGCGGGAAAACCCTGCACTCTGATTGGCTGGCAACTACGGCTGCTGGCTATAAGAAGCAGCCGTAGCCCAGCCAAGGCGGGTCCATTCGAGCTGTAATCACTTAATAAACTCTTCACTGAAGCTCTTCGCGTCTGACTCTTCATGCAAACTTAACACTGGCGACGAGGATGGGATTCCCCTGAAGAAGAGATGACGTGGAAGACAAGCAGAAGAGTGAGATGGCTGCACTGAACACCCGCCCAGCCCCGTTCGATCTGGCGGCAGAAGACTGGGAATCGATTCGCAAATGTATTTGGAAGGAAACGACCTCGCCGACATCTCCGAGAAGAGAAAAAGGGCGGTATTTCTCATGCACTGCGGTCTGGCAGTCTTCAAGATGGCGAAGGCATTGGTGGGAGCTGCAGACGTGAAGGTAATGGAATGGCCTGATTTAGAAAAGCTTTTAAGAGCCCATTACGCCCCACAAGTATCATGCCTCATTAAGAGACACGAGTTTTACCGTCGGGATCAAGGGGAAAGCGAAAATGTTAACGACTTCGTGGCAAGTTTAAGGGACATTGGGGGTGCTTGTGAGTTTACCAACTTAGAAGAGGCCATGCGTGATCGGTTTGTTCTAGGCCTTAAAGATAAGGTCTTACAGAGCAAATTACTAATGAAACCTAAGATCACGTTTAAGGAGGCCATAGAGGAAGCTGTTTCAGCAGAAGCAACCAAGTCCTCAGCAGCAGCCATGAAGAAAATTAACAAGGCCTCAAGCCATTCTGATGTGGAAAAGTCCACAACAACCCATTGCGAGCAAATAGATTCTGATTCAGACTGTAGTGAGGTGGAGGAAGGAATTTATAGACTCAGAATGGAGAAGAAAAGGAAAAAAAAAAAAAAAAAGAGGCAAGAATTTTATTGCAGAGGCTGTGGGGGCACCCCACTGAATGAAGTTTTAGACACATCTGCCTACATTGTGAGAAAAGAGGTCACCTAGCAAGAGTCTGCAAATCATCCAGAACTCCACCTAGTAGGAAGAAATTTCCTGAGAAAGAATTCAAGCCCAACAACTTCAGTGAGAAAATGGGGCAACTCAGAAGCAAATGGGAAGAATGAAACTCATCAAACAGTCACCATTGGTCATTCTTCACCCTTGAGAAGCAGAAAAGTACATGTGAAGGTACTCATTGAAGGAAGGCCTTGCCAAATGGAAGTGGACTCAGGCTCCTATTTATCTATGGTGTCATGGGACACTATTCACAGGCTACTTCCCAACATTCAGAAGAAACATTTCCAGAAGCAAGCACTGACTCTTAAAGACTACCAAGGGAACAAGATTCCAGTAGTTGGAACAAGAGAATTCAACGTGAAGTTTAAAGGCCACACCAAACGTTTGCTCCCTGACCATCGTGGACAAGGATCACCCAAGCTTGCTGGGACTTGAGTGGTTCAATCCACTAGGCATCAAGGTGACTGGCATCAATCACGTGAGCAACTCTGAATGGGAGGAGGCCTTGAAGTCTGAGTTTCCAGAGGTCTTCAGCGAAGGATTGGGCAAGTATATGGGGACCCCTATCACTTTCAATCTAGACCCAAGGTGCCCCCAATTCATTTAAAGCCCAGAAGGGTCCCATTTGCTTTAAAGGAAAAAATTGATGCACAATTAGACAAATTAATAGCTCAAGGGTTTTAGAGCCCACTGACCACTCCAGATGGGAACACCCATAGTCACACCAGTCAAGACTGATGGGTCAGTAAGAATCTGTGGAGACTATAAGGGGACACTGAACCATGCGCTGCAGCAGAGCGCATATCCAGTTCCAGTGGTGCATCATCTGTTACATTCACTTGGCAGGGGTACAGTCTTTGCCAAATTGGATTTGGCCCAGGCATATCAACAACTAACAGTTGATGATGCCACTGCAGAGGCCCAAACCATTGTGACTCATAGAGGTGCTTTCAAATGTAAAAGGTTACAATTTGGAGTAAGCGTGGCACCAGGCATCTTTCAAAGCCTTATGGAAAGAATGCTCCAAGGACTGCCGGGGTAGTGCCTTACTTTGATGATGTGTTAATCTCTGCTGAAAATGACACTCAGTTACAAGAAAGACTCAGAGAAGTCCTTACCAGATTCAGGAAAGCGGGTTAAAAGTCAAGGAAGAAAAATGCACTCTTAAAACTGACAAGGTTGAGTTCCTGGGCTACATGATTGACAAGCATGGCATCCACCCTACAGATGCCAAGGTTAAAGCAATCAAAGAAGCCCCTAGACCTAAATGCAAAACAGATTTGCAAGCTTTCCTTGGACTCATTAACTTTTATCACATGTTCCTACCTCAGAAGGCAACCATTGCTGAACCATTGCACAGATTACTTGATAAAAAGTCTGTTTGGGTCTGGGGCAGGAAGGAACAATCAGCATTTAACAGTATTAAAAGACTAATCACATCTGATGCTGTACTGATACAGTTCTCTGAGAATTTGCCTGTTGTACTGACTTGTGATGCATCCCCTTTGGAGTGTGGGGGTTTGAGCCACAGGCTTCCCAGTGGAGAGAAGCCCCTATTGCATTTTACTCTCGCACTTTGACCAAAGCAGAGAGGAATTACAGCCAATTGGACAAGGAGGCATTGGCAATTGTTGCAGCTGTTAAGAAATTTCATGAATATCTGTATGGGAGAACATTTACCATTGTTACAGATCACAAACCTTTGTTAGGCATTGTGGCAGGAGACAAGCCTACACCTACTATCCTGTCACCAAGAATGCTGAGGTGGACTGAATTTCTTGCTGCTTATTCATACAAACTTATCCACAAGCCTGGCAAGGACATTGGACATGCTGATGCACTGAGTCGTTGCCCACTTCTTGCCACAAGGAGGACTTTGAACCTGAAACACACACCTTTTTCCTAGAAACTGTTGCCAAGCTTCCAGTTCATGCTGCTGAAATTGCCAGAGAGACTGCCAAAGACACTGTGTTGGCTCCTGTTATAGGCTGGATTAAGAAAGGTTGGCCTCTTCAAGATCTACCTCACCTTGCCCAACCTTTTAAGTCCAGGCAAACTGAATTATCTGTATTAAGAGGATGTATTTTGTGGGGTAACAGGGTGGTTATTCCTGCAAAACTGCAAAGAGAGGTTTTGGAAATGTTACATGAGGGTCATCCTGGTATTGTAAGGATGAAGGGATTGGCCAGGAGTTATGTATGGTGGCCAGGTATTGACAAAATGGTTGAAAACTGGGTTGCATCTTGTCCCAACTGTCAGGTAGTCAGGCCTGCCCCACCTATTGCCCCCAAACAGGAATGGGAATGTCCTAGGGGCCCATGGTCCAGGATTCACATTGATTTTGCTGGCCCTACCAGAGGGCACACCTTTCTTATTATAGTAGATGCATATTCCAAATGGCTAGAGGTAATCCCCATGGCATCCACCACAACTGATGCTGTCATCACAGCCGGGCTGAACACATGGTACATTTTACCAAGGAGAAGCTTCAGCAACTGGGTCCTGGGGACATCACTGAGAAAGTTGAAAACTTCTTAGTGTTCAGCACATCACTCCTAACCCATCTAATAACTTATCCCCAGCAGAGTTGTTGATGGGTAGGAAACTTAGGTCTTCCCTTGACCACCTTCATCCCACTTACGCACCCAACACACCACTAGATTCCACTTCCAAAGTTCGCACATTCAGTGTGGGTGATTCTGTTTATGCTAAGAACCTTATGGGTGAACCTTTGTGGATTCCTGCTGAGATAACTCAAATCACAGGCCCTCGTTCTTACAGGGTGCAAACAGAGGATGGACTCCTCTGGAGCAGGCACATTGATCAACTTAGATCCAGGTTCTCTCAGGAACATCCCACTTGTTCCTCTCTAGTTCCCTCACCTGATGTCAATTCTAGGGGAAGGGGAGGAACAGGAGGATAATCAGCAAGCAAGAATCCACCCCATGTGTAACGAGCCATTACGACAGGAACCATTCCAAAACCTGTCACAATGCCAAAATCCATCCTTAGAAGTGGAAGATTGTACATCACTACCTGACTTGGGTGCTGACATTGGGCTGGAGATGGGTTGGGAGGAGAGACCAGATTCTAACAATCAAACAGGGTCTTCTTTCACAGGAAGTCCCAGTGGGGAAATGTCAGCAGACACATTTCCTCTCTCACTGGGTGAGAATGTTAAAACTTCCGAACCACAAGGTCTCAACGTACACCAAGAGCCCCACCTATTTAAAAGAATACATTAGATAGGTTGGGGTTTGGTATGGACTGAACCTAGTGGGGAGGGGTGTTATGTATGTAGGTTTGAATGTCATTGGTTTAGTTTGAATTGTTCTTGTAAAATGTCAAATAAGATTGGTTTAAAAAGTGCGGGAAAACTCTGCACTCTGATTGGCTGGCAACTACGGCTGCTGGCTATAAGAAGCAGCCATAGCCCAGCCAAGGCGGGTCCATTCGAGCTGTAGTCACTTAATAAACTCTTCACTGAAGCTCTTTGCGTCTGACTCTTCATGCAAACTTAACAATCAGAGTGTGATGCTGCAGGAGGCGTTCCCGCAAGTACCCTGGACCCAAGCCATTTAGGGCTTTTAAGTTGTTACTAACACCTTGAAGGATATCACATCATGACATCATTGAGCCGCTGATGCAAATTGCATATTTTGTGTCATCATGACACATGATAATAGTGTGACTTCTATTAGTGCCAGTATATGAAAGAGCAAACTGAAAACTGAATTTCAGTATCGTGATTACAAAGCCAGATTCAGAGGGCTATTTGTTCATCTTTTTAAGCTCATGCTGTATACATTGCTCTGCTACATGAATTCCTTAAACTTAAGGGCAAACTGAAAAGCAAAGAAAACAGGGAACAATTTCTCTGATTCAAAGTTAAGATTAATACAAAAGAGAGAGAATACACTAATACAACTGAAATTAAATATGACAATGCACTCGCAGTTTAAGAAGCAAAATTGTACTTAGTCTTTCTTAGTTCATGTAATAAGAGTATTAATGGTCTTAAGTTATTTCATTAGGAGTATATTTATCTCTATCTACTATCTATCTATCTATCTATCTATCTATCTAATTTTAACATTACCCTTCATTCCCTCATTCCTTCCCCCAGAGAGACCCTGGGCAAGATAGTAATAAAATATTAAAAATGTGAACAACTATATATAAATTTAAAAAGAGACAAGCAATGTTAAATATTAATTAAAAGACATGGAAAGGACTTTCTGGATGATAACCTGTACCATAGTTGCATGCTGCTCTGCATGCCCCAAGCAAGGCTGCAGAGCCATGTTTCAAATCTTTCCAAAGGCCAGGAGACTAGAAACCTGCCTATCTCTGGGAAGAGAATTTTCACAGGGTGGGGACAACAGCAGAGAAGGCTTTGTTCCTGGACACCACCAGTTGTCATGCTTTGGCTGATAGTGTCTGTAATGCACTTTCCCTGCCGGACTGGGTAGGACTGGCTGATGCAATGGGACAAAGATGGTTCCATAGGTAACATTTACTGCTCTCTCTCTCTCTCTTTATATATATATATGCAGGTCTTGGTGTGTTTGGGTCTTTTCCCATGTAAGATTGATGAGAGTATCTTGGTGACGTTTCAATGAGGTCCCACTTTCCACCTTCAGGCTGGTGCTTTCAGCTTCATGCTTATGCGAGCAAAGTGTGATTGGAACTGCCGTCTCTCTATAAATACTGGCGGGGAGGTGGGGTGTGCTGGCTCTGTTGTAAGCAGGCTGATTGGCTGTGTTGTTACTTCTTGATTGGTTGATGGAGTTGATGTTTGCAGATTGGTTGGCTTTTTTGTAAGAACCTGTGTGGCTGAGGTACTGGCTTTGTGTCTATCAGCCTTTTGTGTTGTAATGACCTGGGTAATGGGCTGTGTGATGACCTTCTGAGTTCTTAAAATGTTGGCTATTTTTTGGTCAGTGCCGAAGGCTGTCCTGATATTGTGTTTGTGCAGATGCCTCCCCTACATCAAAGGCACCACAGATAAAATCAGCAAAATTCTGCACAAACACAATATCAGGACAGCCTTCGGCACTGACCAAAAAATAGTCAACATCTTAAGAAACCCCAAGGACAAGATCCAGCTAGAAAACCAAGGAGTTTATGAAATACCATGCAAATATTGCCCAGCCACATACATTGGACAAACCAACAGGAGAATAAATGCACGTATCGCAGAACACAAGAACGCAGTCAGAAAAGAAGAAAATACTTCCTCCCTTTTCCAACACCTTAAAGCCACAGGACATGAAATTAATTTTGAGAGATCCAAATTAATCTCCAATACTGAACACTTCAACAAGAGAATAATCAGGGAAGCCATCGAAATAGAGAAACACCCCCATAACATGAATAAACAGGGCTATATCTCCCACCTACCAGACATCTGGAAACTAGCCCTTATCAACAAATGAGTCCCAGACACAAAAACCAACACTGGACCCAAAACAACACATGACCCCACTACCAATCTCCCTCACCAGACTCAAACTCAAACTCATCCCATAGACGAAAGGCAACCACCGTCCAGAAACCAGACCACGGCTGCATCACCAGCTGCTACACCCTCTGACCCCCAAACTAAGCAAACTGACACACGCCATGAACACATAGCCAGACCTCAAACTTGGAGTCAAACCAAAGCCGGGAACATTACATCACAGCCATCCGCTCAGGATATCACATCACAGAACTCAGGAGGCTACATCACAAAACCTCAGGATGTTACAACACAGCCAATGACTCAGGAGATTACAGCACAAGACCCAGGATGTCACAACAATAGAACTCAGAAGGTCATCACACAGCCCATTACCCAGGTCATTACAACACAAAAGGCTGATAGACACAAAGCCAGTACCTCAGCCACACAGGTTCTTACGAAAAAGCCAACCAATCTGCAAACATCAACTCCATCAACCAATCAAGAAGTAACAACACAGCCAAGCAACCTGCTTACAACAGAGACAGCACACCACACCTCCCCACCAGTATTTATAGAGAGATAGCAGCTCCGATCACACTTTGCTCGCACAAGCATGAAGCCGAAAGCACCAGCCTGAAGATGGCCAGTGGGACCTTGTCCAAATGTTGCCAAGATACTCTCAATCTTACATGGGAAAAGACCCGAACACACCAAGACCTGCATACATACACACATACACACACATACACACACACACACACACATCTCTTAGTTTCTTGTCATTATTCACTCAACATTGAAGTTGAGTCATGTATGCAGCTTCATCATTTAATTTCTATGCATTTTGAGGGTAATAGCTGAATGTATGAATTAGTTGTGCCGGAAAGCATTATATTGGAATAATGTAAAATTTTACTTGTATGGCATTGCTATTTACACAGGAAGGTTGGAGTTGCTGTTGTCAGGTAATAGAGACCCCATGTGTCTATAATTGAAGCCTTGATGATTGGCAGCTAAATGTGTGAACCAACTCAGCCAAAAAATGGGATGCGAAAAAAGTATTCTCTGTCAGATTTGGCACTTGTTATAACATAATTGAACATGCAGGCAATATTTTTTTCCATTATCAAATGCTTAATAAGTATCATGTGTCTAAGATAATCCTTTCACAGTTATCCAATTTATTATTTTTACTGAGATTATCATATGGCATCCCAGATTGAAGAATACTGCAAACTGTTAAAATAGGCAACTGTACATTTTTAACTGTAAAGCTCTGTATTTTTCTCTAGATTTCTTTTTTTTTTTCCTGAGAAAAAGGAAAGGCAGGAAAAAGGGGAGAAAGAAAAAAACTGCTTTGAATTTGGCTGGGTGCCCAGGCCAATAAATTTTTGCAATCATTAGCTGACACAAGATTAGCTTCTTCCAAATATCAAAGCAGGCATTGTATGTGATACCTAGCCAATAACTTCCTTTTTCTTCACAGAACTCAGAAGTGGAGAAATGCTAAGAAAGATGCCATTTATCTTTGCTAAAAATAAAATGCCATTTATCATCATGCTAGCTTTATCAACGTTTCCCAATCCCATTCCTGATATTGTGCCCTATGGTAATTTGTTATTTTAGAAATCACTTTCAGCATACCTTCACCCTTCATTTGTGGGAATGCAATAGTACAATTCCATTATTAGCACTTCTCTGCCTTGTCACATTAAAGTTAAACTTTGTTTCTTTCATTTTGGGGGGGGAAGTATCTTATTAGGGGTCTTATAAAATAGCAGATACTATATATTGAGAAACCCATTTATTTCTGAAATGATTTTAATATGATTCCGAACTCTGGAATCAACTTCCCTTGGGGCTCCGCCTGGCCCCCGACCTCCGCACCTTCTGCCATGACCTGAAGACCTGGTTATTTGACCAATCCGGGCTGTGACCCATGGGTGGGGTGGTTTTTAGATTTTGATGGATTTTAAGTTTTGTATTTAATTGGGACCATTAGTTTAATTCTTTTTTAAGTATTTATTGTGGTCGTTTTATTGTAAGCCGCCCCGAGTCTTCGGAGATGGGGCGGCATATAAGTCCCATTAATAAATAAATAAATAAATAAATATCATTATTGCATTACTTAAAAAAGTATTCAGTCCAGCTGATAAAACTCTTCCATGGCGCCTTGCAATAAATTTATGAATCAAGCTAATAGTCTAAGCACATTGAGTTTCCACTTAAAATGGAAGAGTTGCACTAGTATAAAGTGCTTTCTTGGCCGTTCTATCAAGATTTGAGTCCTTTTTTTTCATATTACAGCACAGCAAACTAAAACAAAGTTATAGACTATATAAAGCCTATAAAGAAAGAGCAATCTTGAGAAAGGAAATAGTTAGTGATGCATGTGTGTCATTAGCCTGTTGAACAGAAGAGAAAGGAGGACATGCACGCTCCTCATCTAAACTCCAACCTGTAAACCTTTTGGGGGTAAGATGTTTTGGCACACATCAAGTCAGTTTCTAAAAATGAACAGAAAGAAGAGAATCTTCAAACTATAAATTGAAGCCAATAGAATGTAAGGAGGAACCAGTAGAGACATAAGCCAGCCTTTTCTTTCTGCATATTTTGTACTCCCATGTTTGCCTTGGAGACTTAGATGAGACAGTTTTTGCATGGTCCAGAAGGCTGTGGTAGGGCTGTTTTCCCAGAATCTGCAAAAACTCCTCCTAGCTAGCTGAGTCTTCTAAGATTGTGCTTTACCTTTTCTGTTCCATCATTGTCTGAATCAGAGCGATTCAACTGGTGGAGCTACGGGGCTTAATTTAATCTGTTGACTAGTGGCAGCCTGATCCTCACCTCACCACAATGTGGCAGGCTGAAAGAAAGGCAAACCCCACCCCCCCACCCCACAGAAATATGATTTAAACAAGAGGGACAAATATAAAGATCCAGGTTGCAACATGCACTGCAAAACTACAACAGATTTTGAAGTTTTGTGGTATGAAGTGAAGTATAATGCTTTCTTCAGGGATCCTGACATCCTAACTCAAATTTGGAATTTTCTTCCTAGCTGCCTTGTTAAAACAAGTTTGGCATCCAGAATTATTGCCAGAGACTGGACACCAAAAACAAAATTTAAGGAAGCAAACAACCAGTGTGATTTTAAAGATGGATGATAGTATATAGGGTACTCTATTTTTAATGCCTTTTAGTATGATCAAATATTAGTCAATTATTCATTTAATTTTTACTCCATAACAATAAAGTGGTGGGACAAGCTGTATAAAAAAATAATGACTGGGATCACAGTGTCTATGAAGATTCTCAGTCATCCAGGTCATGGCTGTCCCAAAAGTGCTTTTTCAAGAGGCAACTGGATGTTCTAGTCTTTTTTTGAAGACATTTTGCTTCTCATCCAAGAAGCTTCTTCAGCTCTCTTCTTCAGAGCTGAAGAAGATTCTTGGATAAGAAAAGAAATGTCTTCAAAGAAAGACTAGAACAGGGGTTGGTAACCTTAAACACTCAAAGAGCCACAAAGGTCCTAACAGAGCCGGAAGTCTGGTTTCCCCCACCATAGAGTCTCCTCCTAGCATGGCACCCTTTTTCCTCTACCTGTCCTAACCGAAAGCCCTATCAATTGTGGAGCAGACCGGTGACAGGGAGCTGCAGCATAGGGATGAAGGAGCCACATGCGGCTCCAGAGCTGCAGGTTGCCGACCCCTGGACTAGAAAGTCCAGTTATCTCTTGAAAAAGCACTTTTGGATCACCTAGTGAGTGTCCATAACTAAAAGTGTGGTTCTGGAGGAGTCCTTCCTGTCCTAGTTCAACTTTTTAACCAATACACCACACTAACTCCCACAATAGACAATAAGATTCCAAAAGTTAGGCCTTTGGTTATTCGTGTTCTGCATACAGCTCATTTGAATCCTTTATTGTTAGTCTCATTTCTTTTTTTCTTTGACTATCATCTCACTGTCATGTATAGTCCCCATGGATGTAAAGTCATGCACATAGATTTATGTTACAAAACATTTCATTAAACATACAGGTCATTTCATCTTCCAAGCATTCAACTATTAACTGAAGAATATGCTTTAGAAGTACAGGATAAATGTGTGTGTGGTTTTAATGTAGTGCCTTGCTTCTTTCCATTGGAATTTGCAGAGATTTCCCAATTGACCAAGGCTATAAACTATGTATTACATGGTAAAAATAATAGCGAAAGAGAAAAAACTGAAAATAATAATAATATAATAATATAACTGTGGTAAATAACAGACTTGTCACACATTTTCTAAACATTGATATAAAAACAACACATCTGTTTGATGCAATTATAAATACCAAAAAATTCTAATTATAAAAAAAAGATATAGTTGCTTGCCTTCTGACTTCCTCCCAACTATATAATATAGTAAACAGTAGATAGAAGAATTGCTGAGATTTGAAGACATAATTGCATTACTATATTGTGCTTAGCAACATCAATGCTTTCTATTATTTTTTACCTGTTGGTCCATTTGTTAGTGCATGATGAAGGTTACAATGATGGAAAGAAAACAATGAAAGCTAATTGAAGAAATTAATGTTACACATTCAGATATTTATTATTTATTTATTTATTAATTCGACTTGTATGCCGCCCCCTCTCCAAAAGGACTCGGGGTGGCTCACAGATAAAAACAACACAATAAATTAAATTAGCTAAAATGGAATTAAATTACACAAGCCAAATTAAACTAAAAAACCTGTGATAAATAAAACACCCATTCCCCAAGGAGTCAGCACAGCCCAGCCTGTTCAAACAACCAGGTTTTTAGGTCATGATGGAAGGTGCGGAGGACAGGGGCCAGGCGGAGCCCCAGAGGTGGTTGGTTCCAGAGAGCGGGAGCTGCTACAGAATAGGCCCTTCCCCGGGATACCGCCAACCGACACTGAGTCGCAGATGGCACCCCGAGAAGTCCCTGCCTGTGCGTTCGTACAGGGCGGTTGGTATTCGATGCTGGCAGTAGACGCTCCCGTAAATAACCCGGACCCATGTCTCGTAGGACTTTGAATGTTAATACTAGGACCTTGAATCTCATACATCCCAACACCTCCTAAACTATTTATATGGTTTGGAAACTTTGTTTTCCTTGGATTTGGGCACTTCCAAATGCAGTTGTAACCTTCATGTGTGTGGGAAGGATAGAAAAATATGCATTCAGGGAAAATGATCTCTAGATAGGCAGAATATTTTTACATGGCACCTTGAGAAATTATTTTAATAGTGTCAGCATTATGCAAGTATAAATGTTTGTGCAGATTTAAAAGATAATGAGCAGATAAATATAGAAAATGTACAAGAATAAATAGAAATAGGCAATAGCCAGCAATACTGACGATTTTAGAAAGGCTTAGATAACAATGGAGCATGAGATAAGGATATCTCTCGATCACCTCCTGTATCAGAAAATTTGGATGCTTGATACCAATACCAGTGTTCATGGATGACATTGTGTTATTGTGTTCAGGTGCCACCTGTGAGCATCTCTAAAAAATTTAGATGGCTCCTGCTTTTTTCTCTCTCTCTCTCATCTGAAAGTACCTCGTTCTTCTATTCATCCATTTTTAAGATTCATACAAAGCAGAAATGGACCGAGCTTTCCATTCCTAGAAATAATGGAATCAGCAGTAGTTCTAGTAACAAAACCTGAAGTTGAAGACACAGCAGACTTTATTGTACTGGTAGACATGGACACAATGATAGCTGAGAATGGCTGCTCAGTGGGACTTTCTGCCTTTCCTTTTTTGGGACATGCCCTTCGTTTGCTTTCTCTGTCTACACTCTGTCCAGGTAGAGAGAGAGAAATATTCAATTGGATTTGGTGGTTGCTCCATCTTTTCCTATCTGCCAGTTCAAAGAAGGCAGGAGGACAGACAATAAAAGTAAGGAGATGAAGACCAGAACCAGAGATCAGCAGTGGACTTGCTAAATTGATGGAAGTCTTGGCAAGTAGACATGAATGCAATCCATCTGCTATGGTTCCTAAAGCCAGTATTACATGTTGAAAAGTTCCTTCTCTTCCATCATCCCTCCTTCGGTTTCAATTTCCCAATTTTGAATTGGCTGATCCTAAGAAGCCCCTTTGCTCTTGCTGAAGGATTTCTAAATAATGCCACTTCATTCTTTGATACTCAGTTTTCTCCCCAATTCTCCTTGAATTATTTTAAAGTAAGATGTTTTCTAAAAGGATTTATAACTTACCATTAGAAATCTTCTTCATTGCTTTTTAGCCCTGCAGGATTTCATAGGGATTATGAAAAGGATTTTTTTATCACTAGGGAAATATGGCTTTGGCTATTATATCTTTAAAAAATAAATCTTCAGAGTAGTCTGTCAGCCAAGCAAGCAACACATTTATATCAGTTCTGCCACCACAGAGAGTTCTTTCTTGTAAGGTAGAAGATATTTTAGTGAACTACTTCCAATTTTTAATATGTGAAATGGAATAAAACAAAGTGTGCCCTGGGATAAATGTCTATGGGTTTGCTATTAATTTGCCACATAGTTACATTATTTCCTTCTTTTCTTTATTTATTGCTATATTCGCTGTATGGTTTGCTATTTTGATAGCCCAGTCAATCAATCTTAGTATATTTGACATACTAATACACTAAGTGTACATTAGCATTTTTGTGCACATAGTTTTCCGTGGTTGTTTGTCATGAAACTTACTATTAACAAAGAGTATTTTTACATTTAAAAAAAATTAGAGTCATTCTCCACTAAATGTAACCATGGCAGAAATATCCCCTGGCAATCTCTTTTTTCTGCCAAGTCCCTATGAGGTTGCCTTCAGTTAGTCTGCAAACAACTGTATGTCAAATAATCTTAAGTCACCCTTAGCTATAGAATTGTTTAAGTAGCGTTTAGCTCTTATTTCAACATCACCCAAAGCTGGCCTCAAGGAAGTAAAATCTATTAGGCTTTTCATTGCTTCAGTTGAAAGTTGGGAAACTAATAAATGTTGAAAACAAAATCAGTAGAAGCAGAATTGGAATCAATGCCAGGCTTCCCCAGCTAAGTCCCTAGCAAAGAAAGACTCTCGACTGCATTTGGTTGAAGTGATAGGTTCTTTTACTGAGGATTAATGGTTGCAGCAAAAGCAGGCTAGAACTGAGTATTCCCACACAAATTTGCATGTTTTTCCCCTCCATGTCCCTTTCAACTAGATTGCCAGGATCCCGGTGCAATGTTTTGAGAACTACTTTGATGTCAGGCACACCTTGAAATGGCTTTGCATTCTTTCTTAGGCCAGGTGTCCTTGGGCAACTGGATTAGTCTGGTTTCCACCTGTCTGGTTTCTGTCAGCACCACTCCTTCCCCCTCTACCTCCTTCTTCCTCCTGCACATCTTCCCCAAATGACTCTCCCTCCATTTATGACAGGATGCCAGCAAGCTTAGCAAAGCATAGTGAAGATGGCAGAGCTGGCAATGCAAGAGATGACTTTGACACAGTAACAGAATCCTGCCAGTGTAGTTTTCTGCCAATTCAAGGATGGGTGGCTGTGGATAAGCCTTTTGATTTTCCATCACCAACCTCTTTTCCTTTCCTTTACAGGATAGAGTATGTCCCATTTGTTGTACTTGGGTATTTTTTTTCTGTGCTTGATTGCTCGCTTTTCTTAGCTGACGAAATCTCCATTGACAGCTATTTGTCTAAGGAATGACTTCTCCAACCCATCTAGTAGAACTAGTTGTCTTATTCTTGATGTGTTCATCTTCCCATTATTTTTCTTTGCAGCACTCAAACATCTGGTTATTCAAAGGATCTGGACTACATGACTACATTAAGATTTAAGTGAAGAATCATCTATCATAGATAACTTGGATTGTTGAACTGAGTAGTGGATGATTGTAGGCTTCTAGATTTTTTTCTGCTGGATATTGGTTTCTTATTGAACCAGGGTTGAATACCAAGAGAACAGATAATTCTGGAGCAGGAAGGATATTATGTGAAGCAGGATTCATTGAAATGCTCTAGGACTGAGAAGAGTCACCACATACTTCAGTCATAGAATCATATCACATCATTCTACACTACAGGGTCTTAACCAAGCACATATGTAAACTCCACAAAATAAAAAAAGCTTCAAAATAGGGAGTGTTATCCACTGGCTGTTTGTATACCACAATTATTTACTGAAGCCACTCATTTTGGTGTATACTTTGAATCATAAATCAAATGGGTTGGGTTCTCACAGCAAATGAGACAACAAGAAGAGCAAAATATTAAAATAACCAAACATAAATCACCAATGCAATTAAACATCATGTAGTTTGCAAATATAGGCACTAGGACCAATAAACTAGTATACATCTTAATAAAGAAACAAGTATTCTAGATTTTCATTTCTCTAATAAATCAGAATGAAGGCTTGATTTAAGAAAACACATAATTTTTCTGAAGGTTGGGAGAGAGACAATCTAATTGGGAAAGCACAGGATTGTACTAATGGTGCTTCCAATGTTGTTTTTATTAATATACAAAAAGGAAAACAGTACTATGTGGAAAGTATATCATAAATGTATTTCAAGCACTAAAATGTCATGCAGCAAAATGATCAACCTTTCAACGTTTTGATAAACATTTGATCCTAGAGAAGAATGCAAGAGCAAACAAGTCAGAAAGAAAGGAAATCAACTCTAAAAGTAGGCTAGGAGAGTTAACTGCCATGCAATAAATCATAAGTGACCCACAACCTGTCAACAGAAGGACAACTGAGATGATACATAATGGAAAAAGGCACTGGATAAAAAGGAAGGCTGGACAGTGTCTGATTGCATCAACAATGCACTCCAGTCTTCTACAGTCCCCATGCATCACTTGGCTAGGTTGTAGGAGAGCAAGGGGTGTGTGTGTGAGAGAGGGGGGAGGGAGAGGGAGAGTGTAATGCTTAAGCAGTTATCATTAATAAAACTTACAAAGGTTAATAGAAACCTTTGTGTGTTTGTGGTTCTCTTGAGCCTTTCATTACTGTATAAGGTCCCAAATCTGTAACAGTTATATCAGGATCAATTGTCTTCAGCTTCTGGACCACTAAACTAATAATATATAATATTCTAAACTGCCAGAATGCATGACATTATCAAATTCTGTAACATTTGGGAGGAAACATAAAATCTCTTAAAATGTGGTGATCCTATGAGGATTCCGGTCATTCTAAATATATACTCAAAATCAGTGGAAGTTTTCCCTAGTTCCATGCTAAAGTTTGCCAAAACTTTGTCAGAAAATAATTGAGAGCTTCAGCAAAATTAATAATTTGGAAAAATTCAGGCTTCCCAATTTTTAACTGCCTTTGAATTGAATGGTGAGTATCACATACAGCTATGCATCCAGTTGAATATTGTTAAATATTATTGTAAGATTATTATTATTATTTAATTACATTTATATGCTGCCCTTCTCCGAAGACTCAGGGCAGCTTACAATTTTTGTGATACAACCCAGTGCTCTCAGCAATAGCCTTCATTCCATTGTATATGCCTGCTTATTACTAAGTGGCATTTTTACAAAGTCAGCTTATTGCCCCAACAATCTTGGGTCCTCAATTTACCTACCTCAAGAGGATGGAAGGCTGAGTCAACCTTGAGCCTGGTGGGATTCGAGCCTGCAGTAATTGCAGGCAGCTGGAACTTAAGTGCTAGGCATTTAACAGCCTGCACCACCAAGGCTCTATTATTGATTAATATCATGGGACAAGGGATGAAATGTACATCATCACATTGTAACACAAACTCTGCTCTTTATATCGTGTTTTAGATCGTGCATTGATTTTAAATTTGTATTTTGTCTTGGGGCTTGTTAGTTTAGTTTAATTTCTTTTTAACTATTTATTGTTATTGTCTTTTAACTGTGAGCTGCCCCGAGTCTTCGGAGATGGGGCGGCATACAAGTCCCATTAATAAATAATAAATAAATAATATATTTATGCACAACATGGTGATACAAATGCAAAAGGGACAAGATTATATTGTGGTGTGACAACATGATTAAATATGAGCCAACAGTGTGCAATGGCATCCAAAAAAGCCAAACCAATCCTAAGATGCAGTAATAGAGGGATAGCATCAAGATCAAGTGAGGTACTAATACCATTCTAAAAAACCTTAGTAAGGCCACACCTAGAATACTGCATTCAATTTTGGTCACCACAATATTAAAAAGATGGTTAGAATGCAGGATTGCAGGATGACTCTGCTCACTGCCAGGAGTTTGAGGTTGGTAAAATGAGGACCCAGATTGTTGCAGGCTATATGCTGACTCTGTAAACTGCTTAAAGAGGGCTATAAAGCACTATGGAATGGTATATAAGTCTAAGTGCTGTTGCTATTGCTATTTCTGGATGCTGGCAGTCAATTTACTATAAAATTCCAACAGACAAATATTCTTTCTTTCATCTCATGCACAGATTCAGCGTCCAAGTCAGACACATGTACAAAGAAAAGCCAAGGTTCAACAAAGAATGATTTGTATCTAGTTGTAATTTGACTAGGTAATTAATTTATGAGTTGGAATGCTGGCTTCACATCAAAGAATCATTATGTTTGAGAAAACTATGGCTGACTCATTTGGCATCATAATCTTTTGTTACATGTTTCATTTTGTCCACAATTATAGATAAGAAAACAAGGTTTATCACTACTGAGGTAACTATGAAGACCTTCTCTCAGTAAAGAAATTTATCAACGTTTCTGTAAAAAATTCAATGCCTATTCAGAAATATGTCCATAGTATCCAACACATCTTTAACTGTACAAAGATGATAGGAAGGATGGCTAGAAAATATGAGGGGAAGGGAGGATTGACTGCCATAACCCAAAAACCTTGTACATAGAATCTAAGAATTGATGTGGGGGGTGGGGAATCAAGAATCAAGTCTTAACTTAGTTTTTAATTGTCCTGTGATTCAACTTACTCATTTGCGTGCATCCAACAAGCACACGTGCCTTTTGCATTTTTATATTCTGTCTCTTGGTTACAATTTGATTCATCAGAACAATTGTATAGCATATCCAGTGGTTCTCAGCCTTTCCTTCACCAAGACACCCTTTAAATACCTTTTGTGGTCATGGGCTATGGCCATGGACCCCCAAGAATTAACGCAAGATTTAAACCATTACATTTTTCAAGTCTTCATAGACCCTCTGTGACAACAACACAGGTACCCAGGGAGAACCACTGGTATATCCCATCCTATCCATAACTGAAATAATATTTTATCACAATTCATCAGTGTTCTACAGAAGCCATTTTGTTTTACCTTGCTCCTCAAACACTATCCTTTTTCCTGAGAAATTTTTATGAGTAGCCTTCTGATTTGGGATGGGTTCATAATCAACATTGCACTGAAAAAAGTAATGTGACATTTGACACCTGTTTGTTTGTATATAATCAAATTTACTTGAAGTTATAATGCCTTGGTAAGACCACACTTAGAATATTGCATCCAGTTTTGGTCACCATGATATAAAGAAAGATGTTGAAACTCTAGAAAGACTGCATAGAAGAGAACAAAGAATAAAGGCTGGAGGCTAAAACATATATATATATATATATATATATTTGTATTATAGATTTTCATAAAGGTATGTAGGTCTTGGTGTATTCGGGTCTTGTCCCGTGTAAGATTGAGAATACCTTGGCAACGTTTCGACGAAATCTCATCCGTCATCTTCAGGCTGGTGTCTTCAGCTTCGTTCTCCTGGGAGAAGTGTGTGACCGTGGCTGTTTCTCCCTTTTAAACTCCAGAGTTGGATGTGTTGTTGCTTTTTGATTGGTTTGTGGAGTTGATGTATGCAGATTGGATGGCTTTTTCCTGAGACCCTGTGTGGCTGAGGTGCTGGCTGTGTGTCTCTCAGCCCTTTGTGTTGTAACGACCTGGGTAATGGGCTGTGTGATGACCTTCTGAGTTCTATTGTTGTGACGTCCTGGGTGTGGTGCTGTAATCTCCTGGGTCGTTGTCTGTGCTGCAACCTCCTGATGTTTTGTGTTGTGATCTCCTGAGTTCTGTGATGTAGTATCCTGGGTGGAAGGCTGTGATGTGACATTCTGGGCCTTGGTTTGGCTCCGAGTTTGAGGTCTGGCTATGTGTTTATAGCGTGTGTCAGTTTGCTTAGTTTGGGGGTCGGAGGGGGGTGTAGCAGCTGGTGTTGCAGCCATGGTCTGGTTTCTGGTGACCAAGCAGAACCGAAGGTACGGCTTTGCGAGACCAAGCAATATCCAGCAAGCAAAAACAAACAAAGATAATTTAGATGCCAATAATCAATCTTGAAAATATCTGAAGAAAAAATTAATAGCTCTAATTTAAAAAGTTGACCAAGCGGCGAGATTCGTGACGAGCGGAAGAAGAGAATAGAAACAAAAATTTATACTAAAATAATATTGAATGGGTAAAGGAAAGAATGAAAGAAATGATGGGAAAGTACTAATATAATGCCTGCTTTAATTGCACATTATCATACATAATTTTTATATCTATTTTATTTCATAAAATCTGAAATGCAAATCATGAGAAGTAAATATTTCGGGCAGGCTATTTCCAGCTACAATTTTGTAGCATTCTACCACATTGAATGAGATACATTACTACAGTAAATGGCAAAACACACTTTGGCCTATGAATATAGCCGAAAGCATATAATTAGATAGCGATCTTCTTCTCACACAAGAAAAGGGAAATAAATTGTCATGATCCAGCACGTTCCAGCATAGATTATTGTCTCTGTAAAGACACTGGCCCTACATCCAGGGGTTTGTGTTGTCACAGAGTGGAGAAGTGTCTTGTTGCCTATTTTAACAGGACAAGGAGGCAGAAGGGAAGGGCATTAAGTCACATGCAATCCAGAAATTAAACTAAAGGATATAAATGTCAACAATAATGGGATCACTGCTAAGAAAAGAAAACTAAAACCATATCCTTAAAGTTTTTCAAGTTAAAAAAAAGAACATTGAGTTGGAGGCATAAGGGAAGTCAGTAAGATATATGGTAATACTATGAAGAAAGCGGAGATCGATAGGGAGAAATGTTCCGTCTAATGTAATACTAAAATCCAGGAATACCTATGGTATCTGAGTTGTGAAATTCATGATCTACAAAAATAAGTGCTTTTCTCCAACGTGTAGAGTCAAATGGCGACATTTGTAATAACCATCAGTTTGGACAGTGTTAAAGGAACACTAGAAAATATGGATCGACAATAAATATCCTAGTACCTACAGGTAGCAATGGGCATCTGTTACTTTTATTGTTGGAAGCAGCTTTCCCTCTGATATCAACCAGTAGACAACATCCCAATTAGACTTGGGAAAGAGTACTTTGAAGATTTAAATAAAATCACATCAAAATTTATATGGCAGGGCAAAAAACCAAGAATTAAATTTAAGCTATTACAAGATGCAAGGTCTAGAGGGGGATTTGCACTACCTAATTGGGAATTGTATTATCAAGCTGCAAGTTTGATGTGGGTGAAATAATGGATAACGTTGAGAAATAGTAGATTATTAATCTTAGAAGGTCATGATTTGCTATTAGGATGGCATGCTTTCTTATGGTATAAGGGAACAAAAAACAAGGATATTTTAAAAGACACTATGTTTGAGAAGCTTTATTTTTAAATTGGGAAAAAACTAGAAAACAACATTATATACAAATTCCATTATGGGTATCTACTATTGAAGCTTTTCATATCCAATAATATATAAGAAGGAACAAACAATTAGATATGGAGAGATTTTAAATGAAAAGGGTGAACTCAAATCGATGCAAACATTACAAGAACAAGGAATAAAATGAATTGGTTTTCATATTTGCAAATACAATCCAGATATGATGAGGATGTTAGGACTGAAGGTATTTATAAAAAGCAAACTGAACTAGATAAAATTTGATGGGTACGAATGAAAAAGTGATTAAAAAACTCTATGGTCATTTATTAGAAGTTAGAATGGAAGAGGAACAGGTTAAGGAAACAATGATTGCTTGGGGGAAAAATTTTGGTTATGGCATAGATTTAGAGAGATGGCAAACACTGTGGGATCAGAATTATAAAATGACAATGTCAACTGCATATAAAGAAAATTTGTATAAGATGTTTTACAGGTGGCACCTATCCCTGAGAAGGATCGCAAGGATGCTTAAGGACAAATTGGATAAGTGTTGGAAATGTCATCAGATACCTGGCTCCTACTACCACATGTGGTGGGCTTGCGCTGATGCTAAAAGATACTGGACTAAAATCCACATGTGGTTAGAAAAAATGACACAACAACATATAGACTTGAAACCTGAGATATTCCTGTTGGGAATTGTACCAGAGACATTTAACACAGAACTGAAATACTTGATTGTTAATGTACTGACAGCTGCTAGAATTGTATTTGCTAAAAATTGGAGAAATGACAAGATACCTATGCAGGAGGAAGTGATTAAGAAGATTTTGGACTGTGCGAAATGAGTAGACTAACATTTGAAATTAGGGATCAAGAAGAAAAGCAGTTTTATAAGATATGGAACATGTTTTATCAATGGTTAGATAAAAAAGTTTGGTAATATATGGGATATATATGGAATATAAAGATAGATAGAACTGTTGAAACAATCTAGAGATTATAATATGGTACCTTTTCGTAATGGAGTATGAATAATGAGGGGAAGGCACTGTGATTTTTGACCGACACACTTGAAATTGATATGGATATGTGTGTTGTATGTTTGTTTGTTATGTTTGTTCTTTTTGGAAAAATAAAACCTTTAAAAAAAAATCAGTAGAGAACACAAGGAGAACAATGCTATGAGATGCATGCTGTGTCTTGCTTCCCAAACATATCAGATTTGTCACAATGCAGAGAGAATGTTGCAATAGGTGAGCATTTGGTTTGATCCAAGAAGTTCTTGTGAATTTACTTACTTATTTCCTTCTTTGATTATTTTTACAAATAATTCAAGGTATCCAACATACCTAACACACTTTCTTCCTCCTAGTTTCCTGTGGTATGGGATGAGTTTAGAGAGAGTGAT
>CM019149.1:47859894-48072394 GCA_009733165.1 Naja naja
CTGGCTATGTGTTTATAGCTGTGTCGTTTGCTTAGTTTGGGGGTCGGAGGATGGATATCCAGATGGATATCCAAGTGATATTATAAAAGGTGGAGACATACTAAATAATACTTTCTTAGAAGTATGTAATGAAGCATTGGGTAAAGCCAAATTCCCAATTCTTGGAAGGAGGCATATATAACACTCATACCCAAAGAAGATACAAACAGTAATCAAATCAAAATTATAGACCAATATCGCTTTTAAATACTGACTATAAAATTTTCATGACAATTATGGCACAAAGATTAAAAGGAATTATTAGTGGGAAAATTAGCACAGACCAAAATGGATTTTTACGAGAAGACAGATTAGACATAATATAAGAATAATAATAAATATACTAGAATATATATATGAATCCACCCAGCAAACCAAATGGCTCTAATCTTTTTAGATGCCAGAAGGCATTTGACAATTTGAACTGGGACTTTATGAAACAACAATTTAATAAAATGAAATTTGGACAAAATTTTGAAAGAATGATAAATGCAATATATGATACCCAAAAAGCAAATTATTAGTAAATGGCGAGACCACTAAAATGTTTAAAATAGAAAAGGGGGTTAGACAAGGCTGTCCACTATCACCACTATTATTCATTACAGTCTTAGAAACATTATTAACAGAATTAGGGAAATGAAAATATAAGAGGAGCAAAATTAGAAATCAAGAATATAAAACACAGGCATTTGCAGGCGACATGGCTTTCATAATAGAAGAACCTTTAGAGACAGGCCCGATTTTAATGAAAGAAATAAATGATTTTGGGAATTAGCAGGCTTAAAGGTAAATAGGGGAAAACCAAATTGTTAGTTAAAATATGACAATCTCCAAACAAAAGAGGCTTGAAGAGATTATGGGATTACAAATAGTAAATAAAATAAGATATCTAGGAATTTGGATAAGGGCAAGAACAATGATGCTGTGGGAGGATAATTACATAAAAATTTTAAAACAAATCAAAAAGGATCTAGAAAATTGGAATAAATTGCAAATATCCTTCCTCGGGAGGATTGCAACAATTAAAATGAATATTCTTCCCAAAGTTTTATTTCTGTTCCAGACTATTCCAATACTAACAAATAAGAAATTTTTCATGGAATTGAATAAGATGACAATGAAGTTCATTTGGATGGGAAAAGGGCAAGGATAAAGAGAATATCTTCAAGACGATAGAAGTAGAGGAGGACTGGGACTGCCAGATTGGGAAATCTATTACAAAGCGAGTCTGCTATGGACAAAAGAATGGGTCAGATTAGAAAATAGGAGAATATTAACACTTGAGGGCATGACCTACAGATAGGATGGCATGCACTTCTATGGAACCCGACGGATAAAAGACAAAATCATACTACAAAACATATAATTAAATGCATTGATTAAAAATTGGGCTGAGATAAGAAAGAAAAATTATACGAAAATACCAAGGTGGTTTTCAGCAATGGAAGCAACCTTTAATCCAAATACAATGGATTTGAATAAAAACTTAAATATTACCAGATATTGGATACAGATGGAAAACTAAAAACAAAACAAGATTTGGAGATGGAAGGCATATCAATAGATAATTGGGTCTATTTACAAATTAAATCAAGATATAATAAAGATATAAAGGAATATGGGATAGAAACAAAAATACAAATCTGGACAAAATATTGTTGGGATTAGAGGAAAAGTTAATATCCAAATTATACAAATTATTGTTAGAACAGGAAAGAGTGGGACAATTAGTAAAAGGATCAATGGTAGCCTGGGAGCGAAATATAGGATACAAATTAGATTTAAATGATTGGGAAGATATTTGGGAAGAAAACTTAAAATATACAAAGTCAGTGGCGTACAAGGAAAACCAATATAAAATGATGTACAGGTGGCATTTGGCCCCGCTAGACTGGCAAAATATTCCCGGGCAAATCCAAACTGTTGGAAATGTCAGGACAAAATAGGAACCTACTACCATGTGTGGTGGACATGCCCAAAAATTAAAAAATATTGGACAGGAATCAAAAATTGGATTGAGGACGTGATGAATTGTGAGCTGGAGTGGAAACCAGAACTGTTTCTACTTGGAATGATAAAGAAAAATTTCCTCCAAAAGACAAATACCTGATTGCACACCTGTTAACAGCGGCTCGAATCGTTTAAGCGCAAAAATGGAAAGAACCTATAATTCGCCTATACAAATTGTAATAAACAAAATGTATGAATGTGTTGAAATGGAGAGACTAACTCTCAAATTAAATGGAAAGAAGATACAGATTATTACAGGATATGGGAAAAGTGGTATAATTGGATGGAACATAAAAATGAAGGAAATGGAAATGGAAATGTTGGAAAATAGAGTGTTATTTGAAATATTAGAATACTAGAATTTATAGAAGCAGGAGATAGAGACGTAAGGTGACAGAAGAACTCGAAAGAGGTGATAAAAGGAAACTTCACAATAGAGATTAAACCAAGCGAATATTATAAGAAGAAATATTTATGATTATACAAGACTGTAACCGCTTATGGAAAAAACACTTCCGATCTGCAACTAATGTGTGATGTATTTTTATTCATATGTGACTGTATGTTTGTATGTTTGTATGTCTTTTTATATTGTAAATAAACTTTTCTAATAAAAAAAAAATTAAAAAAAAAAAAGAAGTAATGCTTTGGAAACTAATTAAGGAGAGAAGCAACCTAGAACTTAGGAGAAATTTCCCAATGGTGAAAACAATCAATCAGTGGAATGACTTGCCTCCAAAAGTTGTGAGTGTTCCAGCACTGGAGGTTTTTAAGAAGAGATTGGACAACCATTTGTCTGAAGTAGTATAGGGTTTGCTGCCTAAGTAGGGGGTTGGACTAGAAGACCTCCAAGGTCCCTTCCAACTCTGTTATTTTGTTATTCTGTATATATGACCTAGTGTGTGTGTATATTATAACAACCTGATAAAATACATTGTGATCTTCAAAAATGAATGCATTAGGATTTAGGATTGGATTTTGATTAATGAAATAATATCCTTTCTTTCCAAATTGAGTTGAATGAGGTGGGCAAGTCCATGAGATCTTAAGTGAGAACAGATTATTAAAAACGTTGTGCTAGAAAGTATTTGGCTTATCCCTAACATGCCAAGGAAGAGAAAGCAAAATACTTTGCTGGCTCTTTTTTCTTCTCCTTGTGAAACATTGTACAGACGTCTTTCAGATACCATTCTTCACTCTTCAAAAGCTTCTTTCTACTAAAATAATATTGAATGGGTAAAGGAAAGAATGAAAGAAATGATGGGAAAGTACTAATATAATGCCTGCTTTAATTGCACATTATCATACATAATTTTTATATCTATTTTATTTCATAAAATCTGAAATGCAAATCATGAGAAGTAAATATTTCGGGCAGGCTATTTCCAGCTACAATTTTGTAGCATTCTACCACATTGAATGAGATACATTACTACAGTAAATGGCAAAAACACACTTTGGCCTATGAATATAGCCGGAAAGCATATAATTAGATAGCGTATCTTCTTCTCACACAAGAAAAAGGGAAATAAATTGTCATGATCCAGCACGTTCCAGCATAGATTATTGTCTCTGTAAAGACACTGGCCCTACATCCAGGGGTTTTGTATTGTCACAGAGTGGAGAAGTGTCTTGTTGCCTATTTTAACAGGACAAGGAGGCAGAAGGGAAGGGCATTAAGTCACATGCAATCCAGAAATTAAACTAAAGGATATAAATGTCAACAATAATGGGATCACTGCTAAGAAAAGAAAACTAAAACCATATCCTTAAAGTTTTTCAAGTTAAAAAAAAGAACATTGAGTTGGAGGCATAAGGGAAGTCAGTAAGATATATGGTAATACTATGAAGAAAGCGGAGATCGATAGGGAGAAATGTTCCCGTTCTAATGTAATACTAAAATCCAGGAATACCTATGGTATCTGAGTTGTGAAATTCATGAACTACAAAAAGAAGTGCTTTTCTCCAACGTGTAGAGTCAAATGGCGACATTTGTAATAACCATCAGTTTGGACAGTGTTAAAGGAACACTAGAAAATATGGATCGACAATAAATATCCTAGTACCTAACAGGTAGCAATGGGCATCTGTTACTTTTATTGTTGGAAGCAGCTTTCCCTCTGATATCAACCAGTAGAGAACATCCCAATTAGACTTGGGAAAGAGTACTTTGAAGATTTAAATAAAATCACATCAAAATTTATATGGCAGGGCAAAAAACCAAGAATTAAATTTAAGCTATTACAAGATGCAAGGTCTAGAGGGGGGTTTGCACTACCTAGTTGGGAATTGTATTATCAAGCTGCAAGTTTGATGTGGGTGAAAGAATGGATAACGTTGAGAAATAGTAGATTATTAATCTTAGAAGGTCATGATTTGCTATTAGGATGGCATGCTTTCTTATGGTATAAGGGAACAAAAAAACAAGGATATTTTAGAAGACACTATGTTTGAAAAGCTTTATTTTTAAATTGGGAAAAAACTAGAAAACAACATTATATACAAATTCCATTATGGGTATCTACTATTGAAGCTTTTTCATATCCAATAATATATAAGAAGGAACAAACAATTAGATATGGAGAGATTTTAAATGAAAAGGGTGAACTCAAATCGATGCAAACATTACAAGAACAAGGAATAAAAATGAATTGGTTTTCATATTTGCAAATACAATCCAGATATGATGAGGATGTTAGGACTGAAGGTATTTATAAAAAGCAAACTGAACTAGATAAAATTTTGATGGGTACGAATGAAAAAGTGATTAAAAACTCTATGGTCATTTATTAGAAGTTAGAATGGAAGAGGAACAGGTTAAGGAAACAATGATTGCTTGGGGGGGAAATTTTGGTTATGGCATAGATTTAGAGAGATGGCAAACACTGTGGGATCAGAATTATAAAATGACAATGTCAACTGCATATAAAGAAAATTTGTATAAGATGTTTTACAGGTGGCACCTATCCCTGAGAAGGATCACAAGGATGTTTAAGGACAAATCAGATAAGTGTTGAAAATGTCATCAGATACCCGGCTCCTACTACCACATGTGGTGGGCTTGCGCTGATGCTAAAAGATACTGGACTAAAATCCACATGTGGTTAGAAAAAATGACAACAACATATAGACTTGAAACCTGAGATATTCCTGTTGGGAATTGTACCAGAGACATTTAACAAAGAACTGAAATACTTGATTGTTAATGTACTGACAGCTGCTAGAATTGTATTTGCTAAAAATTGGAGAAATGACAAGATACCTATGCAGGAGGAAGTGATTAAGAAGATTTTGGACTGTGCTGAAATGAGTAGACTAACATTTGAAATTAGGGATCAAGAAGAAAAGCAGTTTTATAAGATATGGAACATGTTTTATCAATGGTTAGATAAAAAGTTTGGTAATATATGGGATATATATGGAATATAAAGATAGATAGAACTGTTGAAACAATCTAGAGATTATAATATGGTAGAGGATTAATAATAATGATAATGGTTTTTCCTTTTCGTATGAGTATGAATAACGAGGGGAAGGCACTGTGATTTTTGACCGACCGACACACTTGAAATTGATGTGGATTTGTGTGTTGTATGTTTGTTTGTTATGTTTGTTCTTTTTGGAAAAATAAAACCTTTAAAAAAAATCAGTAGATAACACAAGGAGAACAATGCTATGAGATGCATGCTGTGTCTTGCTTCCCAAACATATCAGATTTGTCACAATGCAGAGAGAATGTTGCAATAGGTGAGCATTTGGTTTGATCCAAGAAGTTCTTGTGAATTTACTTACTTATTTCCTTCTTTCATTATTTTTACAAATAATTCAAGGTATCCAACATACCTAACACACTTTCTTCCTCCTAGTTTCCTGTGGTGTGGGATGAGTTTAGAGAGAGTGATTGGCTCAAAGTCATCCAGCTAGCTTTCATGGCTAAGGTGGGACTAGGACTCCCAGTCTCCTGGTTCCTAGCCTGGTGCCTTAATTTCATCCATTGTCAGAAATAAGTTTTGAGTGGGAATGTTAAGGAAGTTCTGTCCACCTGCACTGTCATAATGACTAAACCTGTGAGGAGCCTTATAGGCACATTCATGTGAATGTCCTAACAGTCTTCTTTGGATCATAGTATAGGAAAAGCAGGAGAGTGAGATGGAGTCAGCCTCTGGAGGGCACTGGAGTGTTGCTGGTTCATGCAACCCTACATGCTTCATGTTCTCATACAGTGAAGCTGAATGATTGCAAGAGGGTTGAGAGGCTACAGCCAGAGAAGCCAGCTTAATGAAATTTCATGGCTGCATTTCATTTTAATCATTTCCACTCTTGCATTGAAAAACACAAAGCCAGATGGGGAAAGAAATCAGAGGTGGTAGGTGAGATGGAAGACGCTTGCAGAGATTTGAAAATAGATGAAGAGCTATTTAAGTTGAAGTACACAGTAAGATTCTTCCAGATGGCTATGTTACTGAAGCAAAAGGAAATGAGGTTCAACAGCTGTGGGATTGCCACATGAGATGAGAAATAGATAGCAGTGTGGCACTGGAGACCTAGGCAAGCCCACAACATGAGAGCAAAATCTCTGGTCTTCAAAACCATTTGGCAGACACCTCGCTTGCCTGGATCCATCTGCATCACACATCTTAATTTGGAGTAATTTTTAATGCCTAATAAGTATTGGATGCCTGTTCCTGAGTGGTAAGTGTGAATTTGTCACTGGCATCTTATTTAGGTCTCTGCTTTAAACAGAAACATAACACCTGGTCTGTGGGAGACACACCAAGTTGTAAATATCATTCGGTGATATTTAATATAACACAGATTGTGTTAGACTAAAAGAAAGAGCAATAGGCAGGAATTATTCAGATTAATATTTCACTTGAGGCAAGAAAAAATACTTTTTTTCAGCTATTCTATTATTTAATTGCACCAAACGGGGCAGAGAGAAACTCTTTAGATATGAAGTCCCTTTATATAATCTCTTCCTTAATAAACTTTTATGTTTATAAAATCCTGGTCTTGCTGATCTAAATTTATCCAGATATGGGTTATGAGTTCATGATGTCCTTGTTAAAATATATTGGTCTGTTTGGGGGATTGATTCTTGAGCTAAGCCAAAAAAATATGTCTACATAAAAGCCATGGTGGTGCAGTGGTTAGAATGCGGTATTGCAGGCTAATTCTACCCACTGCCAGGAGTTTGATCCTGACCAGCTCAAAGTTGGCTCAGCCTTCCATCTTTCTGAGGTCAGTAAAATGATGCAGATTGTTGGGGACAATATACTGATGCCATAAACCACTCAGAGAGTGCTGTAAAGCACCATGGAATGGCAATATACAGTAAGTCTTAGTGCTATTGCAAATGCTACATGGACTTTTTGCTCTTTGGTGTGTATTCTTTTTAAACAACAGGAAGAAGAACTGGGTAGTTATAAAAAAGCGTCTTGATCAATCCATTCAAAGATCCTTTAGTACAGTATCTCAACTTCCATAGAGAACTTTAAAAACTTTGCAAGAAGGTTGGGATCTGACTCCCAATGGTATAATTCAAGAGGCTTAATCAAAACTGTGATGGAATAACCTCTCTCATTTTCCTTATCCCTCTTCAAAACCTGCAAATTCCATTACACTAGAAAGAATGGCACCATAACAACCACAATGAAAAGGAAGAATGTGTAATGCTTTGCTGTTCATGCAAAATGTACTGAGTAGGAAGAAGAATGGAGAAAGAAGAAGCAACCCTTGTAATCTCATTCTTTCAGCCATTAGGTTGAGTGGTGGATTCAAGGGGAAAGAGTGAGGGAACACAATTGCTGTTTGCTCACATTTGCCTACATTCATGCCAGATGTGAGTGATTCTATGTGAGATCTCTATTTATTACGGAAGAATGGGCAGCAATGATCAGGATATTTCTTCCTCATCTTTATTGTCATCCTTGCTTGACTGTTGTCTGTTGTGGCCCACCTGCTGGCGGCATACTCGGATGATGAGGAGGTTGGGGAAGAACTTGGGCCAGTTCTGGAGCCTAAGGAAGGTTCTGATGGGTGCTCAGCATTGGACACAGAGATAGAGCCAGAGCCATCCGACATTTCCCAGCCAGAGAGACAGCTGCCTTTGGAGTCAGAGATTAGTGAGGAGGAGGAATAGTTGGGGTCTGTTTCAAATGTGCATATGTACAGAACAGATAGGAGAGTTGAACAATGGAGGACAATGAGCCGGCTCGGGAAGCAAAACAAACGTGGACACTGAATGGCCAATCCCTGGCTGGGGAATAAATAGGAAGAAAGGGGAGTGGTTTGGTTGTCTCAGACAACTATTCACATTTCTGGAAAGTTTGCTCCTTGTGTGTTTCGTGGGACAAAGACTGCCTTGTCAGAACTGAGATTTGTCTGTTTTTCTGTTTGAACTGACTTAATTTGCAGCCTCCTGGCTGGGAGCTCACAGCCTTGCATTTATCTTAACAAGCTGATAAGGACTATTGTTTCCGTTAACTTCTTGGCAGATTCTTGCCTGGACTTTCTGTTGGTGAATGCAGTTAATTCGCAATGTGTAAATAAAGAGGGGTTTTTCTTTGTGGGAAGTCTTGTTTCTTGCTTCTGTGAAGGCTGGATCAGAACAGAAGCTGTTCTTCAGATTCATTTCAGTTAAATGTTCATATTCATATTTGTTTATTTTATATTCACTTAATTTCAGTTTAGCTTTTCATTTTCCTCCTGATGCAAACGGAGGACCACAAATCACTCATTAGTTAGCTTTATTTAAAGCAACATCAAATAATCCAAACATTTTAAAACAGGGATATGAAAGAAATCCATTGCATAGATTACTTTTCAAATGAATTATTATGATCTGTCAAAATAGAAACTGTTGCAGCGTAATGAGCGTATAATTCACAAAATCATCTGCAGTCTATTTTGAAATACTTCTTAAATGAAATAATTCACCCAAAAGTGATGCTTGGAAAGATATTGTGGGTGACTTTTAGAGGACTTATAAACAAAAGCACCTGTTACATATAAAATGTATCTGCTGTGAGAGACAAACATCAGTTTTGAAGTATTTTGCATATTTCTTAACTGTAATTCAGAGAAAAAAATTAACAAAATGGACTGACACCTGAATCTGGGCACTAGATATCCATATATATCAACTTCAAAATCCACTTGAAAAGCTTAGACAGTTTATTATTTCAGTATGAACTCTGGAAGTAGTAGGTGATAACTGAATGAAACAAGGCAATGAAAGGGAGACATTTTAGACTTTGGGTCTAGAGGTTAAGACATCAGACTAGAAACTGGAAGACCAGGAGTTCTAGTCTCTCCTTGGTCATGAAAGCTAGCCAGATAACTTTGAGCCAGTCACTCTCAGCCCAAATCACCTCACAGGGTTGTTGTTGTTGGGGAAATGGAAGAAGGAAGGAATATGTTCATTACTTTGGTTGTTTATCAAAGTAATAAAGATGGGATATAAATAATAAATTTTCACAGCCAAAATACCGTATATAAGGGAGAAACATTATTTTACAAGCAAGAGAGCAAATGCATCTTTCAAAGCAAGGTATTTAAACACCCAAATTGATTGCAATTCTATAAATGTACTGTAAGCACTTCCCTTATTGAGGAGAAAGAAAACCTAAATGGACCTTCTTAAATCTTTAAAATCCAATTCCCATGCACACTTTTTTCTCATTTCCCCCAAAACACTATCTTTCATACTATGCAATGTATATCATTTGGCAGAATTCAAAGAAATATCCTAGCATACAAACTTCTTTGACAAATACATGAAGGAATTTTGTGGCTGTTGAAGTTACACACCTTTCATGTTTTTCAATTTGTTGTTGATAGGCATTTGGGGGGGAATGCCTGATGTGCAGAAGTATTCACAGGTAAGATTTTTTTTTGTGGAAATTAAAAGGGATATAGATGTAAGAGCATTGAAGGGAAAATAGCATTTATTAGTTTTCATAAATTGTTTTTATTTGGTTTTCTTCTCATTCAATGCAAAACATCATAGAAATTGTGCAAAGCTGGCTATGATACAGCCAAATATACTATAAGCTTGAGGCAAAGGGTATACTTTGTAGACTCTGTCTCTCTTTGCCTTGATTGGTCTCTGTGCATCTCTGTGAGGAAGGGAGGGACAGAGAGAGAGAGAGACAGAGAGGAAGAAGGAGAATGGAGAAGAAGAGGGAGAATGGGGAGAGAGAGAAAGAGTTTAGATACTGGTACAGGTACAGATCAGTGGTGAAATTCAACCACCTCAGCCCACCTTGGCCAAGATGGTAGGGACAATTCCATTCAGTTCACCAAACAAACAATCGCCCCTGGTTGACCCTGCCCGGTCGCCCTCATGTCGGCAACAGGGGTAATACTGGTGGCAGATGGACTGATGCATGCAGGGAGGGAGAGTAGCGCACAGGAGATTGTGGCATCGGAGCCCTTCCTGGATATTCCCTGTGAAAGGAGGATGCAATCTCCTGCAGCCCCTCTCAGAAGCCGCAAAGCACTCGCCATCCCTCTGGTGCCCCCCAAGCCTCCTCCCACCGCGCTTCTCATCCTCCTTGCCAGAAGCGCTTGCACACCCAGTGGGAAGGAAGAGGCTTGGAGGGTGCCAGAGGGGCAGTGAGCACTTTGTGGCTCCTGAAAGGGGGGTTGAGCTTCCCCTCCCCAACTCTCGGACCGTTTGCAGTCGGTGTTGGCAGGAGAGCAGAGATCGGCTCCAAGGCCCCTCACTTGTGGGGTGCCACAGGGGTTGGTCCTCTCGCCTCTCCTGTTTAATATCTACATGAAACCGCTGGGTGAGATCATCCGAGGTTTTGGGTTGAGGTATCATCAATATGCTGATGATACCCAGCTTTATATCTCCACCCCAGGCCAGATCAGTGATGCTCTCTCTGTGATGTCCCGGTGCCTGGAGGCGGTACGGGTCTGGATGGGGAGAAATAGGCTCCAACTCAACCCGACCAAGATGGAGTGGCTGTTCTTACCGGCATCTCGGTTTTCTGGTGATGTTCCATCTTTGGCCATGGGGGGAGAGGTGTTGCCCCCCGTGGATAGGGCGAGGAATCTGGGCGTCCTCCTGGATCCACAGCTCAGTTTGGAGGAGCAGGTGGGGGCTGTGGCCAGGGGGGCTTTTGCCCAGGTTCGGCTGGTTTGCCAGCTTCGCCCTTACCTGAGCCGAGATGCCCTTCAAACGGTCACTCATGCACTCGTCACTTCTAGAATCGACTACTGTAATGCTCTCTACATGGGGCTGGCCTTGGGAACTACCCAGAGGTTGCAACTGATGCAAATGCGGCCACATGGGCTGAGATGGGAGTATCCCGATACTCCCATGTTACACCCCTCCTGCGTGACCTGCATTGGTTGCCGGTTGCCTTCCGGGTTAGTTTCAAGGTGCTAGTAACAACTTATAAAGCCCTAAATGGCTTGGGTCCAGGGTACTTGCGGGAACGCCTCCTGCCAGCATCACATTCCGATCGCCCTGTTTGCTCCCACAGGAGGGCCTCCTTGGGATACCGTCGGTTAGGCACTGTCAGCTGGTGGTTCCCAGGGCTAGGGCCTTCTCCATGGGAGTGCCCACCCTTTGGAACCAGCTCCCCGTGGATCTCCGTCTGGCCCCTGATCTCCGCTCCTTCCGCCGGGACCTGAAGACTTGGTTGTTTCAACAGGCTGACCTGGAATGACCCAGGTGGGGGGTTTAAAATTGTTTTAATTTTAAGGTTTTAAGGTTTTATTGTATATTTCGACTTGTTTAGATTTAATTTGTTTTTAGGTAAATTCTATGTAAATATTTGCTGTTTTATTGTTAGCCGCCCTGAGTCCTTAGGGAGAAGGACAGCATACAAGTTGAATAAATTATTATTATTATTAATTATTATCTTCACCTGAGATAAGAGAGAGAGGGCAACAACAAGGGCAATGAAGTGACATTGACTTGGCCATACCCACCCAGTCACATGACCACCAAGCCACACCCACCAAGCCATGCCCACAGAGCTGGTAGGGGAAATTTTTGAATTTCATCCCGGTACAGATATGTGTGTTCGTAGAGGGGTATATTTATACATATACATAAACAGACTCAAATACATACTACTTGATCTTTTACTTTATCTTCGTGGGTACAAAACTTGTAATATACACATAGTCTTCAAACAATAGTTCATTTAGTGACCTTTCAAAGTTAAAATGGCACTGAAAACTGCCATTTCAGTGAGTTATCACCATTTTTTACACTTAGAACCGCTGCAGCATCTCCATGGTCACATACTCATAATTCAAATGTTTCGCAACTGGTTCACATGTGTGATGGTTGCACTGTCCTGGGGTCATGTGACCTGCTTTTTCAACCTTCTGACAAACAAAGTCAATGGGAAAGCCAGTTTCTCTTTAACAACTGTGTCACTAACTTAACAATTATAACAATACACTTACCAACAGTAGCAAGGAAAGTTGTGAATTGGAGCAAAACTCACTAAACAAATGTTTCGCTTAGCAACAGAAATTTGGGGCACAATTGTGGTCATAAGCCGAGGACTACCTGTACTTACTTAGGGTATTATTAAGCAAGCACCATTGCATGTGAGATTTAAGGTTTTAAAGCCCTGTATGGCTTGGGTCCGGGGTACTTGAAGGAACATTTCCTTCCGTTGGCAAACACCAATCGTCCTGAGCGCTCCCACAGACGGGGCCTCCTGGGGATACCGTCAGCTAAACAGTGTAGGCTGGTGGCCCCTAGGGGTAGGGCCTTCTCTGTGGGGGTGCCCACCCTCTGGAATCAACTACCCCTTGAGTTGCGCTTGGCCCCTGATCTCCGCTCCTTCCGCCGTGACCTTAAAACATGGCTATTTTTGCAACCCGGCCTGGACTGACAGGGAATCCGGAGTTTTAATTTGATTATTTATTTGGCATAATTTAATATCTTTTTAATTTCTAACTTTTGTATTTTCTGTCTTTTATGTATGCCGCTCTGAGTCCTTCGGGAGAGAGGGCGGCTTATAAGTCCAAATAAACTAAACTAAACTAAACTAAATACTGTCCTATTTGTAAAGTTCTATGTCAGCCAGATGGACTGAATTTGGGACACATCGTGGAATCAGAAATATGTCCTTCAGTACACCTGATTGGCTTCTAATATTTCTAGGTTCATACAGGCATGAAAGCCAGGAAGTTAGCTGTCTTATTATTATATGAGAAACTATAAGAAGTACACAGTGCACTCTGATTGGCTGGCAACTGCGGCTGCTGGCTATAAGTAGCAGCCGCAGCCCAGCCAAAGTGGGTTCATTCTGAGCTGTAGTCACTAATAAACAAAGAGCTTGAAGCACTCCGCGTCTGTCTCTTCATGCAAACTTAACAAGAAGTATCTCCAAACTGGTTGTTCATAAATTTTAAAATTATTTGAACCCATCCTGCCTCCAGCTAATATATCTCCAGGGCTTTTGGCTCTGTTCTATTGATAATATGATGTATTTTCCTACTCACGAGAGTTAAAAAGTAAGGGATAGGCAGAGAACATTGATTTCTGTGGATTTTACCTGGTGAAAAGTGGAATCTTAAATACATTTCCCTATCGAGATACACTGTGATTTCTGAAATAAAGCAAGTGCACCAGACTCTCTAGTTTTACTATGCCTATACCTTTAGTGGGAGATAAAGAAAAAGTTTTGTAAACTCAGGAGAGATTTTGAATCAGGGTGTAGAGATTAAATAGAACCTGACATATTTAATATTGAAGACTAAATAACAAATAGACAACAACCAATCATGTCAGTCCATCATTGATCAGGAAGGAACCATCTCTCCATCAATAATATAATTCATCAGTGTTTCTCCCGAAAGGATTTTGCTTTTGAAAAATTCTGATGCAGTGGGTTTTTTTTCCATTGGAAAAAATGTGTCTTATAAATCTTATGTTTTTCCTCTACCTTTTCCTTGCTTCGTTTTGTTTTGCATTTTCGTCCAATCAGCTTGTAGGAATGTGAGAGTTTAAAATATATCACATTGGAACAATAACATTCTGAAGTTTTAAAACAGATCCAAAACCTGGGGGTCCAAACTTTTCACTTTTAATCAGTTCACACCTCCCATCTGAAGGTGATTGGAGTATTTCTGAAGAGCAGATATATGTTTCAGAGTCACATCTTGTCTGAGCTGTGTGTATCAGCTGATTTGAAAATGAAAAGTAACAGAATCAAACTGGACCATTATACAGGTGAAACTTGAAAAATTGGAATATCGTGCAAAAGTTCATTTATTTCAGTATTGCAACTTAAAAGTTGAAACTAATATATGAGATAGACTCATTACATGCAAAGCAAGATAGTTCAAGCTGTGATTTGTCATAATTGTGATGATTATGGCTTACAGCTCATGAAAACCCCAAATCCACAATCTTGGAAAATTAGAATATTGTGAAAAGGCGCAATATTCTAGGCTCTAAGTGTCCCACTCTAATCAGCTAATTAAGCCATAACACCTGCAAAGGGTTCCTGAGCCTTTAAATGGTCTCTCTGTCTGGCTCAGTAGGAATCACAATCATGGGAAAGACTGCTGACCTGACAGTTTATGAGCCATATGAAAAGCATCGATGAAATGGAGCTATTAAAATTAGAAAACAGTTTCAGCATCAGCACTCGAAGGATATTGCTGGTATTTGCAAGGAATGAGCAAGGAAATAAATGTTGATGCAAGAATATCTTATGTTTACTTTTTACTTTGCTGGATAGAAGCTGTGGCTGAATTCTCTTGGTTTTAGCCATTTCAAAACTGTTAGATTTTTGTTTTAAGCCACCTGAGTTTTTATTTAAGAAAATTACTGATATTTTGTTTATAAAACGCATACTCAGAGAAAACCTGTACCTGTGTATTTTTTCTGGCAAATGTAGACCTTTAATACATTACATTTATATCATGCTTTTGGTGGTAAAATGGCATTTTTAAGTAGATCTGCTTCCATACTTCTAACTCATTTGGGACTTGATTAAGAAGTTGGAAAATAGTTTCCCTAAATTGTTGGTGGAAATGTAAATAGGAAATTATTATTACCTTTGGCAGACTTGCAAAAGAGATAAGCAATATTGGATAGAAAATAGTAATGTAATTCAAAAAAGCCTTGAAAATTAATATACAATTCAGACCAGAAACTTTAGGTTTTATGAATAAGAATTCTTTTAAAATCACATGGTGTTTTATTGTTATATATGATAAAGTGGTATAATTTTTATGTGCTCAGAAAGCATCTGATGATGCCTGCAATAGAGGAATGGTCAATCAAGATGACAGAACTGGCAATAATGGCTATGTTAATGACCATTGTGAGAGAAAAATCACTGAAGAAATTAATAGAACAGAACTTTGGAGGTCTTCTAGTCCAACCTCCACTCATCTTTAATTAGAAACCCTTTGGGGCAGTGGTGGGATTTAAAGATTTTTTTATCACCAGTTCGGTGGGCTTGGTGCAGGGGTGGGATTCTACCGGTTCTGTCCACTTCTGTAGAACCGGTTGCTCTGAAAAGCAGCAAACAGAGAGCATACATAGAACCGGTTCTATGTCTGCTGCTGCTTTGGTCCACCCGCCAGCCCAGGCTCTTACCTGACCTTTATTTCCTGCGTTTTCAACTGCAGCTGCTTTGCACGACACAGCTGCTGTTGAAAAAGCAGGAAAAAGATGCTTTTTCAACTGCTGCGCACCTGCGCGCAGTGCTGCTCAGCTGTCCAGGCAGCTAGATGATGACGATACAGATGCGCGCGCAGCAAAATGTAAAATCACCGAAGCGGTAGTTACACCAGTAGGATCCCACTCCTGGCTTGGTGGGTGAGCTTTGCATACACGCATGCCAAACACGCACTTTGCGCAGGTGCAGAGGCGTTCCAACTCACCTCCTGTAAGCCTGCACTCTCCCTGTCTGCTGTGGCATGCAAAGGGGCAGAGAGAACCGGTTCGGTCTCCTCTGCTCATCGGCACTATCGGCTCGGCAGAACCGGGCTGAACCAGTAGAATACCACCACTGTTTTGGGGCTTTTTGAAGAAAAATCAAAATTTGACATGAATTTGATAATTGTTAAAAAAAATTAAAAACAGGTTTTTTTTTAAATTTTCCCTTCTCTTTTTGGAGGAAGATGGACATTATATTAGTCTTGAACTAAGAGTCAAATATGAGTGCTCCTTATATCCTGGGAAAAGAAGGTAAAAGTCGTTTGTATATATTTTTGTTTTCCTTTTTTTCTTCATAATTTTTCCATTTCTACCCCCATTCTCTTTTTACTCTTTATCTGTACCCTTGTTAGTTTATGTTGTTTTTTATGGCTACACTTTGTAAAAGATAATAAAATTATTTGTAAAAGGAATCCAGTTTCCTTGTCAAATGTGGAATTGCAATACATTCAATTCAGAATTATAAGAGACCCCTCAATATATATATTTTCCCCAAATCTCCTCTTACATTGGCTGGTACAAGAAGAATATATGAGAAGATTTAGGACACTGAAGTCCTGACGCACTACCAGTTTTGTCTACTTCTGTAGAACCAGTTGCTCTGAAAAGCAGCAAACAGAGAGCATACATAGAACCGGTTCTATGTCTGCTGCTGCTTTGGTCCACCCGCCAGCCCAGGCTCTTACCTGACCTTTATTTCCTGCGTTTTCAACTGCAGCTGCTTTGCACGACACAGCTGCTGTTGAAAAAGCAGGAAAAAGATGCTTTTTCAACTGCTGCGCACCTGCGCGCAGTGCTGCTCAGCTGTCCAGGCAGCTAGATGATGACGATACAGATGCGCGCGCAGCAAAATGTAAAATCACCGAAGCGGTAGTTACACCAGTAGGATCCCACTCCTGGCTTGGTGGGTGAGCTTTGCATGCACGCATGCCAAACACGCACTTTGCGCAGGTGCAGAGGCGTTCCAACTCACCTCCTGTAAGCCTGCACTCTCCCTGTCTGCTGTGGCATGCAAAGGGGCAGAGAGAACCGGTTCGGTCTCCTCTGCTCATCGGCACTATCGGCTCGGCAGAACCGGGCTGAACCAGTAGAATACCACCACTGTTTTGGGGCTTTTTGAAGAAAAATCAAAATTTGACATGAATTTGATAATTGTTAAAAAAAATTAAAAACAGGTTTTTTTTTAAATTTTCCCTTCTCTTTTTGGAGGAAGATGGACATTATATTAGTCTTGAACTAAGAGTCAAATATGAGTGCTCCTTATATCCTGGGAAAAGAAGGTAAAAGTCGTTTGTATATATTTTTGTTTTCCTTTTTTTCTTCATAATTTTTCCATTTCTACCCCCATTCTCTTTTTACTCTTTATCTGTACCCTTGTTAGTTTATGTTGTTTTTTATGGCTACACTTTGTAAAAGATAATAAAATTATTTGTAAAAGGAATCCAATTTCCTTGTCAAATGTGGAATTGCAATACATTCAATTCAGAATTATAAGAGACCCCTCAATATATATATTTTCCCCAAATCTCCTCTTACATTGGCTGGTACAAGAAGAATATATGAGAAGATTTAGGACACTGAAGTCCTGACACTACCAGTTTTGTCTACTTCTGTAGAACCAGTTGCTCTGAAAAGCAGCAAACAGAGAGCATACATAGAACCGGTTCTATGTCTGCTGCTGTTTTGGCCCACCCGCCCACCTGGGCTCTTACCTGACCTTTATTTCCTGCTTTTTCAACCACAGCTGCGTGGGCGACACAGCTGCGGTTGAAAAAGCAGGAAAAAAAGGGCTTTTTCAACCGCTGCGCACTTGTACGCAGCACGGCTCAGCTTTCCAGGCAGCTCAGCAGATCATAAATTGCACTCATGCGACTTGCACGATTTGTGCGACTCGTGCATGCGCACGCGACGCATAGCGACAGAACCGGTAGTTATACCGGTCGGATCCCATCCCTGACTTGAAGTTGTGTTTAAAATAATACTACAAATATACCGTAATTTAGAATCCTGTTCTTCAGGTGCATTAGAGTACCAAAATAATGGACACAGTGATACAAAATTTGTGGGACATGTAGAGGAACTAGTTCAAGCAAAAGTGGTTTTCTTTTAAATAAAGGTAACCTCTGGTCATCAAGATGTTGTTGAAATACAATTCCAAATATCCCTCATTATGGGACATGTTGCTTAATGTTGTTGCCAATTAAATTTCAGCCATGTATTGCACATGATTCCTTCAGTCATAAGGCCCATTGAACAAAACTCTGCCGCAGACAAGTGTATGTAGGACTATAGCTTAAAATACTTTTAAACCATTTTAATATGAATAGGAGATGTTTCTGATGTTTCTTTTCCTAAATTCTCTTGCAAATAATTTGATTCAGATCTAGAACCATGCAGTATACGATGGAAAATATGCTATCTATTCAGTGGTGGGCTTCATAAATTTTAGCAAGGGATTCTCTGCCCAGTTGCTGGGTGGGTGTGGCCATGGTGGGCGTGGCTTAGTCAGCCTCCTGCACCATGGTGGGGGGCGTTTTTGCCCTCCCTGGGCTCCAGAGGCTTTCCTTGAGCCTCTGGGAGGGTGAAAACAGCCTCCCGGGGCTGCGGAGGCTCTCTGGAAGCCGGAAACAGGCCTATTTCCATCCTTCCCAAACTTCTGGGAGGTCCATTTTTCACCCTCTCCAAGCTCTGTGTGCGCCCTACACTTACCTGCATCCAAAATGGGCCACGTTGGGACTCCTGGGAGTGGAGAGGTAGGGTGGGAGGAGCCAGCCAGGAGTGGGATTTGGGGGTTCTCCAAACTGTGCAGAATCTTAGCTAACCCCCACAAACCCCCAGCAGCCCATCCCTTATATATTCCCCTTTGCACAGGTATATGACGGAGATTCTAATTCAAAGCATGATCAATTCACTGAAGCAAGAAAGCCTGCTTGACTGAAGTCTGATCTATCTATCTCTGGAGAGCAATCTTCTCCCATTGTCCCACTGAGTTTTCAGGTCTGAGACAGTTCAAAACAAGAGGTCAGGTTACTGCTCAAGCTAAATGATTTTATGTCATTGATTAATGCAGACTCCTTATACGTGATATCTCTCTCAGGCTTTGAAAAGAGTGATATCTCTCTTAGGCTTTGAGACATTTGACAACCATTAAGTTATGCAAAGATTTTTTGTATTAGCATAAAGATATTTTTTCCAGCTTTTCAGAGGGTAATAACTACCGGTAACTACATTTCTATTATTATTCATGAATTTTTAACTTTTAATTCAATTACAATAATCTCACTTTTTATTCTTTGGATAATTATTGTAAAAACAAAAAACAAAACCTCTCCTTTCTCCCCCAACGTGTTTAGGCAAAATTGCACACAACACTTATTTTAATATACTTGGTTGCTTGTGAAAGAAGATTTGGGGTATAAAAGTGAAAAGCATAGTTTATTCAGACAATAATTAGGCATTACTTGATTGACTTTACCTTAGTCTTGTAACAAAAGGAGCTACAAGTTGCTTTACTCTAAAGAATGAAACACCTCCTTATGGTTTAGAGTAATTTGGACTGTCTTTATTGGGTTACATAACCTTCATGCTGTGTTAGTGTTGAGAGACGTGGGAGGGAGGCAGGGAGGAAGGCAGGGAGGAAGGAAGGAAGGAAGGAAGGAAGGAAGGAAGGAAGGAAGGAAGGAAGGAAGGAAGGAAGGAAGGAAGGAAGGAAGAAGGAAGGAAAATGAGCCATGATGGTGCAGTGGTTAGAGTGAAGTACTGCAGGCTACTTCTGCTGACTGCCAGCTGACTGCAGTCTGGCAGTTCAAATCTCACCAGACTCAAGGTTGATTCAGCCTTCTATCTATCTGAGGTCAGTAAAATGAAGGCCCAGATTGTTGGGGGCAATAGGCTGATTGTAAACTGCTTAGAAAGGGCTGTAAAGCACTGTGAAGTGGTACTTAAGTCTAAGTCCAATTGCTATTGCTAAATCCATGGCAAAATTTATTTAAATAACCTTTGGGGGGGGACAAATTACTGAAATGTCATTATTAGTATTAACAAGCTATTGTGGCATTTATGCATATTTTTAAAATAATTTCCCCATTTGCAGAGCCCGGAGAAGCCAAGCAAGTATTTGAAGGCTTAAGCCATATACTGTGTTTCCTAACACAACTCTAAATCTTCATGCTAGGCCAAATATGTGGGAACAAAACTAGGAAACAATCCTTTTAAGGAAAAAAAATGCTAACTAAAAGCACCCCTCTTTGCATCTGTGAAACTTAGCCATCTGCCTTGCCACTTAATCTTGTAAATAAGAGAGAAAATAAAGGGATAGTAGTTTTATTGAAGTTTCACTCTAAGAAACAAAATTGCAGAGTTCCCCTGATGCTGACAAATACCTCTCCTGGCTCCTTTCAAAGCGTTATTGTATTCTTGCAAAACTGTGAATTAATGAGTTAGAGAAAAATCTATGCTTAAGAGAGTGGGGCCCATGCCCAATATTCAAGTTTTAATCACAACAAAACATAGCTACTTTCTGGCACCAATTGCTTCACTGCACATCAGGCCTGGTCCATATCAGTCCTTTTCTAATACTCCGCATGGTTGGGAATAACTGCCATTTCAATTTCCCACATTTACTTTATATTAAGATTAGACTCAATAGTATTTGGAATCCTGTGGAATCCTAAAGCCCTGAATTAGGAGCATAACCACAAAATATTTGAATTCAGAACTTGTCTTGTAAAAAAATAAACTATAGCACTAAGGGAAAAGAAGGAAGGAAGGAAGGAAGGAAGGAAGGAAGGAAGGAAGGAAGGAAGGAAGGAAGGAAGGAAGGAATATAGCTACCTATCTTTTCTTATGTGCCATATCCCTGAGCAGTTTACAAAACAGAGATGATGGAAGCTTTATTTAAATGTCCCCTCCCATTTATTTCACAGATGTGAATTAACCAGAGATATTGCCATATAACCTATTCACTATAATCCAAAATTTTCATTTATTTCATCAATTCCTATTTTGTTCTTAATGTCAAATGGGAATAGTGATATTGGGGGATAACTTTCATTGTTTGTCTTATATGTCTGCTAGTGTTTAGATCAGGTCCTACAGCATCAGTCTTTTCAGAAGAAAAATGTTTTCCATTGCCAAACTTTTGCAGTACTCCTAGTACAGGTGAAATTCAAAAAATTAGGATATCATGCAAAAGTTCATTTATTACCATAATGCAACTTAAAAGGTGAAACTAATATTTGAGATAGATTAATTACATGTAAAACAAGATAGTTCAAGCCATGATTTATCATAATTGTGATGATTATGGCTTACAGCTCATGAAAACCCCAAATCCACAATCTCAGAAAATTAGAATATTGTGAAAAGGTGCAATATTCTAGGCTCAAAGTGTCCCACTCTAATCAGCTAATTAAGCCATAACACCTGCAAAGGGTTCCTGAGCCTTTAAATGGTCTCTCAGTCTGGTTCAGTAGGAATCACAATCATGGGAAAGACTGTTGACCTGACAGTTGTGCAGAAAACTGACACCCTCCATAAGGAGGGAAAGCCTCAAAAGGTAATTGCAAAAGAAGTTGGATGTTCCCAAAGTGCTGTATCAAAACACATTAATAGAAAGTTACGTGGAAGGGAAAAATGTGGAAGAAAAAGGTGCACAAGCAGCAGGGATGACCGCAGCCTGGAGAGGATTGTCAGGAAAAGGCCATTCAAAAGTGTTGTGGACTTTCACAAGGAGTGGACTGAGGCTGGAGTCAGTGCATCAAGAGCCACCACACACAGACGGATCCTGGACATGGGCTTCAAATGTTGTCAGAAGCATCTTACCTGGGCTAAAGAAAAACACCCAGTCTGTTGCTCAGTGGTCCAAAGTCCTCTTTTCTGATGAGAGCAACTTTTTCATCTCATTTGGAAACCAAGGACCCAGAGTCTGGAGGAAGAATGGAGAGGCACAGACTGCAAGATGCTTGAAGTCCAGTGTGAAGTTTCCACAGTCTCTGTTGATTTGGGGAGCCATGTCATCTGCTGATGTTGGTCCACTGTGCTTCATTAAGTCCAGGGTCAATGCAGCCATCTACCAGGAGATTTTGGAGCACTTCATGTTTCCTTCCACAGACAAGCTTTATGGGGATGCTGACTTCATTTTCCAGCAGGACTTGGCACCTGCCCACACTGCCAAAAGCACCAAAATCTGGTTCAATGACCATGGGATTACTGTGCTTGATTGGACAGCAAACTTGCCTGACTGAACCCCATAGAAAATGCCAAGAGAAAGATGAGAGACATGAGACCGAACAATGCAGAAGAGCTGAAGGCCGCTATTGAAGCATCCTGGTCTTCCATAACACCTCAGCAGTGCCACAGGCTGATAGCTTCCATGCCACATCGCATTGAGGCAGTAATTGCTGCAAAAGGGGCCCAAACCAAGTACTGAGTACATATGCATGCTTATACTTTTCAGAGGTCCAATATTGTTCTATGTACAATCCTTGTTTTATTGATTGCATGTAATATTCTAATTTTCTGAGATTGTGGATTTGGGGTTTTCATGATCATCACAATTATGACAAATCGTGGCTTGAACTATCTTGTTTTGCATGTAATGAGTCTATCTCATATATTAGTTTCACCTTTTAAGTTGCATTACTGAAATAAATGAACTTTTGCACGATATTCTAATTTTTGAGTTTCACCTGTAAGTTTGTTTGATTTTCAGACTTTCAGAAATGATGCTTCTGGCACATATTTATTATTTGCTTGAAATAGTCAATGCAAAACTTTTCAAAGATGTTTCCTATATGAAACTGAAATCAATAATGAACAAAGTAAATTGATGTATGTATTCAGAACTAATGTTGAAACAGGGTATAAGTAGACAACATTTCAAATCTGGAAAATATAGTTTCAAAATTCTTCTGGTACTGAAAGCACAGCACTGAGTTTTCTCCTCTATGATTGCTCAGTGATAGACCCCATACTTTGCATGAAGGTCAGAAAGTCCCAGTTTTAATTCTTCACATCTCAAAATGGGGCTGAAAAATCTGTCTTTGAGACCTCAGATAGCTGTTGCCAGTAATGATAACATTGGACTAAAATAGTGTTGTTCAAATTTGGCAACTGTGTTGACTGGAATATGTGTGGAGTTGAAGTCCATATATCTTTAACATTCTCAAGTTTGAAAAAGACTGGACTAAATGAATTAAAGGCTTAATTAAATTTCCTATTGTGTAATGACCAGACCAGCATAGCTGCAACAGCATTTATTGACTCAAAACTGATTGCCTCAACCAATCATAGAACTAGAAAAACCCGCTCAAATATAAATGTTCTAAATTTCTCTCCAAAACAGTTGGAGCTAACAGGTAGGGTCATCTAAAGGTTAGTTTCACTTTAGCACAGTTAACACTTAGGATCATCTAAAGGTTAGGATTCACTTTAGCACAGTTAACACAACTATATCAGAGGTGGTATTCAGATTCTGACCAGTTCTGGAGAACCAGTAGCTGAAATTTTGAGTAGTTTGGAGAACCGGCAAATACCACCTCTGACTGGAGATTTTACAGTATCCTTTCCCTACCATACCCACCAAGCCACACCCACAGAACTGGTAGTAAAAAAAAATTGAAGCACACCACTGAACTATATACATTCAATACATAATACTTCCTGTGTTTGTACACACCTAACAGTGGTAGAACTTCCCAGGGAAGATCTTCAGATAGGTCCTGGAAATAAATTTAATTTTAAAGTCAGCAATACTATTGTAAATTGTGCTTTGAAATGGCACAGAGCAGCCATTTCAGAAAAATCCCACAGTGCAACACTTCCAAAACTGCAACAAGCTTCCTTCTATCAAAAGTCTTTGGAATTAAAATGCAGGATAACCGTCCAGCTCATTTCTATGCAAAGCTCAAGGTATACAGAACAGTCAAAGTGACCTTTCCCAACTGTTGGTGATAACAAGTTTGAAAGGAAGATTTTCATTTACTGTTTATAGATAACAAGCATCTTGCTTATTAACATTTTTAATAAGCAGCAAATTAACCAGGGTTATCATATGCACAAACCAGAAGCTCCTCTTAGTACTGTTTGTTATTGTTACACCACTGATTAGTCACAGGGCCCCTCAAGACCACATATGAATGAAGCCAGCACCACCCACTGGATGTCTGCATGGCCATGTTAAGATTCCCATGATGCTGTATCTTTTATTTTAATAGAGCCACATGTCTTTGCTTCCATATCTAGCATGACTGATGTCTTTACAATTTATTGTTCCCTGCCCTTGGCACTGTCATAATAATGTAAACTAAATGAAATCTGTGGAGGAAAAGCTGTAATGGAGCTTCGGATTTGGACCAAGCTTTCCATTTTGAAGGCTGTTATGAAAACAAAATACAAAACATGACATTAACTGCATCATCAAAATGTATTTGGGAAAACTGAAGAAATGTTGATGCAAATATTGTTGTTGTTCACAAAGGTTGAGTTTTTCCTGCCTGTCAGGGTAGTGTAGCTCTTGGCACCATCAATCAAATACGAATAACCTATTTTCAAAGCATGACTACAAAAGCCAAGTCTACTGCCTGGAAGAAGTAGGTGAAATGAGAAGGAGAAATTGAAGCAGTCACATGAACACTCAGCCAGACACCATCATATGAATTAAAAATGCCAAGGACAGTAGGGTTAAGAGGAGATACTTTTGTGTTTGCCAAAGTATCTTTTATTTATACAAACGTAAGTAGATAATATGGACTTTCTGACAGAGTTGTCCCTATAGAGAAGAATATTTGTATCTTAGAGTTGAAGTGATATGTTCTTAGTGTTCTCTGAGCTTGGTTGTTTTCTTGAAGACATTTCATTACCAAACCAGGTAATATAATCAGGGCACTGGTGCTTGGAGAGCACCAGGATCAAGGACCCCTCAGAGTTGTTCTTAGTTTTTAATAAGAAAGTCGTAACATCAGCTTTCTAGTCTGTCAATTATTTTGTGTGCATTTTTAAACATCAACAATCATATCTTTTTCTCCTGCTGGTTTTATAATGCATGATGATAAACCCACTGATCAGATATCTATTTGCAAATACTTGAGGAAACGTATGAGCACAACACACATTGCCTAGTAGGCATACCACAAGCACAGAAGCCTGAACAAATTCCTGTTTTCTGGGGTTTTGAGCATAATGAACCTATTAATTTCCTGCCACCACTATTCAGGACTGAAATCTTGGTTGGCTCTGTAGGCCACCAAAAAGAAATGTAGCATGATACTTGGCTTATGGGTCAGCAGTTGCTCACCATAGATTCTACCTCCCTTTCAGAATGGAACTAGGTGCTGTTTTTGACCTATAAAGCCTTTCATGGCTTAGGACTAGGATGTTTACAGGAGGCCTTGCTGCCAGCGACTGTTTCCCATCGTCCTGTGCGGTCTCACAGACAGGGCCTCCTCGGGGTTCTGTCAGCCAGACAATGTCAGCTGGTGACCCCTAGGGGTAGGGCCTTCTCTGTGGGAGCACCCACCCTATGGAAGGAACCAACTGCCCCTGGAGCTTCGGCTGGCCCCTGACCTCCGCTCTTTCTGTCGTGGCCTCAAAACAAGGTTGTTCCAACTCGCTGACCTGGACTGAGGGGGGGTGTATGGGGGAGTTTTAATGCTTATTTTTAGGGTTTTAGATTTTAATTGGGTTTCTTATTTGGATTTAATCTCTTTTTAATTGTATATGTGTATTGCTTTTATTGTATGCCGCCCTGGGTCCTTAGGGAGATGGGGCGGCCTAGAAATCAAATAAATAAATAAATAAATAAATAAATAAATAAACAAACAAACAAACAAACAAACAAACAAATAAATAAATAAATAGTTACTAGAAGATCCCTAATCCCTGGGCTTGCCAGGATCCCACACCCCATCCAGGTACATGCAGGATCCAGGTAGCATGTAAAACCACACATCCCACCTCCCCGATCTGGAGAAAAATCACTCTCCATGGAATATAAGGCTGGTATGACAGCACATATTTCCATGACTGTTAGTTTATTTTAAATTTGCTTTAGTCTCACCAACCAAAACCCAAGTTAGAGATGGATTCAGTAGCAATCTGGGAAAACTAATCTTTGACTCAGAAAAGTGTCCTTCTTTTTAAGAATTATTGGGACAATTTTGGGACATTGACTATATTATTAAATACCTTAATTGGGAAATAATGGATTTTATGGCTTAAGCAGCAAAAGCATCCCTTTTCCTCTATGTAATGGTTGCCAAATCTGGCTACAAAAATCCAGATAGTTACTAGGTGACAGCAAAGAGCTGGAGAACATTCCAGCTAGTGATCTCAAATAGGATAGCCCTATTTGTATTAAGGGCCCTTTAAAATACCCTCCAAAGTTAAGCAAAATAAATTATAGTGGGTTTAATTGCATTGAAAGAAACAAAATGCCAGTTAAATGTATAATGTAAGGTTATCTCACTAATAATGGTAAAAATATAAAATATTTTGTGAGCCCCTCAAAAGACTATTGACACTTAAAGGTGGTCCAAATGACACTTATTCAGCCATTTTAGCATTGCATCACCTAGCTATTCCACTGTTAGAGTTCACTAGTTGATGATATGGAAAAATGGATGCCAGTACTATGAAGTACTCATAACTTCAGTGAAAGTTGCTAATCAACAAGTTGTTAATGGGTGAAACCCTACAAAAAACAGAAAGCAAATTCAGGTAGAAGCCTTGGAACGACCAATCTGGCTCAGCCCCAAAACTGAAAATTTATTTAGGTATTATCATTAACATTCAAAGTCCTACATGGCTTGGGTATTTTCGGGAGCATCTCCTGCAGACATCGAATGCTGATCACCCTGTGCGTGCACACAGATGGGGACTGCTCGGGGTGCCGTCTACAAGACAGTGTCGGCTGGCGGTTCCCCGGGGGAGGGCCTATTCTATAGCGGCTCCCACCTTGTGGAACCAACTACCCTTGGAGCTGCATTTGGCTCCTGATCTCCCCTCCTTCCGCCGCGATCTAAAAACTTGGCTGTTTGAGCAGGCTGGGCTGGACTGACCTTTGGGGGGGTGTTTTAAATTGGGTTTTAGTTGTTTGGGCTTGTTGGGTTTAATTGTTTTTTACATTATTTATTGCTTGCATTTTAGTTGTGAGCTGCCTCGAGTCCTTCAGGAGAGGGGGCGGCATACAAGTCCAAATAAAATAAAATAAAATAAAATCACTTTGGGCAAAAGTTACCGTTCTTGTGGTAACATTTGAAGACATTTTTCAGTGTTATCTTTGCATGCAGACATATTAAGGAGACCTCTTAAAATAGACTCCTTTAAGCATACAAAAAGTGAAGAGTTCACACATGGAAATGACCAACCTCAAAACAGCAAGCAGTGATCACAGAGAGAATGTAAACTCTTCCTCAATCCCCAGCTGTTGTCTAAAGCAGGGACTCCCAACCTTTTTTAGTGACAGGGACCAGTTCCGTGGAGAGTGATTTTTCTCCAGACCGGGGAGGTGGGATGTGTGATTTTGCATGCTACCTGGATCCTGCATGTACCTGAATGGGGTGTGGGATCCTGATGAGCCCAAGGATTAGGGATCTCTACTCTAAAGTGGGTAAGAGTGTATCTATATTGGGGTGGGATTATAATAGATTAAACTGAAAAATTATAGTTTAGAAGGAATTTAGAAAAAAATATGTTGTATGAAAGTCTACTAATTACTTATTTTACTTTCTTGAAGTACTTATGATTCTTTTTGTCAAGCTCTTTCCGAAAAAGAAGTAAAACTATTTCTGATCTCTAATGAACTTTGTGTATGATTTTCTTTCGGTATGGACATTAATGCCACATATTGCAGCAAGTAGAAGCTAACTCCTTCATATATACTATAAGCTATAAGCTTTTATCCTGAAGCATTTTGTTGAGTGACTTACCTGTGGTCCTTAGTCATCATTCCAAAGTGGGGATGAGCAGATGACTATTGTTAGACCTTAGCTTGGCAAATGAACTTATGGGGAGCCTAGATAATGACTTAGGGTCTGAAGAAAATATTTTAAAAGTTACTTTTCCTAAAAGGTATACAAGCAGCTCTCTATCTTCCATCCTAGAAGATCTCCTTGGAAAACAGTGTCTTAGAGTTGTTATATTTGTTTTTTTCTTTCTTTCTTTTTTCTTTTTACTCTAGCAGGCAATGTAGCACTTTTCTATCAAATCCTTTCGAAAAGTGAAATTGAATAAAACATTGCAAGGATTTTCAAGGGATTTGAGCTGTTCCTGTTTTCTTGTCGATTCATCTAATGCATCTAAATTAGGTTATTTCTGATCCATTTCACTTTTACATGCTTTCACCTATAAATCCTTTCCATTTCTCTTTTGCCTTAACCTCCAATTAAAAATATATATCTACACAAACTTCCATATTGGAATGTTTATATTTAAAATACAATTTAAGCATTTTGGCCTGTCGTGGCTCTTCCACTCTCTTTCCTTTGGTGTATGTTAATAGGAAAGATGCATTTTAAAGCAGAGGTATGAGTTACATCAAAACATTGAATAGAGATGTTTCAGGCCTTGTTACTGCTAGCTTCAATATTCAGCCTAAAAATCAAAATAAGCAGACATGGATTTAGCCCTAGAAAACTGCCTGTTGTAATGCTCCCCATTTGCTACATTGTGTTAAGGGTTGATGTGAGCATCCCAAATGGTGTAAACATATAGCTTTTGGAATTTTTCAAAAAGTCACCACAAATGCCAGCTTAGAAGGTTAAAATTATAAACCAATTTACGAATCAGCACAGCCAACAATAATGTTTTGGAAAGTTTACCAAGCATTATAATTTAGCAGCCCAACCCTTTCCTTTGTTGTGTGCTTTGAGTAATTAAAATACCATGTGTCTGCAGCTTACTATTGAGCCAAAAATTACACATTGTGACAATTCTCCAATATGATCCTAATCATTTTCTAGTGACGGTGTTGCATATAAATAGCTCGTGACCTAACAGAATAGTGCTACTATTGTTGTCTCACAAAGAGCTCAGATGGAAAGGTCTATAGCCCCAGGGACTTGTACAAAAAGGGACTAAAAGGTTTAAATCTGTGGATAGGAGCATCTTCTGTGCTTTCCGCTATGATTGAATTGAGCATTATAGCCAAACTGCAACCATTTAATCTGGCAGAAGTAACTGTTTGAAGCAATATCCTTCTGGGTTCAGTTCCAAGTGGGAAAAAGACATTGGAAACATGGTGACTGCTTGAAAAGATGGTTTAATGGTGAGCAGGATCACATGCCTGGGAACTCCTGGGTGAAAAAAAGGGAAGAGATGCTGAGAGTCCCTGGGTTTTATGCCCTCTGTTGAAATTTGAATTTGAGCTTGTATTCTGATTGGTTGTCAGACTCCCATGGGGCCATGCAGGGACAGCTCTGTAGGCTGTCCTGAGTCCCAGGCTTGGCTGAGCCTTGCTGAATGATGATGTAATGAAAGGGCTTTGAGATTCCTATTATGGATCTGCCTGAAGGAGGTAAATCTTCGTTATGTAGAATAGACTGGCCCAGGCCTTAATGGCCCATTAGCGAAGATAGGGGGGCTGAGTTTCTGCCTCTCTGAGTTTCTACTTCTCTTTTAGGGGAAATATTCTGCCTTTTAAATGTATCCTAAAATATTTCATTTTTCTAGGAGAGGGGTGGGTTTTAACTTCCAACAGTAACCATGACTTAAAATTTAAGTATTAAGTTCTTAGATTCCCTACTTTTATAGAAGCAAATTTCTTTCAGCATTTCTTTAACAAATTGAAAGATAATAAGATGACTGAAATGTCAGCAAATCCTATTTATCTCCAGGAGGCTGTTTTATTTATTTTATTATATTATATTATATTACATTTATTTATTTATTTATTTTTAATTGTTTCATTTCTAGGCCACCCATCCCACTAATACAACAACTCTGAGAAGCTTATCATATAACCAAAGGTTAAAAAGAGCTTTGGTGGCTCAGGCTGTAAATGCCTGCTCTTAAGATCCAGCTGTCTACAATTACTGTAGGCTCGAATCCCACCAAGCTCAAGGTTGACTCAGCCTTCCATCCTTCGGGGTAGGTAAATTGAGGATCCAAGATTGTTGGGGCAATTAAGCTGACTTGTAACCCTGTCAACCACCCCCCATTGAATCAGGGCCCGAGGTCAAGGGTCAGGGCCCCAGGTCAAGGGTTAAGGAAGGAAATCACCTCTTAGGGGAGAATATTCCAGAGGGTGTGGGGGCCATAGCAGAAAAGGCTCAGCTGAAATTTTTTGGCCAATGGGATCCAAAGTAGGCCCTTTCCACTGGAAGGAGTGAGATGTGTTAGTACCAAAAGGTAAAACATATCCTCAGATACCCTGGGCCCATGCCTTAAAAAGCTTTAAAGGTGATAACTAACACCTTGAATTAGATTTGGAACTGAACTGGCAGCCAGTACAGCTCATATAACCGCAGTGCCATTTGTGCTTCCCTGCCACCCCCCGGGTCCTCCAGAACTGTAGGTGGCACTTGCTTTCTGTACCATTTGTAGCTTTCAAATACTCTTCACAGGTAGCCTAACATACAACACATCACAGTAATCCAACTGGGAATGACCAGAGCACAAGTGACTGTGTGCAGGGTAAAGAAAAAATGATTAAGAAAAAAAAATTCAGATGATTAAAGTGCTTGTATGAATATCTGTTCAGCTGTAAATGTGTGTGTGTGTGTGTCAGAGGTGGTATTCAGCAGGTTCTGACTGGTTCTGGAGAACTGGTAGTGGAAATTTTGAGTAGTTTGGAGAACCAGAAAATACCACCTCTGACTGGAGATTTTACAGTATCCTTCCCCTGCCACACCCACCAAGCCATGCCCACAGAACCGGTAGTAAAAAAAAATGAATCCCACCACTGGTGTGTGTGTACCTCAAGTCAGTGTTGCCTCTTGGTGACTTCCTGGACAGCTCCTGCAGTTTTCTTGGAAAGCTTTTGGAAGTTTTTTGCCATTGTCTGCTTCTTGCTAGGGCTGGAGGAAAATGACTAGCTCAAGATTACCTAACTGGCTTTGTGCCTAAGGGAGGACTAGAACTCACAATCTCCTGGTTTCAAACCTGATTACTTAACAACTACACCAAACTGATTCTCAAACATACCATTGCACAAACCAAGGGTGTCAAAGTTGTGTCGTCGTGGCAATGTCACATGACATATTGCGACATTTCCCCCTTTGCTAAAACGAAATGATCAATAACTCAGGGACTACCATAAAGAAGAGGGAGTCAAGCTATTCTCCAAAGCACCTGAAGGCAGGACAAGAAGCAATGGGTAGAAACTAGTCAAGGGGAGAAGCAACTTAGAACTAAGGAGAAATTTCCTGACAGTTAGAACAATTAATCAGTGGAGCTACTTGCCTCCAGAAGTTGTCAATGTTCCAATATTGGAAGTTTTTAAGAAGAGATTGGATAACCATTTGTCTGAAGTAGAATAGGGTTTCCTGCCTAGGCAGGGAGTTGGACTAGAAGACCTCCAAGGTCCCTTCCAACTCTGTTATTATTCCATTAATCTAAAATGGGACGGGCATGGACATGCCAGCACATGCTGCATCTGGCCCATGGGCCATGAGTTTAACAGCCCTGCACTAAACTATGTTTCAAATTGTCCAAAATTGAATTTCACCTTTGCCATGAATGCAGTGGACAAGTTTAGATACTCTTTCTCAGAATCCATGCTCTTAATCCTTTTGTCTGCAACACTACTAATGTACTGTATCTTACCTTAATGATATAAAATATTTATTCCATTTCTTCCCCTATAGAGAATTCTTTAGTATGGCTAAAAAGGAATCAGTTACAATATGAGTAACACCCACTTGTCTACAAAATGCCTATTTCATCAAACACAATAAATATTAAATGCCTGCGTGCTGAAATTGGTTTTGCTTACTAGGAGTTGCAAGCAACTCTCTTGGGAGAATCATCAAGTAACTTTGAAGCAGTCATTGCAAATGTAAAAGTTAAATATTCATTTGCTAACTGCATATTATATCATCTCTTCAAGAGCTCAAAGAAGCATACATTGCATTTCTTTCTTCTGTTATTTTTCCCACCAGGAGTGGTAGATTGGACTAAGTGACAATGACAAGCTCAAAGTCACTGAGTGAGGACCATATCTGAGGGTGGATTTCAACCCGGATCTCTTGGACCCTGGCCTAACACCTTAATTACAGCATCTCACCAGTTCTTTTTTTTAGTAGAATAATGCATGTGAAGTTTGTTGACCACTTGAAAGTACTACATAGATCAGGGGTCCCCAAACTTGGCAACTTTAAGATTTATGGACTTCAACTCCCAGAATTCTCCAGCATAGCTGGAACTGGAGAATTCTGGGAGTTGAAGTCCACAAGTCTTAAAGTTGCCAAGTTTGGAGATTCTGACATAGATGACCAGGATTGTTTTTATCCTTAAGAAAATAGTGCCCAAAGAAATATATCATTCAGCTATTTTTGCATATACATTTTATTTATTTCTTCATGTATCCATTTGTATGCTGCCTCAGTTACCAAGCTACTGCTAGGCAGCTTAGAAATTAGGATTCAAATATCCATAAGAAGAATAACAGGACAAGAAGAAGGGGGGGAGAAACCAAACAGAACATAATATATGCCAAAGTTTCTTTGTCTAAACTATCTAAATTTCTTGCAGTTCTTCCATGCCTGTTGACTCCTGTTGGGCAGGCGTATAGAAAATGGACCAATTCTGCTTGTTATACAAGCATATGGCATTATTAAGAGCCCTGATGAACATGGACCTGTGTCAGGGGTCCCCAACCTCAGTACTGGTCTGTGGCCCACTGGGAACTGGGCTGCGGTGCAAGTAGCAGGCAAGTGCACAAAGCTTCACCTGCGCATGTGTGGGAGCTAGGTTGCACATATGAAACCATCCACTCTGCTTCCCCCCTGCCATTGGTGGTCCATGGAGCCAAAAAGGTTGGGGACTGCATAATCTTAGAGCCTTGGTGGTGCAGTATGTTAAATGCCTAGCACTTAATTCCAGCTGTCTGAAATTACTGTAGGCTCGAATCCCACCAGGCTCAAGGTTGACTCAGCCTTCCATCCTCTCAGGGTAGGTAAATTGAGGACCCAAGATTGTTGGGGGCAATAAGCTGACTTTGTAAAAATGCCGCTTAGTAGTAAGCAGGCATATACAATGGAATGAAGGCTATTGCTGAGTGCATTGCGTTGCGCTCCAAAAATTGTAAGCCCGCCCTGAGTCCCCGGAGAAGGGCGGCATATAAATATGAATTTTAAAAAAATCTGTGTAATCAATAGGAAGGGAGACAGAATACTGATCCTAGATTTTGTGGTGCAAGTTGGTGCAAGTTTTGGCACAGCAGAAACTTAAGTATAGAGATATTGATGGGACATGGTGAGACTTGTGCCTAACGTTAGCAACGAGCAGGAAGGAGCAGAGTCCCACTTACCAAGTGAAAGGAAGACAAGACTCTTTTCTAATTTTGCTCCTAATCATTTGTGTTCCTTTTTTGTTGTCATTCCTTTCAAATATTTGACAATCACGAAGGCTTGATTTTTTTGGTATGTTTATTGATTACTTTTCATTGAAACAAAGGAGTTTGATGTGTTTGCTTAGAACTCATTTGGAATCTCTTAGCAAATAACTATGCTTGCCTGGTAGTCAAAATGATCAGGAGGCTCTTGCAAAGACATCTTAATGATCTCAGTGGTTTTTTTCTCTCATTTTTCCCCTTTTCTGTTTTTTGCAACAGATTAAAGGCATACAGTGAGTAGTGAGATGATGGATTGAATAAATCTGCAGCCTCTGTCACCTCTTGGAAGGTCTTCCATTGTGATACACCCTCTTTAATTATTAATCACAGGCCCAGCAAACAATTTAATTCAGGAATAGTATATTCAACACACACTGGGTAATGTTATTAAGTGATTTTATGAAAAGGCACCAGGGGAGGGGGGATTTTATGGACAGAGATGGTTCCAGTACTTTATGGTTTTCAAGGTTTCCAGCTTTATTACTTTTGGCTCCATTCCTTTTGCTGTGCCTACAGCCTAAAAGTGAAATGTTCATTAGGGCAAATGAAATTTTTCTTGCCTCTGTAATATGAAACCCAGGTTTATTTATTTGTGTTTCGATGAACTCAAATGATGGTAATATAGAAACACAACAAAAAAAGTGAAGTAAAGTTCAAAAGATAGCAACAATCAAGTCTCTTCCCTGTCCACAGAAATAAACACAGATAAAAGGCCCTCGAATAACTTAACTCAAGTACTTGGGGGGAAGCTATGTTATTTATAATGTCCCTCTCACAACAAAGTGCTTTAAAATGCTCCTTTAAAGGCTAGTAAGGTGGAAGAGACATGGAAATCTCAAGGTACATGCAGCCCAGAGAATAGATGCTGTTGCAAAGACTTACCACCTGGGTCCCATCAGATGACATTGCTTAATTGATGGGCCACTAATGGCCCAACTTTGCCAATCCTAAAGAAACCATGAGAAACCAGTTGTTCCTCAAATAACTAGGCCCTTAGTGACAATCAACACATTAAATCCCATTGAACATTGAAAACAACTTCTAACCAGCACAAGTCATGGACCATGAGTGTTAGTGTCATCTACCCATCACTGCTTGTGATATTGCATTCTACACCAGCTGCAACTTCTGAACAATTTTCACGGGTAACTCTACATAGTACGCATTGCATTAATATATCCATGAAGTGACCAAGGCATAACTGTTCATTTTTATTCTGTCAATTCAGAATATAGGGCACATTGGTTTCAGAAAGTCTACCACCTTAGGAGTACGATTAACACTTATTAAAGAGTAAAAGTCAGCTGAAATGAAATGTCACATTCATCATGCATCTGGAAAATTCAACTAATCTAGGGGGCAGACCTAGATTGTTCTAACCCACTAAAGATTAATGTATCAATATTGCACCCTTAAGCTGTTCCTGTTCTGCGCTATGCTGATTTAATTCTAAGAACTGCCCATTCGATAATTCAACTTTTGTTGCCCATTGGCAAGTTGCCCTGTCCTCCCAGCTTTTCTTCTAGAAAAATAACTGGCAATTACTTTCAATTCTGTGGGTCAATCTTATTTACATACATACTTTTATATATTCACCTAATATAAGTATACAAAATTCAACATCTATATATACACATAATATAGATGGACAGCTAGTCATTACTTAATGACTACAACTCAGTCACTATCAGTCATTAAGTGAAAAATCTCATGGTTACTTTTTCAACACTGTCATAACTATGAACAGTTGCTAAATAGAGTAATGGTTAACCTAGAATTAGTATGCAAAGTTAAAATAAATTAAATTAACATGTACAGAATAAGAGAATAACAAAATAATAGAAAAACAGAGTAGGAAGGGACCTTGGAGGTCTTCTAATCCAGCCCCCTGCCTAAGGAGGAGATCCTATACCATTCCAGACAAGTGGCTGTTCAATCTCTTCTTAAAAGCCTCCAGTGATGGTGCATCCAACAACATCTGGAAGCAAGTTGTTCCACTGGTTAATTGTTCTAACTCTTAGGAAATTCCTCCTTAGTTCTAGGTTGCTTCTCTCCTTGATTAGTTGCAATCCATTGTTTCTTAGTCTTGCCTTCTGGTGCTTTGGAAAATATTGATTCCCTCTTCCTTGTGCCTCAGATTATCCCACTTGTGTGCAAACTTTATGCAAAGGCCAGGCTTCTGGAGAATGTTCTAATGCAGGGAAAAGTGGGAAGAAGGAGAAGAAAAAGGTAGGTAGTAGCAGGTAGATGGACTTTAAATAAATGGCAATGGGTACAAGAACTGAAAAGACCAGATTGGGGACAGATTAAAAAAGCTGAAAGACCAGGTTAGGGACATGTTGTCGCAGAGAAAATCTATCTGTGTGGTTCTTTACAGCCAACAATGATTTAGTGGCAAATAATCATAGCCAACACTTTTAATGCATGATGAGTGTTAAGTTTGCATGAAGAGTCAGACGCGAGGAGTTCCAGCAAAGAGTTTATTAAGTGACTACAGCTCGAGTAGACCCGTCCAGGCTTGGCTACGGCTGCTTCTTATAGCCTGCAGCCGTAGCTGCCAGCCAATGGGAGTGCAGGGTTTCTTCCCGCACTATTTAAACCAATACCATTTGACATTTTACAAGAACAGTTCAAATAAACCAATAACATTCAAACCTACATACATAACACCCCTCCCCACTAGGTTCAGTCCATACCAAACCCCAACCTATCCAATGTATTCCTTTAAATAGGTGGGGCTCTTACGTGTACGTTGAGACCTTCGTGGTTCAGAAGTTTTAACGTTCTCACCCAGTGAGAGGGAAATGTGTCTACTGACATTTCCCTGTTGGGACTTCCTGTGAAAGAAGACCCTGTTAGACTGTTAGAATCTGGTCTCTCCTCCCAACCCATCTCCATTCCAATGTCAGCACCCAAATCAGGTAGTGATGTGCAATCTTCCACTTCTAAGGATGGATCTTGGCATTGTGACAGGGTTCGGGATGGTTCCTGTCGCAATGGCTCGTTACACATGGGATTGATTCCTGTTTGCTGATTTTCCTCCTGTTCCCCCCCTTCCCCTCTAGAAGAGACATCAGGTGAGGGACCCAGAGGGAGACAGGGGCGATGTTCCTGAGGGAACCTGGATCTAAGTTGGTCAATGTGCCTGCTCCAGAGGAGGCCATCCTCTGTTTGTACCCTGTAAGAACGAGGGCCCGTGATGTGAGTTATTTCAGCAGGAATCCACAAAGGTTCACCTATAAGGTTCCTAGCATAGACAGAATCTCCCACTTTGGAAGTGGAATCCAGTGGTGTGTTGGGTGCATAAGTGGGATGAAGGCAGTCAAGGGAAGACCTAAGTTTCCTGCCCATCAACAACTCTGCTGGGGACAAGTTATTTGATGGGCTAGGAGTGATGTGTTGAACACTAAGAAGCTTTTCAAGCTTCTCAGTGATGTCCCCAGGACCCAGCTGCTGAAGCTTCTCTTTGGTAAAGCGTACCATGCGTTCAGCCCGACCATTGGCCGAAGGGTGCCAGGGGCAGTGAGGGCATGTCTGATACCCTGTTGAGCTAGAAAGGATTCAAAAATGTTAGATGTAAATTGAGGGCCATTGTCAGAAACAAGGACATCTGGTAACCCATGGGTTACAAACAATTTTCTGAGCTGCTTGATGACAGCCTCAGTTGTAGTGGATGTCATGGGAATTACCTCTAGCCATTTGGAATATGCATCTACTATAACTAGAAAAGTGTGCCCTCTTGTAGGGCCTGCAAAATCAATGTGGATTCTGGACCATGGGCCCCTAGGACATTCCCATTCCTGTGTGGGGGCGTGAGGTGGGGCAGGCCTGACTACCTGGCAATTGGGACAAGATGCTACCCAGTTTTCAACCATTTTGTCAATACCTGGCCACCATACATAACTCCTGGCCAAACCTTTCATCCTTACAATTCCAGGATGACCCTCATGTAACATTTCCAAAACCTCCCTTTGCAGTTTTGCAGGAATAACCACCCTGTTACCCCACAAAATACATCCTCTTAATACAGATAATTCAGTTTGCCTGGACTTAAAAGGTTGGGCAAGGTGAGGTAGATCTTGAAGAGGCCAACCTTTCTTAATCCAGCCCATAACAGGTGCCAACACAGCATCTTTGGCAGTTTCTCTGGCAATCTCAGCAGCATGGACTGGAAGCTTAGCAACGGTCTCCAGGAAAAAGGTGTGAGTTTCAAGTTCAAAGTCCTCCTTGTGGCAAGGTAGTGGGCAACGACTCAGTGCATCAGCATGTCCAATGTCCTTGCCAGGTCTGTGAATCAGTTTGTATGAATAGGCTGCAAGAAATTCAGTCCACCTCAGCATTCTTGGTGACAGGATATTAGGTGTAGGTTTGTCTCCTGCCACAATGCCCAACAAAGGTTTGTGATCTGTAACAATGGTGAATGACCTGCCATACAGATATTCATGAAATTTCTTAACAGCTGCAACAACTGCTAAAGCCTCCTTGTCCAATTGGCTATAATTCCTCTCTGCTTTGGACAAAGTGCGAGAGTAAAATGCAATTGGGGCTTCCCTTCCACTGGGAAGCCTGTGACTCAAAAACCCACTCCAAAAGGGGATGCATCACAAGTCAGAACAGGCAAATTCTCAGAGAACTGTATCAACACAGCATCAGACGTGATTAGTCTCTTAATACTGTTAAATGCTGACTGTTCCTTCCGCCCCCAGATCCAAACAGCTTTCTTATCAAGCAGGCGATGTAAAGGCTCAGCAATAGATGCTTTGTGAGGTAGAAACATGTGGTAAAAGTTAATAAGTCCAAGGAAGGCTGCAAATCTGTCTTGCATCGAGGTTTAGGGGCTTCCTTGATTGCTTTAACCTTGGCATCAGTAGGGTGGATGCCATGCTTATCAATCATGTACCCCAGGAACTCAACTCTGTCTGTTTTGGGTGTACATTTGTCTTCCTTGACTTTTAAACCCGCTTTTCTGAATCTGGTAAGGACTTCCCTGAGTCTCTCTTGAGCTGAGTGTCATTTTCAGCAGAGATTAACACATCATCAAAATAAGGCACTACCCCTGGCAGTCCTTGCAACATTCTTTCCATAAGGCTTTGAAAAATGCCAGGTGCCACACTTACTCCAAATTGTAGTCTTTTACATTTGAAGGCACCTCTATGAGTCACAATTGTTTGTGCCTCTGCAGTGGCATCATCAACTGTTAATTGTTGATATGCCTGAGCTAAGTCCAGTTTAGCAAATACTGTACCCCTGCCAAGGGAATGGAGCAGATGATGCACAACTGGTACAGGGTATGCGCTCTGCTGCAGCGCATGGTTAAGTGTCCCCTTATAGTCACCACAGATTCTCACTGACCCATCAGCCTTGACTGGTGTGACTATGGGTGTTTCCCATCTGGAGTGGTCAGTAGGCTCTAAAACCCCTTGAGCAATGAGCTTATCTAATTGTGCATCAATTTTTTCCTTTAAAGCAAATGGGACCCTCCTGGGCTTTAAATGAATTGGGGCACCTTGGGGTCTAGGCTGAAAGCAATAGGGGTCCCCATATACTTGCCCAGTCCTTCGCTGAAGACCTCTGGAAACTCAGACTTCAAGGACTCTTCCCAGTCAGAGCTGCTCACGTGATGGATGCCAGTCACCTCGATGCCTAGTGGCTTGAACCACTCAAGTCCCAGCAAACTTGGGCGATCCTTGTCCACGATGGTCAGGGGCAAACGTTTGGTGTGGCCTTTAAACTGCACGTTGAAATCTCTCGCTCCAACTACTGGAATCTTGTTCCCTTGGTAGTCTTTGAGAGTCAGTGCTTGCTTCTGGAAATGCTTCTTCTGAATTTTGGGAAAGAGTCTGTGGATAGTGTCCCATGACACCATAGATAAATAAGAGCCTGAGTCCACTTCCATTTGGCAAGGCCTTCCTTCAATAAACACCTTCACATGTACTTTTCTGCTTTTTAAGGGTGAAGAATGACCAATAGTGATTGTTTGGTGAGTTTCATTCTTGCCATTTGCTTCTAAATTTCGCCCCATTTTTCAAGGAATTGTTGGGCTTAAAATCTTTATCAGGAAATTTTTTCCTAAATGGTGGAGTTCTGGATGATTTGCAGACTCTGGCTATGTGACCCGTTTCTCACAACGTAGGCAAATGGAGTCAAAGAACTTGCATTCAGTGGGGTGCCCCCACAGCCTCTGCAATAGAAACCTTGCCTGTTTTTCCCAGAGTCTTTTCTTTTCTTCTCCATTCTGAGTTTAAAAATCCCCTCCTCTGCCTCACTGCCATCAGAATCAGAGTCTATTTGTTCGCAATGGGCTGTTGTGGATTTTTCCCCATCAGAATGGCTTGAGGCCTGGCTTGAGGCCTTGTTAATCTTTTTCATGGCCGCTGCTGAGGACTTAGTGGCTTCCGCTGAAACAGCTTCTTCAATGGCCTCTTTAAACGTGATCTTAGGTTTCATTAAAAGTTTGCTTTGTAAGACCTTATCTTTGAGGCCTAAAACAAACCGATCACGCATGGCCTCTTCTAAGTTGGTAAAGTCACAAGCACCCCCGATGTCCCTTAAACTTGCCATGAAGTCATTAACATTCTCGCTATCCCCTTGATCCCGACGGTAAAATTCGTGTCTCTTAATGAGGCACGATACTTGTGGGGCGTAATGGGCTCTTAAAAGTTTCTCTAAATCGGGCCATTCCATTACCTTCAGCTCTGCTGCTCCCGCCAACGCCGCCATTTTGAAGACTGCCGGACCGCAGTGCGTGAGAAAGACCGCCCTCTTCCATCTCTCAGGGATGCCGGCGAGATCGTTCCCTTCCAGATACATGTGGAAACGATCCGCATACGATTCCCAGTCTTCCGTCGCCGGATCGAACGGTGCTGGGGGGGTGTTCAGCGCAGCCATCTCGCTCAGTTGCTTGTTCGTCGCGTCGTCTTCTCTTCAGGGAAATCCCACCTTCGTCGCCAGTGTTAAGTTTGCATGAAGTGTCAGACGCGAGGAGTTCCAGCAAAGAGTTTATTAAGTGACTACAGCTCGAATAAACCCGTCCAGGCTTGGCTACGGCTGCTTCTTATAGCCTGCAGCCGTAGCTGCCAGCCAATGGGAGTGCAGGGTTTCTTCCCGCACTATTTAAACCAATACTATTTGACATTTTACAAGAACAGTTCAAATAAACCAATAACATTCAAACCTACATACATAACAATGAGAATGTACCACCAGGCAGGCTCAACCACAATCTTTAAAACAAACATTCCTTTCCTTCGTTTCCTCTCACTAAGACCTGCTGCTATTTTTGTTACTTAGTTACTTTAGTTTTACTTAGTGACTTAGGACTTATAAACACATGCTTCACATGCAGGACACATTGCAGGACATCCCTGTTATGAAATTATGAAGGTGTTTTTCTAACAGGTGCACCATATCATGAATCTCCCTCCTCAGCCATTTAAAATAGAATAGTTTCCTATACAGCACCTATAGAGCAAAAGAGGCTACCAATCTTTTGCCTGCAAAGCTGGATAATACCTCATTCAATCTGGAGCAGGGAAGCATGACTAAGTGTCTAAGAAGATGACATGACTAAGATGACATGACTAAGAAGAACATAATGTCCATTTTTTTCCTCCAAAAAGGTATTGATGATCTGTACTCACCACACAGCAACCTGACAGTAGAGCTATATCCAAAATCATTTTAAGTTGAAGTCAACTTTTGTTGGTTTCCTGGAATCCTCCAGTATTTTTCATAGCTACAATATCAAAGTAACTTTTTTTTGGCCTTTTTTAAAGGATACTACTTCAATTTCCAGTTCTAGTTTAACAACTCTGAAATGTCATGGTAGTTGCCCATGAAATTAGCATTAGCATTGCATTTTCAAGATCAGTTAAAGGTTGACTAAATCTTTTACTTTAATTTATTGCAGTAAAAGGTTATTAAAGTTAGATTATTCCCGTGGAAGTGTTTGGGAACTGATTTCCCTGTATCATTGTTCTAATTGTGGAGGTGTTGCTAAATTGGCTGGAATGGAATAACGTGTGTTCTAACCAATGAATAGTCTGGAACAATAGACAGCTTTTGTTTCTAGGATTTAGGATTTGAGAGTTTTATGCTTCTGTCTGCAATATACTCTTTTAAGGTCCATCAAATCCCAAATTTATTTCTTGTATATCAGCAGACATGGATTCCCAGCGTTTACAACAATATAGTAGTAAAAACAGATTAGAAATCAGACAGTACAACTATTCCACAATGTAAAGGGCAGATGATATCCACAACATTCTCCAAGCATCTTCTGGCATATCAGTTTTTCTCATCTCCCAGAAGGCCATCAGTATGAACACTACTTAAAGGATAAGGGTTTTCTATTTCATTGATACTGCAACTGAGAAACATGGTCTGTAGGTCCTGCTACTTATCTCTCATTAATGACAATGTATGTTTTCTCAGGAACATGTACCGAACGGGCTTTTTATGTGTAGAGAAGGTAATCCTGCAGATATCCTGCAGATATTCATGTACGGGTGAAACTCAAAAATTAGAATATCGTGCAAAAGTTCATTTATTTCAGTAATGCAACTTAAAAGGTGAAACTAATATATTAGATAGACTCATTACATGTAAAGCAAGGTAGTTCAAGCTGTGATTTGTCATAATTGTGATGATTATGGCTTACAGCTCATGAAAACCCCAAATCCACAATCTCAGAAAATTAGAATATTGTGAAAAGGTGCAATATTCTAGGCTCAAAGTGTCCCACTCTAATCAGCTAATTAAACCATAACACCTGCAAAGGGTTCCTGAGCCTTTAAATGGTCTCCCAGTCTGGTTCAGTAGGAATCACAATCATGGGAAAGATTGCTGACCTGACAGTTGTACAGAAAACCATCATTGACCCCTTCATAAGGAGGGAAAGCCTCAAAAGGTAATTGCAAAAGAAGTTGGATGTTCCCAAAGTGCTGTATCAAAGCACATTAATAGAAAGTTATGTGGAACGGGAAAGTATGGAAGAAAAAGGTGCGCAAGCAGCAGGGATGACCACAGCCTGGAGAGGATTGTCAGGAAAAGGCCATTCAAAAGTGTTGTGGACTTTCACAAGGAGTAGACAGAGGCTGGAGTCAGTGCATCAAGAGCCACCACACATAGACGGATCCTGGACATGGGCTTCAAATGTCATATTCCTCTTGTCAAGCCGCTCTTGAACAACAAACAACGTCAGAAGCGTCTTATATGGGCTAAAGAAAAACAGACCTGGTCCATTGCTCAGTGGTCCAAAGTCCTCTTTTCTGATGCGAGCAACTTTTGCATCTCATTTGGAAACCAAGGACCCAGAGTATGGAGGAAGAATGGAGGGGCACGCACTGCAAAATGCTTGAAGTCCAGTGTGAAGTTTCCACAGTCTGTGTTGATTTGGGAAGCCATGTCATCTGCTGGTGTTGCTCCACTGTGCTTCATTAAGTCCAGGGTCAATGCAGCCGTCTACCAGGAGATTTGGGAGCACTTCATGCTTCCTTCCACAGATGAGCTTTATGGAGATGCTGACTTCATTTTCCAGCAGGACTTGGCACCTGCCCACACTGCCAAAAGCACCAAAACCTGGTTCAATGACCGTGGGATTACTGTGCTTGATTGGCCAGCAAACTCACCTGACCTGAACCCCATAGAGAATCTATGGGGCATTGCCAAGAGAAAGATGAGAGACATGAGACCGAACAATGCAGAAGAGCTGAAGGCCGCTATTGAAGCATCCTGGTCTTCCATAACACCGCATAACACCACAGGCTGATAGCTTCCATGCCACATCGCATTGAGGCAGTAATTGCTGCAAAAGGGGCCCAAACCAAGTACTGAGTACATATGCTTGCTTATTCTTTTCAGAGATCCGATATTTTTCTATGAACTTGTTTTATTGATTGCATGTAATATTCTAATTTTCTGAGATTGTGAATTTGGGGTTTTCATGAGCTGTAAGCCATAATCATCACAATTATGACAAATCATGGCTTGAACATGTACATTGCTTTGCATGTAATGAGTCTATCTCATATATTTTAAATAATTTTAATGTTTTTAATAGTTTTAATGTTTAATATTAGGCTTGTATTGTTTAATAATTTTTTGTTAATTTATTGTATTGTATTTTCTTCTGTGAGCCGCCCTGAGTCCTTAGGGAGAGAGGGCTGCACACAAGTCAAATAAATAAATAAATAAATAAATAAATAAATAAATAAATAAATAAATAAGTTTCACCTTTTAAGTTGCATTATTGAAATAAATGAACTTTTGCATGATATTCTAATTTTTCGAGTTTCACCTGTAGATCTTGATAGATTAAAACTAATAGGTTCAATTACAATGATGGAAAAATAGTTTGTTAATAATGCAGAGATGTAATATCAGTAGCAATAGCACTTAGGCTATTATATACTGCTTCATAGTGCTTCAAAGCCCCCTCTAAACAGTTTACAGAGTCAGCATAATGCCCCCAACACTCTGGGTCCTCATTTTGCAGACCTCAGAAGGATGGAAGGCTGAGTCAACCTCGAGCTGGTCAGGAATGAACTCCTGACTTTGGGCAAAATTTGCCTGCAATACTGCATTCTAACCACTGTGCTAACATGGCTATTTGTATCACCACAGCTCTCTGCAATTGAGAGCAGTTACATAGTTGTATAACCTGGCTATGGCGCCAAGATACGGACCACTGAGTTATGGGCCAGTTAAATTATTTGGGAATAAGCAGAGAAGAGTTGTAGCTGGAATAGGGATGACATATTAGGACTTTTGATCAGGGTAGAAGTGGAAAGATATTCCAGCAAGCTAGCAGTCATCAGTAATACTAGACATCCTCTAACAGGGAAAGAATGCTAATGCCATTCCCTAATTGTTTTGTCTATCAAAACAGACAAAATACTTGGAATGATAAATTGACCTTAGGGAGATAATTCATGACTTTGCAATGAAAAAGCCAGATAAAACTAGTTTTAAAACTAATTGCTCAATTTGTAAAACGTTTGCAGCTGTGTTGGTTCACTCATCTTTTTCTTACAAAGTTGACAACAAAATGCCATCACAACCAGCAAAAAGTCTTCAGAGTGAATGTTTTGCTTGTCTTAAAATGAAAAAAGAAGGGAAATATTTGTGGGCTCTGATGTTGACAAACTGGCAACTGGCTGACAAACTGTACTCAACAAGTAGTCCTTAATGGGTCTTAGTCTACACAGAGGGAAGTAAGCAGTGGGGTGCCACAAGGTTCTGTCTTAGCTCAGTACTCTTCAATATCTTCATTAATGATTTAGATGAGGGAATAGAAGGGAACTTACCAAATTTGCAGATGATACTGAGCTGGCAGGAATAGCTAACACCCATGAAGATAGGCTCAAGATCCAGATGGATCTTGACAGACTAGAACACTGGGCCATATCTGACAAAATGAAATTCAATGTAGAGAAAAGTAAAGTCCTACACTTAGGCAAGAAAAACCCAAAGTACACATATAGACTGGGTGAAACCAGGCTCAATAGCAGTAACTGTGAGAGGGATCTTGGAGTCTTAGTGGACAACCAGCTAAATATGAGCCAGCAGTGTGCAGCAGCAGCCAAAAAAGCTAATGCAATCCTAAATTGCATAACAGAGATACAATCGAGATCAAGTGAGGTACTAATACCACTCTATAAAGCCTTAGTAAGACCACACCTAGAGTACTGCATCCAGTTTTGGTCACCACATTATAAAAAAGATGTTGAGACTCTAGAAAAAGTACAGAGAAGAACAACCAGGATGATTAGGGGACTGAAGACTAAAACATATGAGGAACTATTACAGGAACTGGGCATGGCTAGTCTAATGAAGAGAAGAACCAGGGAAGACATGATAGCAGTGTTCCAATATTTGAGGGGCTGCCACAGAGAGGAAGGGCTCAAGCTATTTTCTAAAGCACCCGAAGGCCAGACAAGGAATAATGGATGGAAGCTGAACAAGGAGAGATTTAACTTGGAAATAAGGAGAAACTTTCTGACAGTGAGAACAATCAACCAATGGAACAGCTTGCCCTCGGAAGTTGTGGGAGCTTCATCACTTGAGACCTTCAAGAAGAGATTAGACTGCCATATGTCAGAAATGGTGTAGAGTCTCCTGCTTGGCGGGGGATTGGACTAGATGACCTACAAGATCCCGTCCAACTCTGATTATCTGTTATCTGTTCTCTGTGGAATAAATTCAAAAAGGATGAAAAAAAAAATAAAGTCATGGTATTATTCATCTGGGATGCATATTGGAGGAAGAGGCTAAGTCACAAGTTTGGGCTTGGGCCCTCAAAATGATACTTGAGATCTAAATATAAAGGATGGAAATATGGGAATTCTTCCCCTAGCATGCCCCATAGTTGTCTATTACAGAAAGAAGAGAAAATGAGTTAGAACATGGAATAACAGAACTGGGACCTTGGAGGTGTTCTAGTCCAGGAGTGTTAAACTCGCATCCCATGGGCCAGATGCGTCACATGCTGGGCCCACCCCCACCCAGTTTAGCAAAGGGGGAAAAAGTCCTAGTATGTCACGTGACGCCACCATGACGATGTGAGTTTGACACCCCTGTTCTAGTCCAACCCCCACTGCTCAAACAGGAGACCCTATACCATTGCAGACAAATGTTATAGATCTTTGAATGATCATGAGCCATTTTAAGATCAAAGTAGTACACAAAATTATCTGCTACAATGTCCTACCAGTCAATGATTACTCCAGCTTCAACTGCAACAATACAAGAGCACACAACAGATAAAAATTCAATGTAAACTGCTCCAAACTTGATTGCAGAAAGTACGACTTCAGCAACAGAGTGGTCAATGCCTGGAATGCACTACCTGACTATGGTTACATCCTCTAACCCCCACTCCTTTAACCTCAAACTATCCACTATTGACCTCGCCCCATTCCTAAGAGGTCTGTAAGGGGCATGCATAAGTGCACCATCGTGCCTACCGTCCCTGTCCTATTGTCCCCATTTATTCATACCTATTTCCTGTATTCTTATTCATGTTTATACTTATTCCTATTATCTTGTAAGCAATTGACAAATTAAAATAAATAAAAATAAAATAAAAAAGTATCACATCTGAACTTGACATGGCATTCAGCAAGAAGAAAATAAAGATCAAATTAGACATTCCATCCAAACGATACAGTGGTATATGGCCATGATTCATGATTCATGATTCAAACCCATTTCCAAAATACCAAGTGCCATCAGGAAAAAAAGGAGGGGGAAGGGAATCGTGAAAAAGGGTTTGCTCTGCTCTGCCAGCTCTTTTCTGTGAATGAGCTTTTCTCTGCATGTTGGATATGCAGGAAAACTGCTTCTCTACCAGACCTTCTCTTTCAAGCTTCCCTAGTTTTGCAGCTGGATCTTCCTATGTTATAAGGAATAAGGAGAGAAATGGGCAGAATTTCCTCACTGATGAATATCCATTGCCTACAGGGTTATCTTCCTCTTTAAAAAAGTTTCCTTTTGAAAGTGCTATAGTGTGTGAGTGTGTATAGAGAGAGAGGGAGGAGAGGGGGGGAACAGTCCCAGTGGTGGAATTTAAAATTTATTACTATTGGTTCTGTGGGCGTGGCTTGGTGGGCATGGCAGGGGAAGGATAAAAGGTAAAGGTAAAATCTCCATTTCCTCCCCACTTCTGGGGGAAGGTTACTGCAAAATCCCATTCCCTCCCCACCCCACTAACCTGCTTTCCAGCTCCGTTCTCCTGTGCAGGGCAACAACAAAAAAACCCAGCCAATCAGCTGGGACTCCGGAGACAGAGAATAGGTGGGGGCGGGCCCAGTCAGAGGTGGTATTTGCTGATTCTCTGAACTACTCAAAATTTCTGCTAGCGGTTCTCCAGAACTGGTCAGAACTTATTGAATTCTACCTCTGGGCAGTCCCAACAAGGTGTAGCTAATCACTTCAAGGCAGGTGAAGGCATATCATCTCCTTGACTGCATCCTTCACATTTGTATTAGAACAAATGTATGTCTCTCATTTGATCTGATCATTGAACAAATAATTTGATGCTTTGAGAATAAGTTAGAACAGTTATGGAAAAGTGTTTTCCCAAATTAATCAGAAAGGTAGAAGTAGAGACACCTTTCACTCTCATCAAAGCCTTTGTCATTTGGACCCTTGTGGGATTTGAAGCATGAGTAACTTTTCATATGAGGATCAATGGGCTTTTCCTGTTCATTGCTTTTTCCAATATTTCTTTCTGATGCTGAATTGGTCTTGGTGGAAAGTACAAGTGATTGCTATCCCAAGAAGCAAATTCTCACAATATAAATTGTTCTCATTGTTTTAATTAGTGCCTATAACTACATTCCTCAGGAACCATCAGCTGGTATGAGAGGAGAAAAAAGAATGTGGAAAAAAAGAATTAAAAATAATGTATCTGTCCATTACCAGGGTTGGTACTCTACCGGTTCAGCCTGGTTTGGGCGAACTGTAGCTCTGAGGATCAGCTGTGAGTGAACAGGTTTGCCCTGACAATCTGCTGTTGGGTCGACCCACCCGCCCTGCCTCTAGTCTGTGCTTTATAACCTGGTTTTCAATCTCAGCTGATTTGCACAGCAGAGCAGATTGCCGCACATCAACTGTTTAACACACAGGGATTGCAGGAGAAGGTCAGTAGCAAATGCTCTGTGCGCATGCACACACGAAGTGCATGTTCACCGAACCAGTTGTTACACCAGTTGAATCACACCCCTGTCTGCAACTGAGCATTTAGCTATGTTTATCTTTGTGTGCTTTGTAGTACAGGACACTAAATCTGATCATTGAATCCATCTTTTTTTTTCAAGGTTCAAAATATATTGAACCATAGGTGGATTAATTGGAACTATGTTCTCACAACATGCCAATCAAGCATTTACCAAAGTTAAGGTGTTGCCTTCATGCTAGATCTTGCACCAATCTGGTTACTTATTATATCAATAAAGCCACAAGGTATGAGAAAAGAGAGAGGAATTGGATAATGGGGAAATAGAGGAATAGTACATTATTCCCAAATACCACTTCAGCTTTGGCTATTTTAAAAATGTATGGACTTCAACTCCCAGAATTCTCCAGCCACACATCTTAAGTGGTCAAGGTTAAAAAATACAAATATTTAAGTGAACTAGCTTCCTATCCTATCCTATCCTAATTTTATCTTATTTTATCCTAATTTTACCTTATTTATTTGAATTGGAGCATGACAATATTGCACCCAGACATTTGTTAAATGACACCATATGTTTGCAAGATTGTAAACTTACTATAAATATCCCAAACAATGAAGAAATGAAGACTATTCTTGGGTAGTTATCCTTCTCTTCCTTGAGGCTGTTCATGTTCTTCCACAGATTTACTTTTGATTTTCTAGGTTCTGACTACCCCAAAAATAATAAAATTGCAAGTTCTCGATATACTGTATAACTATTTATTAATTCACATATACTGAAAAAGTAGAATTACTTTTAGTTCAGTGAACTTTCCTTTAATCTGGTGATGAACTGGTCTATTCATTCAAAATACATTGTCAAAACTTGCAAGAACTGTATGAGCAATATGGGATAATGTAGACTTTATTAAAATGTATCATGTCCTTAGCAGTTTTTAGATTTTTGGATTTTTGTACTCTTGGAATGCTCTTGTTTATCTTGGTTATCATAATAACCCCAAAATTATGAGAAAGTGGCACAACTTCTGTTTCATGTTTTATTGTGTGACATTCACGTGTCTATCAAAACCTACATCACATTCTATTATAAGATTAAGTAAGAAAAATTCATTCAAGGTGACCCACTAGATATTCATTCCTTACCCTTGTCAACAGTGGACCATGGTGACAAGAGAAACAGAGATTGCAAGGAGACATCCTGGATGTCAAATTAATTCAGCTGGGAGCTGGCCACAGCAAATTCAAAACTGCATGGTGTAATAAATAAAGAAGTAGATGTGATCGTTTGGACAGAACAATGTCCCAGTATCAGTTTAAGAAAAAGCACATGCAGGAAAACAGCACTTTTTAAAAAAGGATTTTGTAATGAATTGCTCTTCCTCAAAATAAATTTGGTTTTACAGCTGAAGATAAAAACTCTGGCTTAAGTCTTAACAGCTTTGCTAAAAGGGAAACAATATATCAGAGAAAGTGACTGGTGTTAATAAGCAATGCTCATTTAACTTTAAACAGCCTTACAACCTCTTAGCCTTGAGGATTAAAATTAAAGGCTTCAATACAAAGAAAGAAAAATAGGAAGGAAATGTTATACCCAATTCAATATTATAAAACATAAGTTTTTTTTAAATTATTTGAACAAAAATATAGGACTTTAAGGGCCCATTAGAGTTTCATTGCTGATGAGGGACTTCCAGTGGTGTTCTTGTTGACGACGGACTAGAGACTGTGATTGTGCGCAGCTTTGATCTGTGCTTACCCTGTTGGAGGGGTCCTTAAAGGACTGGATTCATCAGAGCCACCTCAGAGGAGTGGGGGGAGGAGTGGGAGACCACCAGCTGGGCTGAGGGGAGCCACATCTCTCCTTTCTGGCTTGGTAAACTCCCCTAGAAAACAGGGAGAATTGGCAGTCTTAATAGCTGTCCTGAGGACGGGAAGCTGCTAGGACACAAGTTTTGTGCTGGAGAGTGGAAGTGATGAGCAGCGTGTAACTGGATAAAAGACTTTAAATACTCTTTTTGAAAACCCCGAAAAAGCTGAAAGAGCCCTCGTTTGAAAGGGTGGTAGTGGTGAATCAGAAACAAGAGGAAAATATAAGGTAAAGAAAGAACTGGAAATTAAAGGATTATATACAATTAGAGACTAAATTTGGAACAATATATAGCATTGGAGAGTAATCAGGCATTAGATAAAATGCTGGACTTATTTTGAACAGATAAAATTTAATATTAATACTATGGAAAAGTGATTTAAAATAAAAGAATTCTAAGAAGAAAGTGATATAGAGCACCACCTAAGGATTTAAGATTTCCTTCTTTTATGTCTCTATGGGAAACTATTGGTTGTACAAACAAGATCCCCAGAAGCTGATAAAAAAGAAGTGGGGATTATAGTAAAATATAAAAAAATGCAAACTTTGGGATTCTTGGAAGTTGATTGTGATAAGGAAACAGAAGAAACAGAAAGTGAGATAAACTGAGACTTTTGACAAAGACTATAACAGAAAAACTTGACTTTTAATAAAATAAATAATAACCTAAAAGATTAAAGAAATGGAAGAAATAAGCAAAGAACTTAAATTGGAGCTCCAAACTGTGAGAAATATGCTTAAAGGAAAAAAGGAGACTGGTTGAGATATTGCTGAATAAAGTAATGGAGTCACAGTTTGAAGAAGAACAAAGGAATCTCAGAGAGGATGAATTAAGAGAGGGAAATAACAGCCTTGACAAATATGGAGAACAAGGACCATTATTAAAAAAACATAAAAGGATTTAAAACAGAGACATTGACAACAGAGACAGCAAATAAAAGAGATAAGACACTCAAGATTAAGAAGAAGAAGAAGGGAATATACAAGAAAAAACTCCAAAAAAGAGAACTGAAAAAAGGGGTGTGGGGGGAACATGACTGATGGGCAGAGGGAATTAAAAATAGAACCAGAAAGGAAAAAGAAGAAAGATTGGGGAAATTTAGAAAAGGGAAATCTAGCCAAAATTAAAAGGAATGTTAAAGTCACGAGATTTCGAGATAAGGGTTAGGGATTGTATAAAGGGGATACCACATGGGAATGTATATTGGCATTTAGTTTAAAACTTGCTGGAAATTACTTTAGGATTATATAACTATATATATGTGTATGTGTATGTATGTGTATGTATGTGTGTGTGTATATATATATATATATATATATATATATATATATATATATTTGTTTTTTAGATTTTCAGGTAAAGGTATGTAGGTCTTGGTGTATTCGGGTCTTGTCCGTGTAAGATTGAGAATACCCGCACGATGAAATCTCATCCGTCATCTTCAGGCTGGTGTCTTCAGCTTCGTTCTCCCAGGAGAACGAAGCTGAAGACACCAGCCTGAAGATGACGGATGAGATTCGTCGAAACGTTCCAAGTATTCTCAATCTTGACAAGACCCAATACACCAAGACATATATATATATATATATATATATATATATATATATATATATATATGACTGTATATGAATTATGCTGTTAGGAACCCTTGTATTGGAGCAATAAAATGGGAATGGAAATGTATTAAAATACATAGACTAACTTAGGACAAGTGGTAAGAAAGAAAAAATATGATTATTAATTATTATTAGAAAAGTGAAATGTATTAAAATATATAAATTTTGGCTAAGTAGAAAAGGGAAAATATGACTATTAAGGACTAAAAGAAAAGTTAAGATGAAATGAGATATATTAGGAAGTTATTTTAGCAATTTAAGGGGGGGATACCTTAAAATATATATGTCTTAAAATATACAGTTGATTACTTAATGTTAATATGCTTAAAGTTGGGGAATGAATGATTAAATTAGATAGATTGAGGGGATATACCATGTGGAACCTGAATATATTGGTTTTGCTTTATTCTTGCTTTTCTTTAGATTGTTTATTATTATATGATTGGTTTAGGGAAAATTAAGGACAAGAATGATGTGTAATGTAAAATAAAATAGGTGATTAGCTAAAAATGGAAATAATAGAGGATAAAGAACTGGGAATCTATAGTTGGATGAAATGCTATTGATATTGAATTTATGAATTGAAATATAAAATGGAAATTTTAAAATCTATTTAAAGATAAGCGAAATGGATAATGATATGAGATGATATTATATAAGATTGGTGGAAATGAAAGTATGATTATGTAAAAGTATTATAATCTGGAATCACGTTGCTCACATAAATTGTGTAAAAAATAAAAAATAAAAAACTTTTTGGGAAAAAAAAAGAGTTTCATTGCCGATGGAATGGTGCTGTTGCAGAATATTATTTGTTAACTATCTAGAGACTATTTAAGACATATAGCTAATACTCATAACAAGGACAATATGATATCTAATTGTTCAATCATTAGCAGCATTATATTCTGCCTTATCTACTTGATGGTTAAGTATTTGGTTTGACTTTTTAATGCATATGTAAATATCATTTTTCTTCTATAATTGTTTGAAATTTGAATGTTTTATCCCCAAATATATAATTGTCTGATGTGTAAATGAGAAAGATTCCTAATACATGGAGTGAGGATCTCAAAAAGATTTCTAACATTTCTCACAAGCATCTGCAAAAAACGTTTCTAAGTTTGTGTGTGCATGTTAGTGAATCAATTTTTTTTTACTTCCTGATAAATGCTTGACATTTGCATAGTATATGAATCTCCATTTGTTCCAAATTTAAGAAGATAAACAGAGAATTTGTTATTTTTTCCATGCATTCTTTCTGGCTACTTCTAGATACTAAACAAGTATTTTTCAAAATTATTTATTTTTCTAGAACAGGCCATATTAGAAATGGTGCAGCGTCCCACAACATTTGCAATTAAGCACTTTTCTAATGCAAGAAAATGGTGATTAGTTACAGGTTTTCATGCTTAAATATCAATTTAACTTCAAAGACACAATTCTAATGCCAGTTTAATAAGACCTTTATATGTCTTTCTGCTCTTGATTCCATATATCATATTATATTTGAATAGGATGTCATAATGGCTAGTCTTTCCAGTGATTAAAAAAGAATGTAGATGTATAAATCTCCTTTGTTTTAATTAAGACACAATTTGTTTCCAAAAGTAAAATGTTATGATTTTATGTTGTTCCAAAAGCAGCCCAAATGCAGAAATGCAAGGATTTAGGAGATAGAAATAATAAAATTGGATTATAATTTCCCTTAGACTGCCTAATTCACCATGATAAGATATGCAGATGGATGGGATGAGACTGAACTATATAAGCACTATATAAGCACATTCCCTCCCGATATTGCTATTTATGAATGCCAGAATAGTATTATCATATATTAATGGAGCACATTCCAGGAAGAGAGGAAGAAAGTCACTGGAGAAATTCTAATGTAACTACAGACTGTAACTTTGCATCGTTCTTCCTTACCATATTTGAGAGAATAAAAAAGAAAGGTGTGCGTGTGTGTTTGTGTGTGTGTAATCACTAACAAAGGTCATTAGTATTGCAGCAAGATGCATCTATATTTTAATGGTATACAATAGATCAAGGATGTCAAATTTGATTAATCTTGGTGTTGTCACATCCTCTTTGCTAAACTGGGCATGGGCGTGGCCAGCGCATGACGTATCTAGCCCACGGCTGGGAGTTGACAGCCTGGCGATAGATAATTGAACAATGGGAGAGAGAGCAATGAGGTGGATAATTCATACATTACTGACCTCTCTGTGCTGGTATAATTGGAAAGAATTACTTGCATAAATCAACTCTTTGTCTAATCCACTTGAGACCTTATATTTGAGCAAAATATTAGCATGGGCATAACATATCTTCCTCTTTCTCCTTTGGTCTGTATCCTGAGAGTTCTGATGAAGCTTTCTTCCACTGAAGCAGAGTTCAATCAAATAATCAGGAATGTCAGTCAGTATTTCTGATGGCATGATATGGTCTACTGGAGTTTCAACACACCACTGGAGCAGTAGTTAGAATGCAGTACTGCAACCTAACTCTGCCCACAACCAGGAGTTTGATCCTGACTGGCTCAAGGTATGCTCAGCCTTCTATCCTTCCAAGGCCAGTAAAATAAGGAACCAGATTGTCGGGAGCAATATGAAAACAGCTTGAAGAGTGCTGTAAAGTGTTGTATATAAGTCTAAGTGCCATTGTTATTGCTATTCAACCTGACATGATCAGGAAATTAGGGAGGGTAAATCAGTCCAAAGCAAAGAGATATTTTGTTCTAGGAGTAAATCGATATTAGGACTCCAGAGTGGTAGGCATATAATAACCAAGAGTAATAACAAAGTAGATTGCAGTTGAATGCTAGGGGGGAAAAACTGCCTAATGGTAAGAACAATTTGGCAAAAGTTGGATACTAATAGATTTCCTTTTGCTGGTTATGTTCAAACAGAGGGTTGAAGACCCATCTGTCCTGCAGCCATTAATTTGGATTCCTGCAGTGGAAAGTTGGTTAGACCTAACAACCTGAATGGCTCTTTCAAACTTATTGGTTATCTAATTCTTAGAATGATGTACACTACTCTGAATTCTTGAAGGGAAGGAGGAATAGAAGTCTAAGAGTTAAATAATAACCAGTTAATTAAAGGGCTAATTTTAAAGAATGAAGTTCTAATCTGTGACACATCGATCTCTCTTGCAGTTATTCCTTAAGGCTGAAAAAATATTCTACACAACCTCTTTCTAGTTCTTTATTATTCCCAGCATGGCAGACATATTCTAACTCTGACTGCTTGCTAAAAGTCAAATATGATCATGTTTTTTGTGGCAAAATACTATTATACTTTTCTCTTTAAAGCTGTGTAGCATTAGTTACCAAACACTAAGATATGTAGGAGAATGGGGTCTTATTGTTAACTGTTTTACTAATATATTTAGTAATTCATAGATAGATTGATAGATCGATCGATAGATCAATAGATAGATAGATGGATGGATGGATGGATGGATGGATAGATAGCATTTATGTCTCATGTGGAACAATATGGAACACAACAGTTTTTGATCCTATAGCACTAATTACAATTGTCTATACAGATTTTGCAGTAGGATTTCAATTCATATTATATCTTCTCAGTATAAACTGCCTTCTGGCTAAAATGAGATCATTTTTCTTAGATTTTGCAGAGCCAGTGTAATTCTAAGTGTTGTGGATCACAGTTCCCATCATCCCCAATCATTGCTTATGTACATTTGCTCATTGCTGTCTTAGATAAACTATGATAGCCAGGTATGAACTGAACAGCAAACCATAATGTACAGGTCAGTGGTGGGATTCAAAAATTTTTACTACCGGTTCTATGGGCGTGGTTTGTTGGGCATGGCATGGCTTGGTGGGCATGGCTTGGTGGGCGTGGCAGGGGAAGGATACTGCAAAATCTCCATTCCCTCCCCACACCTGGGGGAAGGTTACTGCAAAATCCCCATTCCCTCCCCACCCCACTAACCTGCTTTCCAGCTCCGTTCTCCTGTGTGTGGGGCAACAAAAGAAGACCCAGCCGATCAGCTGGGACTCGGGAGGCAGAGAATAGATGGGGGTGGGGCCAGTCAGAGGTGATATTTGCCGGTTCTCCAAACTACTCAAAATATCTGCTACCTATTCTCCAGAACTGGTCAGAACCTGCTGAATAACCACCTCTGGTAATGCTGATATAATTAAAGGAAATATTCTTTTGGCTAAAATGTAACCTGCCAGTTCCAAACACTTAAGATCCTTATTTCTATTGGAGTGGGTAAAATTGGTAAAGTCTAAAATGTTCTTTAGTTGTTGATTCACTATAATTTGTAGAATATCTATCCTTGAGAGTAGCTGTTCAATTAACCTCAGTGCAGAGAATTCTTGCTAAGATTGAGGGTTTTTTTTTTTAAGAGTAGGTCTGAGGGTTGGGTCAGTGCTGAATGATGGCAGTATTATAAAAGGACAGCCTTTGTTGCAGTAGGAGAATCAAGCACAAAGTAAATGTTTTAGAAATTGATGGGGCAGGGTTGGGGGAGAAACGAAAAGATCTTGTAAGGTTTTATTTTCCAATCTACAAGTGAAATCAGAGAGAAACTCTGGATTAACATTTGAGGTTCTAATTTTCCTTCATAGTGCTGTATTTGGCTTTTTGACATTTCTAGATAGGCTTTGGAGTTTTTCCCCCAGAAAATGTTTTGAAGATTTGATGGGACCATAAGGAAATGAAAAGGAAATAAAAAAATCAGGGAGGTAGGCAACATGCTTAACAGTTGACATATTTACAAAGCTCTCCATTTGGTTCTTTCTCTGTTATATCTTATAATATTAATAAAGCCTGTATAGGGTTGTGAGCTTTTCTTTTCCAGTCTTCCTCTGCACGGGCAATTTTGATTGCTTGACATTTATTCTCATTTAAAGCAGTGCTATTTCGTATGTGCCTCCCCCAAGAGACCTTGGATCAAACTTCTGCAAATTGGAGAGAAGCATGAGAAGATTTCCATGCCACTGATAAAGTATGGCCTCTTTCTGGACACTGCTAAAATCATCTGATTGGAGATTGCTTCTCCCCAGAGCTGGAAGACATACTTTAGGTTTAAACAAGAACATTTTCCCCTCCACTTTGGATGGATTAGATTGCGCTAAATAAAAGGCACTTACAAGAAATAATAGTGAGAAAGAAAGAAGATAGATACTTTTGATATCTTGGCATTGTTCTGGGCTTCAAATTAACATGCTGTTGTTAATTTACTCCAAAACCTGGAGATGGTTTGGTTTCCATGGAAAATTAAAGTATTTTTTACCTGAGGGTTTTTTTTTCCCTCAGAATAAATTGTCTTCATTCATTATTTACTGAATTGTAGCCCAAGCTAAATGCAGTTATAGCATTTTTTTAATAAAAAAAATGTGAATTGTATTTCAGGCACTATGGGTATAGAATACAACTTTTAATATTCAGCCCACGTTAACCCCATACACAACAGTACCGAAAAACAACTTAGTGCAAGTGATTGCATTAAAATCTGTATTTTTCATTTGTTCCTGCCACTCCCCAACCAATCTTCCAGAGCCAATGCTTCTCCTTCTTCCTATTTTGGAGAAGACTTTAAGGTCCAACTTCTAAATGCCACTATGGTTTGTCAGCTAAGTTGCTGGACACACAAAAACACACTTATTGAAGAGGAATCTGCACTACCCTAAACTCACAAAATGAAGAAATATGGCATCACATGTGATTCTTGTCCTCTCTCTCTCTCTCCCTCCCTCTCTCCCTCCTCCCTCTCTCCCCCTCCCTCCCCCTCCTCTCTCCCTCTCTCCTTCTCTCCCTCTCTCCCCAGTGGTGGGATTCAAATCTTCTTACTACCGGTTCCATGGGTGTGGCTTGGTGGGCGTGGCAGGGGAAGGATACTGTAAAACCTCCAACTAGTATTTGCCGGTTCTCCGAACTACCCAAAATTTCCACTACCAGTTCTCCAGAACTGGTCAGAACCTGCTGAATACCACCTCTGTCTCTCCCTCCCTCCCTCCCTCTCCTCTTTCTTTGGAATGTCCTCTTAAATTTAATTCTCCTCATTTTAAGTGAATACAGTGCTTTAGAGATGGCATGAATCTTGGAACAAGCAATAGACAGGAAACCCACATTGTTCAGGGAAGAAGTCAGGAGGCACATTAGCTGATAAGCCATATTTATTTTGAGCTTTTTTTGTGGTCCAAATATCCTGACTGAGAAATAATTGTCCATTAGAAATGGGTGGATCAATCTGTTCTTTCTCTGCCCACTTCCCAGCATGTATCTATTCCTGTCTCTTGTATCAAATTTCCACATCAATCTATGATTTCAAAGCATAGAAAGGTGCAAGGTTAATGTCCATCAGCACTGCCACAAAAAGTACACATTATGAAATTATTTTTTTAAAAAAAACCTAGGGACTAACATTCAAAAATGTGAACAGTGTGAAAATGGAACAATCACTGTTTTCTGATCTGCAGGATCAGCTCAGAATGGGTCTATCATATTTGGGGTGCTAAAATCAAAACAATCACTAGGAATCAGAAAAGCATTATCATTTGCTGTACCTCTTTGGTACTGTGATTGGTTTTGTGCAGCCCAGATCTGGTCATTTCAGTCCACAGTATGTGAATCGGATGAATTACTTTGCACCAGGGGTGTAACTACAGGTGATATTCAGCTGGTTCGGACACGTTCTGGCATACCAGCAGTGGATATCATGACCACTTTGGAGAACCAGCAAATAACACCTCTGACTGGCTCCACCTGCCCCCACCATTACCTCTCGTATATTTCCTTGGTTTTTAGCTCAGCTGATTTGCCGCGCCTCAGCTGAGCTAAGAAATAGTTCAGGCAGCTCAGCAGTGTTGAAAGAGGTTGTTATTTGAGACCTGCACACATGTGAAGCTCAGCTGATTTGCGCAGCAGAGCTGATTGTTGTAGCTCAGCTGAGCTAAGAAACAGTTCAGGCAGCTCAGCAGCATTGAAAGAAGATGGTATTTGAGCCCTGTGCAAAGCGCACATTAGGCACACACGTGTGCATAGAACCCGGTAGGAAAACATTTAGAAACCCCCCACTGGGTGTAACCAACCTCCAGAGGTGGAATCAAACAATTGTCCAGCTAATAAAGGGCCAGAAAAGAATGAATAGGTGGCATAATAAAATGGAAGGCAAAAGCAATATGAAATAGTACCTTGCAATGATACTGTGGAAGGAGCAGAAAGTGGTCACTTTCCCAGAAAACATGGGCTTCTGTTGCATGCCTACTCATAAGGTATTTTTCTTAGGAAAGAGCCTTCTCCAAATGGCTTTGCTGATCACTGAGTTCTTGTCTGTAGACAAGCTCATGGATGGTGACACAATATGAACCTGTCACTCAGCCTGATGTTGCTGTGGGAGAGGCTTTGTTGCTGATGTAGTTGCCACTTAGGGCTCCACATTAAAGTGAGTCCCCCCTTAAGATATCATTTAGAGGCACTCTGATCTCCCTTCTTTTTCGGTGGTAGGAAAGGGTAAATCACAAACTTAAGGCACACCATTAGCATTCCTCTGGAGGCTGTATTTGAGAGGGGGGAACATTGGAAAAAATGATTTTGCAGTTTTAGTAGGCCCAGGTTGGGTGAAGAGATTTGAAGGCCATAGAAATGGAAATAGAGATCCAGTCTGGCCATTGTAGAAAAAGATGGGCAGATTCTACATACTTAGTTCTTCTATCCTTTTTAATTTAAGTAAGGAAATTATACTAACAGTGACACCTTCCAGCTCTGACTCTTGGCAATGGGCTGAAGTTTTCTTGGCAAAATTTCAGAAGTGAAATTATTCCTTCTCTGGCTGAGAGAGAAGAACTGGCCCAAGAACACCCAACCAGCTTTGTGCGTAAGACTAATTTCTTAATTTCTAGCCTGATGCCTTAACCAGTGCAGCAAACTGACACTTCAGATTTTTTTTAATACAAAGATGCAATTTAATCTAAGGGATCTGTTTTTGACTGGAATGACTTCAAATGTATCCGAGAAATAGCTGGGGGATGTTTTCTGTGACTCTTCTCCAGAATATTCTCTTCTAGGGCAGGAAAGTGGAATAGCTGTAGTCAATGTTTCTATATTGCTAGACAACTTTATGATCAAGCAGTCTTCTCATTTTAAGTACATGCTTCGATTTGCACTGCCTAATGAACTCTGAAAGATTGCCACTGTCATACTGAGATTGCTTAGTCACATCTAACCTGGCAACTACTGACCTCTTCCAGTCAGTAATAGGTCCCACGCTCTCTACTCTATTTGCATTAAATTGTTTGTCCAAAAGTAGAAGAGACATGTGTGATTTTGTTGTTGTGGACAAATCAGTTGAGGGCAGATGTTCAGCTGGCTGCCACTCCAGGCCAGTTTTCTGCCTTGCCTTATAGATCTGAATGATTCCTTGAATGAAGTATATTTTAATTTAGTTATTCATTTTTAAATTTAAAGACAAAAACAATGCAGTAACAGGTAATCCTTGACTTAGGTAAAGGTAAAGGTTCCCCTCACACATACGTACTAGTCATTCCCAACTCTAGGGGGCAGTGCTCATCTCTGTTACAAAGCCGAAGAGCCAGCACTGTCTGAAGACGTCTCCGTGGTCATGTGGCCGGCATGACTAAATGCCAAAGGTGCACAGAACGCTGTTACCTTCCCACCAAACTGGTCCCTATTTTTCTACTTGCATTTTTTATGTGTTTTTGAACTGTTAGGTTGGTAGAAGCTGGGACAAGTAATGGGAGCTCACTCTGTTATGCGGCACTAGGGATTCGAACCGTCGAATTAACAACCTTTCTGATTGACAAGCTCAGCGTTTTAGGCACTGAACCACCATGTCCCTTAATCCTTGACTTATGACCATTCATTTAGTCACTGTTTGAAGTTACAATGGCACTGAAAAAAGTGACTTATGGCTATTTTTCACACTTATGACCATTGTGTAAGCGGCCATTGCAGCATCCCATGGTCATGTAATTTATATTTGGATCTCGACAAGTGGGTCAGTGTCCCACGGTCATGTGATTCCCTTTTGTGATCTTCTGAAAGGCTAAGTCAATGGTGGGGGAGCCATATTCACTTAACAATCATGTGACTAATTTAACAACTGAAGTGATTCGCTTAACGAACGTGGCAAGGAAAGTTGTAAAATGGGGCAAAACTCGGTTAACAAATGTCTCTCATAGCAACATAAATTTTGGGCTCGTTTGTGGTCGTAAGTCGAGGACTACTACTGCCTCGGTGGCACATTGGTCAGAGTGCAGTATTGCAAGCTACTCCTACTGCAATTTGGCAGATCAAATCCCACCAGCGTCAAGGTTGACTCAGCCTTCCATCCTTCCGAGGTGGGTAAAATGAGGACCCAGATTGTTAGGGGGCAATAGGCTGACTCTGTAAACCGCTTAGAGAGGGCTGTAAAGCACTATAAGCAGTATATAAGTCTCAGTGCTATTGCTATTGCTACTTGTACTTTTAATACAAGGACTTTGCTAATTTAGCATCATAATTTTTAGACTTGATCATATCATAATTTTCATACCTCCTATGAGTTGGCTGAAGATGTATTATCATTAAGGAAAAAGAGAAATAATCCCTTCAGATCTTCTACAACAGGGGCATCAAACTCATGGTGTCACATTGTCGTCATGTGACGTATAGTGATTTCCCCCCCTTTGCTAAACCAGGGGTTGGCATGGCTAGCATGTGACACATCTAGCCTGCAGGCCGCAAGTTTGACACCCTTGCTCTACAATGATAGTTCCTAAAGCATTTGTTGACAATATTTTTTAAATCCTGGATCATCTGTAGTATTCGGAAATGGTTCACATAGTTGACAGTATTGTTTCTAAATGTCCTCTTCCTTACTACACCTGGATCAATTCTTGGTAAACCCCTACTTTAAAAACAATCCCTGCTTCAGCATGGCAAAATAGTAAAAGTAAAAGATTAAATGTTAACAGAAATACTTCAGGATAAATCAGAAGTAACATGAATGAGTGCCCATTTGGAGACATCTCACAGAAATGAGGACAGTGATGAAAACATTTATTTTATCAACATTGTTCCTGCATGGGCAAAGTTTTCTCTGCTCCTTGGATGTTTTCTTGCAGTACTGAAGTTTCCTGATTATGAATGAAACATCTGCAAAGAAATAAAACATCTGCAAGAAAAGAACCCAGCTCAGAGAATATCAAGGACACCACTATTTGACCCAGAGTTATGAATATTCTCTTCTATGAGTAGTTTTCTGAATTCTGCAGATCTCTTTTTCACTAGAAAAGACAACACTTAAACAATCATTCATAAATGAGACACATGTAGAATGTAACATTTGAAGGAGATTTTGGAAATTGTCTAATACAATCCCCTGTCACTAATTTGTTTCATGCTTTGCACATGTAGTGTTGATCTGGACATAAACCTTTAATGTGGCAAATGGTTTTCCCACTCCCAAGTTCTTCTGGATTCCTTTTAGATCTACCATGAATCCATTCAAATCTACCCTTCATGGCTGAAAAAAATAGGATTAGCCCCTTTGTTTGAGGGAAGTGATTAATTCTCTGTGCAGGGCAGCATGCCTCTTTTTGCTTAAAAAAGATAGTAAAATTCTCTAACTTGGAAGAAAAGTAACAGAGGGAGGAATATTATTAAAGTATAGAAAATCAAAAGAAACATATTTTCTATTCATCTTCTTTAGCTGTTTTAATAAAAACTGTCATTGTATCTGTTTTATTCTCCTACAGTCTAGGTGTGTAATTTTATATTGTCTTAATTTCGATTTGATTTTCAGCTCTATCTTTACTTTATTTTACATTCCATTTTCTTAGCCCTCTTGAGAACCATTTATTTTTTCTGGGGATGGTGTGGAAAAGGCAGGCATAAATCAAATAAATAGAGAACTAAACTTATATTTATTGTTTTGTTGTATTTTATGTTCCTACAATTGGTTTAAGTCATGCTCTTTGTAGACTGTCCTGATTTTGTAAGGGCCTTGAGGCATTTATGTATGTCTTCAACAATGGATGGATGGGTGGGTGGATGGATGGATGGGTGGAAACTGCTTTCAGCAAACAGAAAATACACAGCCCTTGCTGTAAACATCAGTAAAAGATTATGGAAACTGTCAGGTGTTGTTGTTTTGCCAGTACTCTCATTCCTAATAGAGATGTAAGATTTGGACAAAAGGTATAATAGTGACACATTTGAATTGGCCATGTCTTCATAATTTATGGAAGACAAGCTCAGCACAGCACAGTGATCAACAGTTCAGTGAAATCTTAATTAAATAATGTGGGGCAGCCCTTGTGTTACTCGGTACCCTGACTACATGGCTTATACCACTAAAAGTAGAAGTTGTTGGATTCAGTGGGATTCAGACCTGGTAATGGGAAAGAAACAAAACTAAATAACCCTGGTGGATGACTTTTGTTGGGCCCTGGAATGTGCCCCCTTTGTCCTATTATACATCCCAGAGATCTTTGATGTCATCAACTATCTTTGTCTGCCACTAAAAGGGTTGACAGCTGGAGCACCATTTGCTCTTGTATGACTGAGAAGTTCCAGTCAAGACTCCACTGCTTCAAAGGGGGCATCGCCATATTTGGTGCCCTCCCCTATGGTTCAACAGTGACATGAAATCTACTTTGTCAGTTCAGAGTAAGATGTCATAGTGTGTTAATGACACGCATAACCTGAGGCAATGGTGGAAGTCTTGAAGACTGGAGCTGTGAAAATCTGGATGGAGCAAAGCAATCTCAGATTGAATTGTATCAAAATGGAATTGCTAGTCACCCAATCTATTGCCAAATATTACTCCTGGTCCAGATACTTACTCAGAGCAGGGTCACACCCTCCCACAAAGGATGTGGTTTCAACCTATAGTCTATATTTTTAATGTATTTTAAATTTGTTTGGGCTTGTAATTGGGTTTAATCTCTTTTTAATTATTTATTGCTGTTGTTTCTTAGTTGTGAGCCCGAGTCTTCGAGATGGGGCGGCATACAAGGCCCAATAATAAATAAATAAATAAATAAATAAATAAATAAATAAATAAATAAATAGTCCTCCTGAATGCTTGACTGCCACTCAGGAAGGGTCAGGGCAGTCTTCACCCAGTTGATATGCAAATTGTCCCTATCTGAACCAGGAATACTCTTGCTTCATAACCTTGAGCCAGTCCCTCTCTCCCAGCCCCAGGAAACAGGCAATAGCAACCCCTTTCTAAAATTTTACCAAGAAAATTTCAGGGACTAGCCCAAGAAATTGCAAGGAGTCAAAACTGACTCAAAGGCCTACAAAAGAACAAAAACTGTTAAAGTTAGATATACTAACTGGAAGATCCACCTTCATTGTCATTACCATTTCTAAGGAATGCTAGGGCCTAATCCAAGCAGTCACCAAGGTACATATTGGCAAGGCTATCAAGAAATTGGACGTGCCAATATTCTGGAATGATGCCAGATTTGTCACCATTGTCTCCTCTGGGGGAAGACTGTTTCATAAGATATGAGCCACAATCTAAGAATGCCATCTCTAACTACTCTGATATTACTTATTGTGCCATAGGAAACTTAACGTTCCAATCTGAGAGCACCCAATAATTTTGAAAAGGTCCTTCGAGTATCAGTTGTTATGATGCATCGTACTATGCATCTCATCACTCATAGCCTGAATGACCTGTTGATCTTGATAGATGCATTCCAAGCTCATCTCAAAGAGTTGGTCTTAGTTTAATGCCCTGAAGAAATTAGTGTTTAGGCTTTCCAAGGGACCACCAATCCTAATACAAACTGTGTAAGTGAGGAGGTCCTCACAAGCACCAAAAACATACATTTAGCTTAGTCAAAGGTGTCCCACACCATATCTACAATATACTAAGCTTTCTCCTAGTTGCAAGATTCCATTTAACTTTTGTGAATCTGAAAAACTATACATACACTGTCTTATTGACAGATCTATGAAAAGTTCAATAGTTATTATCTGAATAAGTAAAATGCAATTCATCTAGTTTATCTTAGCCTTAGGTAAACACTGGTGAGGTTGAAAGATGGAAATCAGTTTGTGCTTTTGAAATCCCAGTGACTGTCAGTGTAAATTAATTATGTTGAAACTATTGGGATTATTTGTCAAAAGCCATATTAGACCACAAAAGCTCATAGTAGGCAACACAATAACACCAATAAACTCAGAAACAATGAATTTATCCATAGATGTGCCACTCTAAATCATAATAAAAGGTAGCAATCCACCTAAGTATTTAAATTGGAATTTAAGAGAAAAGGAATACTCCAGTTATCTCCACCTAAGACTTTGGGGATGTGCCTAAGAAAGCTCCCCTAAAAAAATATGGAAATAAATATGATTTGCAGCTTTAGAATTTTTTAGAAGGGGAAATGGATAACCCTTATCTATGCACAGTTGCTATTTTATTAGTAGCTACCAAATACTGCATTTTCCCTGTTCATAAAAGTACATTTATTAAGTGTCAGGGGGGACTTCTAAAGAGCAAAAGAATGGCAGTTTTAGACCTTTTCTAGAACCAAATTATTGCAATTTATAGACTATTGCTTATGTCAGGTAGAAATTAAACTATTACTTAAGATACTAAAAATGACCCTCAAATGTTGGATTCCCTTAAGAGTCATTCAGAAAGCAACTTCCAAAATAGTTCAAGCTTTTGATAAACCTTTTATGCATCAGTGGCTAATTTTGAAGCTTAATGTTCTGAAGCTAATAAGATCAGTGAGGGGAAGGTTTGGGGCATTTTTCAAGAATTATACTCTTGCACAGCATCTATAGTTGAGCCGCCTTGTTCTTTCTGAGATCCTGCTTGCTATATTTCCTTCCTAAATATGAAGATCGTGTTGGAAACCAGGAGACACAGCTGCAGCCTTTCCTGACCAGTTGGGTCAAAACTAGCAACAGCTACAGATGCATAGAAGATAAACCTCATTCTTATTTTAAACTAACATTTAGATCAGACTACAGTTCTGGGAACCACATGGAAGAAACTTAGATCAAAAATGGAAATAGATTACTTCCATTTGAATTGGATAGAAGAGAACAGCTACCTGATTTTCTATTACATTCGAATATAGAGTTTAGCCACTGTCTTGATTTTGAGAGGCTGTGTTATCTTCATTGGGGGTTCATAGAAGTAGACAGAAATAAGTTTTGGTACATTTCTCAGAAGATCAACCAGACCCGCTATGGGTCAAGGGCTATAATATCCATTACCTTGCCAAAGAGCCATTTTGCCTGCCATGATAAGTGTGTTACTGTGGTCATTTTGTTGCTGCTGCTGCTGCTGCTGTTGTGTCATTGATTTAGGACAGGGCTGTCAAACTCCTGGCCCATGGTCTGGATGTGTCACGTGCTGGCCATGCCCACACCCGGCTTAGTGAAGGGGGAAAAAGACCTGATACGTCATGTGATGCTGCCATGACAATGAGAGTTTGACACCCCTTATTTAGAAGGAATGAGGTGGTTTAAAAGTAGAAATGGGAGTGTTGCTTTACCATTGAGGTTTTTGTATTTCCAGTCTCACCTTTAAAAAAAACTCTTAAAACTCCCAGGTCAAGCCTTTCAATGTCTTTGAAAATTGCAACTCGGTGTGATTCAGGGATGCAAACAGAATATTGGAGGCCATAAATAGTCTGCTGTCCATGAATAGTTCATTCTTAATATATCTGACTATTTGGTAAACATCTCAGAGTCACTGTGATGGTGGCATATAAATTTAATAAATAAATTTTATAGCATGACATACTTGGACAAGCTTATTTAAGGGAAAAAAAATACCAGAAGACTCAAACAATCCTAGGACTCCCCACTTGGATAAGACAAGCATTTATATATTTTTGATCATGGTGATGACGAAGTTTCCTCACTTCCAACTCAAAAGTAGGCAATCCAGTAGAATGACACAAATGGTTACAAAGTATATGCCAGGACAAAATTGTTCAATGCTTAATTAGCATACCCTAATTGCAACCTTCTGGCCTCATCCACTCATTCTGATATTCTCCAGCAATTTTTAAATGTCAAGCACTTTCTAGGGCATGACCTTCTGCTGATGGGTTCCAGAAAAAAGAAATGTGTACTTTGAAACATTCTAAATATATATATTTTTTTCAAGAGGCCAAGATTTAGCAGCAGATCCATGAAAGGTGATTCATGGGCGATTAGCAACCTTTAGAAGATGTTTTGAAAACTGCTCTTAAAAAGCAGTGGAATACTTTATATTCTATACATTCATATAGTGTTTGTCAGGGTTCCAGTTAACACACCCAACAGAATCAAAACTCCAAGGCAAGCATTTTCCTCAAAGTATAGATTTATTTGGCAAGTCATATTGGCACATCTGGGAAAGCCCAACTCTGGAGGACCTGAATCAAATCCCAAAATTCTTTCCCTTAGGTCACATGTCCATCACATGCTCCAACCAGGTCGCAGTTACCATCTTGGCTGACTTTGGTCCACGCCTCTCCAACACCTGGTAGAACATTCCTTGGCTCCCACAGGAAAGAATGTTGTTTTGGCTATCTATATCTCCCCACTTTAGTTTTCACAGCTGCAACCAGCCTAGTGTGGCAGCCCTGAAGATGCTCCCAAACTGGTTTCAGCATAATAAATGGCATCAGGGCTGACAATGTTATTGTTTTTTAACTATGTGGGAATGGAACAAACTGTGATGACCCGGGGCGTGACACAAAAATAGCAAAGTCACCAAAGTAGAATAAATTCCCTTTAATGCCTCCAACTTGGCCCCAATGTCCAATTATCCTCAGCTGGATAACAAACTCTTTTAAAAAAAACAGTCTACGAAGGGCAGAAATGCAGTCTGAACCCAAAGTAAAGATAATTAGAAATAAAAAACCAAGCACAAACCACACTGAAGTAATTAACATGGCAGGCCAGGATGATAAATTGCAGGCTTTCAAAGGATAACACAGTACCCACAGTTGGAAGGACACCAAAACCCAGATAAGGCTCAACCAAGATAATGCACGCTTTGCTCCCAGCAAGCAGCTGTGTGCAAACACCCCACTTATATCCTGTTCTCCCAGCTGCAACTAATGAAAGGGATCAGAGCCTTCTTCTCTTTTGTAAGCCATGTTGCTCCCTTCTCCATTCCTCTCTGAGTGCCCTAGGATGAAGAGGGGATGGCCCCAGGTCTTCCTCTGAATGACCAGGACTGTGCCCTTCCCCCTTTTCTTCCACAGCCATTGGAGCCACCCTCCCACTCCCTGTCAGCTGCTCAATCTCCCCCTCAGAATCAGACTCCAACAAGGGCATGGCACAAACATGGGAAGATAGAAAAATAACATGAAGATTATAGCAGCTGCACTGAAACATTGTTCAGTCGCTAAGTCATGCCCAATTCTTCATGATCCCAAGGACCACAGCACACCAGCCCCCCCCATCCTTCATTGTCTCTCAGAATCTTCCCAAATGTACGTTCGTTGTGTTGATGACACTATCTAACCATCTCATCCTCTGCTGTCCCCTTCTCCTTTTGCCTTCAATCTTTCCCAACATTAAGGTATTTTCCAATGAGTCCTCATGATAAACAGTGATAAAATAGCTATTTTTCACACACTATGATATGATCTGCTTTCAAGAAGATTGTCTTGTTCTATTTTTCCTTCCTAGGCACCTTTGGGCATAGCAGTAGATGAAAGACACCCTTTTGGGTAATGACAACAATTAAAATAGATGTAAACTTTCAAAAAAGTTGACACTTACTCATTACTCTGAACTGTCATGCTTGAATGCACTAGTGTTAATTTCAATACTCCATTATGTCTCATTGATACACTCCATAGAAATGTCTGCTGTTTCTCTTTAGAAACTGACATCCACAGCTAGAACCATATAGATTGTGCTGCCAAGTTAACAAGTAGCATTAGTGTTCTAAGAGTATTTGTTTCTTAAACTTTTCCTTTTTTAATGAAAACTACTTGCCATATTTTGTCAGAATATCCGCTAGTATTTAAAAGGAATGCTCAGGTTAAAGTTGTTTCAATAATATTTGGAGTCATCTGCAGGTTCTCAAAAAGAGGCCCATTAATGTTTGAGGCCATAGAAGATGTTTACGATAGAAGATGGTTTATAGATGAATCTGAGGACTCTACAATCTATTGCACTGGTTACCGGTTACCGGTTACTGGTTACTGGTTACCGGTTGCCCTCCAGGTGAGATTCAAGGTGCTGGTTTAGACCTATAAAGCCCTTCATGGCTTAGGACTGGGATATTTATGGGAGACCCTGCTGTCAGCAACTGTTTCCCATTGTCCTATGCGCTCTCACAGACAGGGCCTCCTTGGGCATCAGCCAGACAATGTGGGCTGGCGACCCCTAGGGGTAGGGCCTTCTCTGTGGGAGCACCCACCCTATGGAACCAACTGCCCCTGGAGCTTCAGGTGGCCCCTGACCTTCGCTCTTTCCATCGGGGCCTAAAAACATGGTTGTTCCAACTCGCTGACCTGGACTGAGGGGGGGGATGGGAGTTTTAACTATTGTTTTTAGTGTTTTTAGTGTTTTGATTATAAATTGGGTTTCCTATTTAATGTCTTTTTAATTGTATATTTTGTATTGTTTTTAATGGTTGTATGCCGCCCCGAGTCCTTAGAGAGATGGGGCGGCTTAGAAGTCCAATAAATAAATAAATAATATTGCATCCCAAAAATTTGTTTTGGATTCTAGGTCTCAGTCTTATTTTCAAGGAGTTCAGTTATATCAGGTTTTTGCCTATCTACCACTCCAAATACCATTACAAAATCAGTATATACTATCGATAGGAGAAATAAAGTCATTTTCTAAAATATTGCTTCATCTGCCTTTTAAGATATCATTTTTTTTATTTGACTTCCAATGGCTTTACATTTTATTTGACTTCCAATGGATTTACATTCCTTTACATTTAAGGGAAGAGACTGGAGTGCGCTCACCTATCCAATGGGGTGGAACAGATGGATACTCTCAGGAAGAGGCAATCCAACAAGAGGAAATCCAACAAATACCACTGTGTCATTCTGGATTTTAAAGATGATAACCGGCATCTTTGATTATATTTAGAAAGATACTAGAAGCCAATGCAGCTCCAGTATTATATGGGCAAACTTTACTCACTATTGCATTCTGGACCAATTGTAGGTTCTGACTAGTCTTCAAGGGCATCCCCTTCTAGAGCATATTGCAGTAATCTAGCCAGGAAGCGACCAGGTTATGAGTGATTTTAAGCAAGATATTCTGTTCCAGGAATGGATGCAATTGATGCACAATAAGAATCTGTGCAAAGCCTCTCCTAGCCATGATTTGTCCCTCAAGCAGGATTGTGAGACCAAGAGGATCCCCACAAATTGTGCACTAGTTTGTGTAGAGGAATACTACTCAGAGTCAAAATGAGATGTCACCAGATACTGTGGCACAAACCCAGAGCCATTCTATCTTGTTGGGACAATTCTGCCCCATCTAGATTCCTACAGCCTCCAGGCACTGGGCCAATACCTGACTAGAATTTCCTGACTGGCCAGGGGTGAATCATACCAATGATATTGCACCTTCTGCCTTCAGATGACTTCCTCCATTATCTCAAATACTGTACATCTATCCCATGTAGATGTTTAAAAAGAAGAAAAAGGAGAAAGAGACCAAGCCCACAGATATCTCATATTGCAAAGGCCTAGGGATTGACTTCTCCCCATCCTCCCCCAACAGCCATTGGAAGTGGCCACAGAAGAAAGAAGAGAACCATCCCAGAACAGTATTCCCCATTCCCAAGCCCTAAAGATATTATAGAGAATAGATTGTCAATGGTATTGACAATCCATTATCACCAAGGAGGGCTAGAACATAATTTCATTTTAAGTTTTCCAGAGATGATCCTTATATACAACCAATCAGGGGTGGGATTCTACCAGTTCGCACCTATTCTCTAGAACCAGTTGTTAACATTCTAAGCAGTTTGGAGAACCGGTTGTTAGAAGAAATTACTGGCCTAATCCTGTAAGGAAGGCAAGAAGGAAACATTCTGGTGTTGCTTACAGAAACTGCCTCTCTGTTAACCCTTATTACATTCTTGGCAGGACTAGACTTTCTGTCTCAGGAATGTCTTTTTCCCCTCCTTTGCTGGTAGTTTGCTTGTGTGGAGTGACCATTCAAAGTTACAATGGCACTGAAAAAAGTGACTTATGACCATTTTTCACACTTACGACTGTTGCAGCATCCCCATAGTCTTGAGAGGCCAGGCAAGGAAATGTGTGCCTCAATGTGAGTGATATTGAGTTGGCCACGCCCAGCCAATAACATGACCAGCAAGCCATGTCCACCCAGTCACATGACCACCAAGCCATGCCTACCACCAAAGCCATGCCCACAGAACCAGTTGTTAAACAATTTGAATCCCACCCCTGCAACCAATGCTGTTTTAGTGTTATAACCCATCCTGAATCCTGACCAAAAAAGGTAATCTCCTTTACCCTAACCCTTAAAATGAGCCCCTAATGTTCAGAGCTCCTTTCCTGAAAAAGAAAATTTGAGACAGGATAAAAATTAGAATAGATTGACAGAGTTGGAAGGGACCTTGGAGGTCTTCTAGTCTAACCCCCTGCTTAGGCAGGAAACCTTACACTACTTCAGACGAATGGTTATACAATTTCTTTTTAAAAACTTCCAGTGTTGGAGCATTTACAACTTCTGCAGGGAAAGTTGTCCCACTGATTAATTGTTCTAACTGTCAGGAAATTTCTCCCTAGTTCTAGGTTGCTTCTCTCCTTGATTAGTTGTCCAACTCAGTTGAATCCAAGAGTCATCTGTTAAGAAAAGGTCAAACTACTCCCTTCTTTAAGGTGTAGTACAATAAGACCTACAATAAGGCATTCATCACAGCTTAGATCCAAATAAAATTATAGCAACATAAATTTCCAGCTTATCCTCTCATCTTACTACTTCTTCATAGTGAATAGGACCAGAGGCCCTATTCTTATAGTGCTTTTGGAACATTCCAGAACAATGATGAATATTCAAAAATATCCTTAGTCTTCAGGTTGATTAAAGCGGAATTGGGTACCCAAACCTTGCATGAATCATAAGTGAATTGAACTGGCTGTTCTCTTTGCATGTGTCTTCTTTATGTTTATGTTTATGTTTATTTGGATTTATATGCCACCCCATCTCTGGGGGGGACTCAGGGCGGCTCACACAAGAATATACATACATAAATAGTTAAAATGTTAGTCCAATCCAAATAAAGAATAAAATTATGCTAAAATACCCAATTAAAAGCCCCAATCTCTCTCAATCCAGGCCGGCCTGTAAGAATAGCCAGGTCTTTAGATTGCAGTGGAAGGAATTGCCCTCATGTTTAATTGGCTTTGCAGTGTTGTAACATTCTTGTTTGTCAGTTGTGCAAACAAGAAACATATCAGCAGGGTTCTGTTTTGGACTTATAACATACCGTAGAAGCCAAGCAGCATAGCAGCATAAATGCATGTATTAGATCTATTCATAGCTTGAAGAACAAGTTAATCTTCCTAGCACATATACAAGACTAATAATGATTAGATTTACAGTATGTTGAAAGTGATCAAGCTTTTGAGATTTACTACCCTATAGTACACTGCTACTTATTTTTATTTGCAAGGAGCAGTATTGACTCAAGAGCTGTTCAAGGATCAATTATTTCATCACTTTTTCTAGCCAGTTCCACAGTTAGAGATGTCTGATTATGTCCTCATGTTGAACTGAGAGCAATGATGTTCACTAATGTACATTTATGTCAAGAACAGCAAGAAATGGATCTGAATTATTTGTTGCATGGACAGATTCTTTGTCAGAACTAGCATCATTGATAAATGTAACCATGATGTCAGGATTGATTTAGTCCTTTTAAATGTTGAGTTTGAAACTGATAGTTCTATCTCAAGAGGCATAATGTAACTGTATCTCAACTATCTGTCCCCTTTCGGGCTGTAAATGTTATGAAAGCCACAAGAGATTTTTACAAAAATAGATCTTCCTTTTAGCAAGCAGTAAAAAGATCTTGAGATTCCTCTTTCAACTAGAATCATATTTCTATTTCTTTAACATCTATATCTTCTATCATCATGGAGAATATGATTGGTAGAACTATATGAAAAGTTTGCCTTTAAGAAAAAAAGAAACAATTGACAGATTTTAAATGGTCTAATTCCCCCAAATGGACTTTTTAAAATCAATGTTATCAAATTAAAAAAGAAGGATTCCAGCTAATCAGGATTCATTAGACACCAGGATGCACAAATACTATAAAATCAATGTTACAACACTGCAAAGCCAATTAAACATGAGGGCAATGCCTTGTACTACTTGGACAGGGTTGTAATCTCCCAGTTACTGCAATGGGTGAAATCTTGCGAAAATTTTCCAAAAGAAGGTGCATCTCATTTTGGCTCAGCTCTTTAAGATTAAATAAAATTGATTGAGAACATTTCCTTGACTATTTGGTACAAAATGCACTATCACAAGGTGAAACCTTTCTTGGTTGCAATGATGAGCTTCACTTTCTGATTTCAGTCTCATCTTCCTCTGTTAAAAATATGATCCTTTTTCACATGATGCAAAGATTGGTAGAGCTGAAGTATAATAGATTGCATAGCAGAAAACAAACTGTGGTTTCTAGGCATGTTTTGATATGATGATTTTTATATATACTTATTTGTAGCACAATAAGCAGAAACATTGAGGAATTTTCCTACAGAAATAAAGATAGGGTGGAAAAATTAGAATAGAATAGAATTCTTCATTGGCCAAGTGTGATTGGACACACAAGGAATTTGTCTCGGTGCATATGTTCTCGGTGTACATAAAAGAAAAATACATCCATCAAGAGTCAAGAATCATAAGGTACAACACTTAATAATAGTCATAGGGTACAATAAGCAATCAAATCATACTAGGAAACAGTCAATATAAATCGTAAGGATACAAGCAACAAAGTTACAATCATACAGTCACAAGTGGGAGTGGATGGGTGATAAGGAGTGATGAGAAGATTAATAGTAATAGTAATGCAGACTTTGTAAATAGTTGGACAGTGTTGAGGGAATTATTTGTTTAGCAGAGTGATGGCATTCAGGGAAAAACTGTCCTTGTGTCTAGTTGTTCTGGTGTGCGGTGCTCTATAGTGTTGTTTTGAGGGAAGGAGTTGAAACAGTTCATGTTCAGGATGTGAGAGGTCTGTAAATATTTTCACAGCTCTCTTTTTGACTCATGCAGTATACAGGTCCTCGATTGAAAGCAGGTTGATAGTAATTGTTTTTTCTGCAGTCCTAATTACTCTCTGAAGTCTGTGTCTGTCTTGTTGGGTTAAAGAACCAAAACAGACAGTTATAGAGGTGCAGATGACAGACTCAATAATTCCTCTGTAGTACTGGATCAGCAGCTCCTGTAGAATCTCCCTACAGAAGTAAAGATATGGTGGAAAAATTACATGGATCTGTTAATGATTGTTGCTGCATCTATGAAATCTTCATGCTTTTTGTTTTACAGTACAAAAATGTTTGTGGAGAAAAACATATATGTATTCCCTCTGCAATCTTGGTTAAAATGGCAAATGAGTAGCAGGTATAATTATTGTCAGTGGACCAGTGGAATTTAGCTGATAATTGGCTAAGAAAACATCAGTGGTGCATCCTTTCTTCTTCCCACAACACCTTGCTTCCTGTTCTACAACTTCAGAGATTCTATTTATACTGTACCATCTGGGTGCATCATGCTTTATAAAGAATGAGTATGACAAGTCCTTAACTTTCCAAGTAAGAAAAAACACAGGGGATGCCAAATAAGAAGGGGAGGGAAATAGATAAATGAGCGAACAGAGGAGTAGTTGCTATTTCAGGTACATGTATTTTGTCTTAGTTTCAATCTGGTTATAGCCACTAGGAAGTTGTTTCATGGTTTCACACAAAATGGAGAATCTTGTAGGAAGATGCTGGAGACCTCGCATGTGCGTTTTGAGAGACAGTTCCAAGCAAAAAATGAGAAATGTTGGTTTTTTTAAGCTAAATGTGCTTTTTCAAAAGACAACTGGACTTTACTTTTCCTAGAAGACATTTTGCTTCTCATCCAAGAAGTTTCTTCAGTTCATTTCTTCAGTTGCCTTTTGAAAAAGCACTTTTGGGACAACCGTACCTGAGAATCTCCATAGATATTAGTTTTTTAAGGAGGAAGAAAACTTAACTTGGCTGATTTGGGAAAGGAGCTGGCCAAATAAAGATTAAAATACAGAATACAGAATAACAGAGTTGAAAGGGACCTTGGAGGTCTTCTAGCATAACCCCCCTGCTCAAGCAGGAAATCCTATACCATTTCAGACAAATGGCTATCCAATCTCTTCTTAAAAACTTCCAGTGTTGGAGAATTCACAACAACTGGAGGCAAGTTGTTTCACTGGTTAATTGTTCTAACTGTCAGGAAATTTCTTCTTAGTTCTTGCTTCTCTCCTTGATTACTTTCCATCCATTGCTTCTTGTCCTACCCTCAGAATAGCTTGATTCCCTCTTCTCTGTGGCAGCCCCTGAGATATTGGAACACTGCTATCATGTCACCCCTAGTCCTTCTTTTAATTAACCTAGACATACCCAATTCCTGCAACTTTTCTTTTTATATTTTATTCTCCAGGCCCCTAATCACAGGATTATGATTAGAGATAATATGAACTTCTTACTGAAGGCCCAGTAAGAAGAGTACATATGTTAAAAATGCTTTCTTGCAAAAATAGGTGTCTTTTGATAAGTAACATCCCTGGACTGCCAGTATAAACCATGATAACATGAAAATGATGAAATGTATGTGGTTATATCACAACCCAATCCCCAGACTTTCTTACCTGTGACTTGATATCACAAATAAATATTTAAGTCATTTAGGAAGAGTTGCTATTTAGTAATCTGAACATAATCTTTAATTCAGTTGGTTTACTGGCACCCGCAGCTTTCTATCAACTGAGACAAATAAATCTACATTGGCATAACTTGGCTCTAGTAATTCCATCTCTGTTAACTTGTGTTTGTTATTTTTTATAGTTATGTGTTTTATGATGTTTTTAACTGTTGCTAGCCACCCGCAGTCATGGAAGGCCATATAAATTAAAACAATAAAAGAGCAAACCTCTAGGCCAGATGATTAATATTTATTTGAAGACAGCCCAGAAACCATAGCTAGTCTAGGACTCAACTACTACAAACCAAAAAAAGAAAAGAAAAAGAAACTAACTCTCATAGTTACGTTTCTGAGTCCAGTTCAAAGGGATGGTTTTAATTTATAGAGTACTATACATCTGGTTATTTATTATTTATTTATTTATTTTATTTATTAAATTTATATCCTGCCTCTTTTCCCCCATCAGGGAACTCAAGGCGGCGTACAACAAGTTAAAAGCAGTTGCCTATACAATATAAAATCAAAAAACTCATTCATACCATCCAAACATACAGGAGGGAAGAACAAAGGTCTCAGTTCCATGCCCTCCAACAAAGCCAGGTCTTAACGGCTTTGCGGAAAGCAAGTAGATTGGGGATGGTTCTAATCTCCACAGGGAGCATATTCCAGAGGGACAGTGCTGCCACAGAGAAGGCTCTTGCCCACAGACCCACCAGCCAACATTGTCTGGCCGATGGTATCCGGAGCAAGCCCTCCCTGTGGGATCTAACCGGGCGCTGGGAGGCATAAGGTAGCAGTAGGCGGTCTCGAAGGTATCCCACTCCTAAGCCATGAAGGGCTTTAAAAGTTGTCACTAGCACCTTGAATTGCACCTGGAAGACCACCGGTACCCAATGCAGCCCATGGAGGATAGGTGTTATATGGGCGCACCTAGGTGCACCCATAATCACTCACGCAGCCATATTTTGCACCAGCTGAAGTCTCCGAGTGCTTTTCAAGGGCAGCCCCTTGTAGAACGCATTGCAGTAGTCCAATCGGGAGGTGATAAGGGCATGAGCGACTGTGTGTAAAGCCCCTCGATCCAGGAAGGGTCGCAACTGGCGCAACAGGTGAACCTGTGCAAAGGCCCCTCTGGTCACAGCCATAAGATGGTGATCAAATTGTAGCTGTGGATCCAGAAGGACCCCCAAGTTGCAAACTCATTCTGAGGGGAGCAATTTCTCCCCCCCCCAGTACCAAAGTTGGATAATCAACTGAAGCCCAAGGGGGCAGGACCACAGCCACTCAGTCTTGTCAGGGTTGAGTCTGAGCCGATTTGTCCCCATTCAGACCCTCACAGCCTCCAAGCACTGGGACATCATCTCCACGGCATCACTAGATTGACTGGGGACAGAGATGTACAACTGGGTATCATCAGCGTACTGATGGTACCCGACCCCGTGTCGACGGATGATCTCACCCAGCGGTTTCATGTAGATATTAAATAGGAGGGGGGAGAGAATAGAAACCTGAGGGACCCCGCATGGCAGGGCCCTAGGGCTCGATCTCTGCTCCCCACCAACACCGACTGAGTCCGGTCAGACAGATAGGAGGAGAACCACTGTAAAACAGTGCCTCCCACTCCCAGCCCCCTGAGTCAACCCAGAAGGATACCATGATCGATGGTATCGAAAGCTGCTGAGAGGTCAAGAAGCACCAGGATGGAGGGAGACCCCCCATCCCGGGCCCGCCAGAGATCATCCACTAGTGCGATCAAAGCCATCTCAGTGCTGTACCCAGGCCTGAACCCAGACTGCAAGGAATCCAGATAATCAGCTTCATTCAAGGCCCGAAGGAGCTGGAGGATGGATGGCCTTCTCATATAGTAATTTGCTAAACACCAAGGTTGCTCATACTGATAGAAATGTGGCCCATGAAAACTGAAGTCAATCAGTCTGAAGTCAACCAACTGGAAAAAAAACAGTCTGAATAAATCTATTTCAAATCAATCCCTCACCAACCCCTTCATAAAACCAGCCTGGCCATGTATCATACATTTCCAGAAAATGATAGATTAGATAGATAGATAGATAGATAGATAGATAGATAGATAGATAGATAGATAGATAGATAGATTCTGGAAATTAATGAAACAATGGAACAAGTAAATATTAGTTTGTGTTTCAATATTTTACATTGTATCATACATCAGGAGTGGAAGATACAAAATTAAATAGTGGCCTCTCTATGCAGAAAAGTTTTCCACTCCAGATATATGATACAATGTTAAATATTAAAATGTAAACTAATATTTATTTGTTTCATTAATTCTGTACACAGTTCTGCTACATATTATGAAGAATAACCTAATTGCTAAAACTTGCCTTACCAGTATTTCTGACTAGCTCTGATTAGAATATGAAAATTCAATGACCGAGTTCATTTATATGGCATAGGAAAACAGCTAAGAAATCTTCATGGAAATATATGCTTAATGTGACTCTTTCTGTGTGTCTGCACATGAATTTGTTTGCATGAAAAGTTCAGATGAGATATGGCACAGCATTACACCAGCCAAATGTCCGAAAACAACTGCTAGAAATATCAATGCATGCCTTGCTGCATAGCTTACAAAAATGTTTCTCAACTAAGAGAGAAAAAAATAGAGGCTGATTTGAGTCTTAACAGGAGTTATTCCTGATGGCTTTAGAAAGCAGTGTTTTTTAAGCAGGAGCGAAAAGTTTGAAACATTAACTTAAAAGACAAAATGCATTGCCAAAGAAGTCAATCTCAGAAACTCTATGTTTCTTTTTTTTTCTCCTGAATCCATTGGGGTTATTTATATTCCACATAATTGGAAACTGCTTTAAGGAAATAAATCTGGTGTTATTGTTTGTCCCAACCAATTTCTCATGGTTGGATATAAGGCAGCTATGATTGTTATTGTTTTGTATATATTTTTTATTTTCTCATGATAAACTGGAAAAATATACTGCATTTGCATATATATATATTTACATATTTCACCTCTTGCTAAGGATCATTATATTTAAAATAACTCAGATCATTTGAGCCATGTAATTACAATTTGATTTTTCCATAGAACCAACTTTTGAAGTATATTGAGAGGTTTATATATATATTTTATTTGCTTGAAAGTTAAGAGTGCCACGTTACCTCTAATAGCCTTTATTTTTTAATATTGTCATATTAAATATATCATATTTTGCCTTAATGATTGGCAATAGCAGCAAAATATGAAGATGACACTAAATGCTGCACTTCTTTCCAGAGGACAAAGATTTTTAAATTTAATTCTGTAAATCTTGCTGGTCAGATCTGACTTCCACAGCCAGTTATGTTCAAATATGAGAGTATATATTTTAATTCAGCTCATTTTATCTAGCCAGAGTTATTTTAAAGCTTCTCATTTTTGAAAAGTACTCAATTATGATTAATACAGAAGTGATCTGCTGCACACAATGTTGCCCATTGTAATAAAAAAGTGTAAATAACAGATTAACATTCAATGGCAAAGAAATCTTGTTTCAAGTTGAAGATTGGATATTGAGTAGACTAAATAAATAAAAATGTACTGATCAATCAGCAGTGTAGTCTTTTGTCCTCAGGACTCCTAATGGATATTGTACTGTTCAGTGATACTGTACAACAGAGGGTACTGTTCAGTGGTAGCCAAATAGATGCCATGATCTTCATGAAACAGCCAACCATTTCAATAGTGCTGGTTATGCAGACAGACATTGGATATGGGTATTGTTACCAAGCCTTAGGCAAAGAACCTCAAGCCTAGTAAGGCCTGAACTATTTACTATTCTGCTAGAACTCAAGATTATATAAGGTTCTCTGTCTTGCTTTTCAACCACTCCTGTGAAATAGCTTACATCTGGAAAAAATATGAATGGACAAGCGAGTAATATATATGTGTGTATGTACATATACAGGTACACACATACACACATATATACATATATGTAGATAGATAGATAGATAGATAGATAGATAGATAGATAGATAGATAGATAATTGGATAGATGATAGATTTGAGAGAGAGAGAGAGGGAGGGAGGGAGGGAGGGAGGGAGAGAGAGTTCTCCAATGAAAAAAAATAGTTTTGGTCATTTAAGATATTCTGTTTTTTTTGGCAAAAGATAGAGCATGCATAGAGCAGCCTGCTTTTGGAGATTGCTACATAGGATTGCTTATAAAATGTTTCTTCATTTTCTCAGCTTTCTTTTTCAGCTGGCATCTTCAAAAAATATTTTAGATATATTGCCTTAGTACAGGAACATGAAGAACTCTTCTGGTGTATTAATGTCTCCAACCATAATTGGGTACCTTTTTAAAAAATCAGAACAATTGAATGAAAGGGGATTTAGTTTTCAATTGTTTCCAAAATGCACAAATAAGAGGAAGATTTAATACAGGGAAAAAAAGAAATTGGAATTTAATAACAAGCTGGAATTTTAAACAGAGCTATGAACAAATGATGAACATGAGATTGCAAAAATATATAAATGTTTGTTGATTTGAAATGGAAGAAGAACAGGTTAAAGATTGCATGATATTGTTTCTATTGCTTCCCTCTGGGAGGAGATTTCAAAGTATTTCTAGCAGGACTACGAGATTCTGTAACACCTTTGTCCCCTATGCCATCTGTTAAGTTTGCATGAAGAGTCAGATGCGAAGAACTTCAGTGAAGAGTTTATTAGTGACTACAGCTTGAATGGACCCGTCTTGGCTGGACTACAGCTGCTACTTATAGCCAGCAGCCGCAGTTGCCAGCCAATCAGAGTGCAGGGTTTTCCCGCACTTTTCAAACCAATCATATTTGACATTTTACAAGAACAATTCAAACTAAACCAATGACATTCAAACCTACATACATAACACCCCTCCCCACTAGGTTCAGTCCATACCAAACCCCAACCTATCTAATGTATTCTTTTAAATAGGTGGGACTCTTACGTGTACGTTGAGAGCTTCGTGGTTCAGAAGTTTTAACATTCTCACCCAGTGAGAGAGGAAATGTGTCTGCTGACATTTCCCTACTAGGACTTCCTGTGAAAGAAGACCCTGTTTGATTGTTAGAATCTGGTCTCTCCTCCCAACCCATCTCCAGCCCAATGTCAGCACCCAAGTCAGGTAGTGATGTACAATCTTCCACTTCTAAGGATGGATTTTGGCATTGTGACAGGTTTTGGAATGGTTCCTGTCATAATGGCTCATTACACATTGGGTTGATTCTTGCTTGCTGATTTTCCTCCTGTTCCTCCCCTTCCCCTAGAATTGACATCAGGTGAGGGAACTAGAGGAACAAGTGCGATGTTCCTGAGAGAACCTGGATCTAAGTTGATCAATGTGCCTGCTCCAGAGGAGTCCATCCTCTGTTTGTACCCTGTAAGAACGAGGGCCTGTGATTTGAGTTATCTCAGCAGGAATCCACAAAGGTTCACCCAAAAGGTTCTTAGCATAAATAGAATCACCCACACTGAATGTGCGAACTTTGGAAGTGGAATCTAGTGGTGCGTTGGGTGCATAAGTGGGATGAAGGTGGTCAAGGGAAGACCTAAGTTTCCTACCCATCAACAACTCTGCTGGGGATAAGTTATTAGATGGGTTAGGAGTGATGTGCTGAACACTAAGAAGTTTTTCAACTTTCTCAGTGATGTCCCCAGGACCCAGTTGCTGAAGTTTCTCCTTGGTAAAACGTACCATGCGTTTAGCCCGGCCGTTAGCCGAAGGGTGCCCAGGGGCAGTGAGGGCATATCTGATACCCTGTTGTGCTAAATAGGATTCAAAATAGGATTCAAAATAGGATTCTTGCTTGCTGATTATCCTCCTGCTCCTCCCCTTCCCCCCTAGAATTGACATCAGGTGAGGGAACTAGAGAGGAACAAGTGCGATGTTCCTGAGAAAACCTGGATCTAAGTTGATCAATGTGCCTGCTCCAGAGGACTCCATCCTCTGTTTGTACCCTGTAAGAACGAGGGCCTGTGATTTGAGCTATCTCAGCAGGAATCCACAAAGGTTCACCCAAAAGGTTCTTAGCATAAACAGAATCACCCACACTGAATGTGCGAACTTTGGAAGTGGAATCTAGTGGTGCGTTGGGTGCATAAGTGGGATGAAGGTGGTCAAGGGAAGACCTAAGTTCCTACCCATCAACAACTCTGCTGGGGATAAGTTATTAGATGGGTTAGGAGTGATGTGCTGAACACTAAGAAGTTTTTCAACTTTCTCAGTGATGTCCCCAGGACCCAGTTGCTGAAGTTTCTCCTTGGTAAAACATACCATGCGTTCAGCCTGGCCGTTAGCCGAAGGGTGCCCAGGGACAGTGAGGGCATATCTGATACCCTGTTGTGCTAAATAGGATTCAAAAAGGTTGGATGTAAATTGAAGGCCATTGTCAGAGACAAGAACAACAGGGAACCCGTGGGTTACAAAAAGTTTTTTGAGCTGCTTGATGACAGCATCAGTTGTGGTGGATGCCATAGGGATTACCACCCATCTGGTAAACTCACAGGATTCATTTTTCTCGCCATGTACATGTATACATCTGAACTAGAGTGTGTTGTTTCTCTGTGTCATATAATATATGTGGGTATATGCATAACTTTGTATTTATTTATTCTGTCATGGTTATATAGTGTATATTAGAGATGGTGACCCTTTGATAGCTGTATACCAACTAGTGTACATTCAAAGTGACAATAAAGTTATTCTGTTCTGTTCTATTCTATTCTATTAACATGAACTAAGAATTCTGAAATTATTTGGGTCTTTCACTTCTCTTACTTCCTATCTTTGTGAGAGCTGTTCAGAGCTAATTCCAGCATAATTTTACTCCTTATGGAGGGAAGAAGACCTCTGAATAGCCAGGATGTATACTGTACTCTTTATAATTTGAAGCATTCTCTAAACTCCGGCAGTTTTCCAGGGGGGAAAAATAATTTGATCAAAAAACTTTCATCCGCTCGTTAGGTGGACAAAGAAATATCCCCCATGACCTTTTCAAAGCTTCTACCACCATGGTGCTGGCAGCTATAATTGTCTTTCACATTTTAAATGATCATTACTGCACTTTAGTAAGACCCGTTTTTTTATATATATAATGTTCGTTTGTTTTTAAAAAAGGGGGGGGAAAGGATACTTATGCAATAAATGCCAAAACTGATAAATCAAAAGGAGATTTACATAGCCAGAAATAAGATTTTTCATCCATCCATCCATATAGCTGTCCATCTCACATATGTGACTATGGGTGCCTCACATAGTAAAAATAACTACAAAAAATATGAATATTAATAAATAACCCAAACAAATAATAGCAATTAACCATAAAACATTAACCTTAAATCCAGAATAGAAATAAATTACAGATGAACAGAGTTGGAAGGGACTTTGTAGGTCATCTAGTCCTACACCATTTCTGACAAATAGCAGTCCAGTCGCTTCTTGAAAGCCTCCACTGATGAAGCTCCTACAACATAATCTGCAAGAGAGCAAAATCCATATAGTACAATCCATATAGCCATTGAGCAGGCTCCGTACCACCACTAGTTCCCCTTAGCTGCTTTGGGGAAGGGAGGAGAATGGTAGGAAAGGGACAGGAGGGAGGGAAGCAGAGGTGGTATTCAGCAGGTTCTGACCAGTTCTGGAGAACCGAAGCAGATATTTTTAGTAGTTCAAAATACCACCTCTGACTGGCCCTGCTCCCATCTATTCTCTGCCTCCCAAGTCCCAGTTGATCGGCTGGCTCTTCTTTTGTTAGCCTGTACAGGCAAACGGAGCTGGAAAGCAGGTTAGTGGGGTGGGGAGGGAATGGGGATTTTACAGTATCCTTCCCCCTGGAGTGGGGAGGGAATGGAGATTTTACAGTATCCTTCCCCTGCCATGCCCACCAAGCCACACCCACAGAACCGGTAGTGTAAAAAATTTGAATCCCACCACTGGAGGAAAGATAAGCTTCAGGCCTTTAGGAGGCTCCCTCCCTCCAGGACATGGCCTGCTACACTATCACCGGCCTACCTCGAGGATGGGTTATGGAACCTGGAGAGATGGCATGGCAGGGAGTTGGGTTGGGGTTGGGGCTCTAAGAAGGCAAAAAAGAGGGTCACTAGGGCCCCTTTAATTAAATTTTTAAATAATTTTTAAGTAGGCTAGGGAGGAGGGTGGGAAATGATGTCGGGTGGATTGCAACCGGCTCGCAGCGGGTGGGGTGGGGACTGGTGGGGGCCTGGAGCGGGCTGGGACCACAATCCCTAGGGTGGTTGGGATCTGGGAGACGACGAGGCATAGGGCCAGATCATGTTGGGAGCACACCCCCGCTATCTTCGAGCAGTGCGCCCGACCCTATGACCTCCTCCCCTGGGGCAGGGGAATGGGGACCCCTGGGCTCAAGCTGGTGTATTTTAATGCCAGGTCCGTGGCTAATAAGTCTTCCTCCTCCTGAGGTGATTGAGGAGGAGGCTGCGGACCTGGCTTGCATCACCGAGACCTGGTTGGGCCCAGAGGGAGGAGTCCCTCTGGTTGATTTATGCCCCCCAGGCTTCTGGATTTTGCACTGGGACATGGGCTCAGGGGAGGGATGGTGGAGTGGCTGTGGTTATTCGGGAGACCCTGATTCCAAGGGAGGTCGCTGTTCCTGAGATAGGCGGAAGTGAGACCCTCCTCCTGAGGTGGGGGCCTGGTGGTCGGGTGGGTTTGCTGCTGACATACCTTTCCCCCAGCTGTGTGGCAGCAACCCTGCCTGGGTCTCGGCTGTTCTCTCGGGGTGGCGGTGGATCTCCGGGCTTATGGTCCTGGGTGATTTCAATCTGCCCTCCCTTGGGGCATCGGGTTTGGCCCAGGAATTCATGGACTCCATGGGACCATGGTCTGACCCAGTTAATTCAAGGCCCGACTCACGAGGGGAAACACTCTCGACCTGGTTTTTGTCTCGGAACAGTGACGTAGTGATATAGGGCAGGCGAGTTGTACAACACTGCCCGCCCCATGGTCTGATCACTATCTCCTGCAGCTGGTCTTCCAACAGGCTGCCCCCACTTGCTGGGATGAGGAGCCACTTAGATGGTTCCGCCCCGACACCTATGGACCCTGAAAGGTTCCAGGCGGACTGGGGTTTTTCCCCATTTCCTTGCCAACAACTCTGCCGAGGACCTGGAGGCTGCTTGGCAGCAGGCTGCTGAGGCTGCCCTCGACAGGGTTGTCCCCATGCATCCCCCTCACACACCGTGTTCCCGGTAGCTCCTTGGTATACTGAGGAGCTCCGGAGATGAAGCCGCCGGAGGGGTTTAGAGAGCAGGTGGAGGGCCACCCCCTCCAAGCCGATCGAGCCCAGTTAAGAGCCCATATAAGGACTTACCTGGTAGCTATGGGGTGGCGAGAAGGTCTTATCTCTCCACCCTCATAGCGTCCAGCAGATAACCGCCCAGCCGCCCTGTTTAGGGCCACCCCCCTCTTACATCCGGGAGGTGGTGGACCCTCTGGGGAAGGGCTGAGGAATTTGGTCAATATCTGTCGGATAAGATCATGCAGATTTGGGGCGGGTTGTGCTCCACCTTGCAGTGGTCTGAGGATAGTGGTGCAAGTAGTCTGGCTGATGTGATCTGGGCTGAGTTCGCCCTGTTTCCGAGGATGAAGTGGACAGGATTATGCAGCGCCTGAGTTCCACCACATGTTTGTTGGAACCCCGTTGCCCTTCCTGGCTGGCTTATGCCGCCAGGGAGGTCACCTGCGGTTGGCTCCGGGCAGTGGTCAACGCTTCGTTAAAGGAGGGTGTCTTTCCCTCCCCTTGAAAGAGGCGGTGGTGAGGCCCCTCCTGAAGAAGCCTGCCCCAGACCCGACCGTGTTAGACAACTTCCATCCAGTCTCCAACCTTCTTTTTTGGCGAAGGTTGTTGAGAGTGTGGTGGCTCAGCAGTTTCCACTTTTCCTGGATGAAGTAGACTACATAGATCCGTACCAATGGGCTTCCGGCCTGGTTTCAGCATGGAGACGGCATTGGTCGCACTGATGGATGATCTCTGGAGGGCCCGGACAGGGTTTTTCCTCTGTCCTGGTCCTATTAGACCTCTCAGCAGCTTTCGATACCATCGACCATGGTATCCTTTTGCGATGCCTCGAGGGGCTGGGAGTGGGGGGCACTGTTCTTCGGTGGCTCTCCTCCTACCTCTCTGGGTGGTCGCAATCGGTGTGTCAGGGGACAGAGGTCGGCCCCAAGGGCGCTCACTTGTGGGTCCCTCAGGGGTCGGTCCTCTCCCCCCTTTTATTTAATATCTACATGAAACCGCTGGGTGAGATCATTCGTGGTTTTGGGATGAGGTATCACCAGTATGCTGATGATATCCAGTTATACATCACCACCCCAAACCAAATCAGTGATGCCCTCTCCGTGATGACTCGCTGTCTGGATGTGGTACGGATCTGGATGGACGGAAACATGCTTCGGCTCAACCCGGCCAAGACTGAGTGGCTGTACATACCGGCATCTCGGTCCAGTCAAGGGTGTCCATCGTTGACCATAGGGGGAGTGGTGTTGCCCCCTGTGGATAGGGCACGGAACCTGGGGGTCCTCCTGGATGCGCGGCTCCAATTGGAGGAGCAGGTGGGGGCCTTTGCCAGGGGAGCCTTTGCCCAGGTCCGGCTGGTTCACCAGCTTCGCCCGTTTCTGGACCGAGATGCCCTGCATACAGTCACTCATGCCCTTGTTACCTCGTGACTCGACTACTGCAACGCTCTCTATTTAGGACTGCCCTTGCACACCATCCGGAGGTTGCAGCTGGTGCAGAATGCTGCCACACGGGTTGTGATGGGAGTTACCCGATTCTCCCATGTTACCCCCCTCCTGCACGGCTTGCATTGGTTGCCAGTTGCGCTCCGGGTGAGGTTCAAGGTTTTGGCTTTAACATTCAAAGTCCTACATGACATGGGTCCACAATATTTAAGGGAGCGCCTCCTACCGATATCAGGGACCAACCGCCCTGTACGGGCACACAGGCAGGGGCTCCTCAGGGTTCCGTCGGCAAGCCAATGTTGGCTGGCGGTCCCCCGATGGCGAGCCTACTCTGTGGCGGCCCCCGACCTATGGAATCAACTGCCTCTGGACTTCCGCCTAGCCCCTGATCTCCGCACCTTCCGCCACGATTTGAAGACCTGGCTATTTGACCAAGTCGGGCTGTGATTACCTTACTGGGGGCATGGGACAGTTTTAATTTTTAATTTGGTTTTATTGGACTTTTAGTGATTTAATTTCTTTTTAATTATTTATTGTATTTGTATGTTTTAACTGTGAGCCGCCCTGAGTCTTCGGAGATGGGGCGGCATATAAGTCCAATAAAATAAAAAATAAATAAATAATGAAAAAATGACAGGGAGAGAGAGGGAGAAAAGGAAGGGAAGGGAAGGGAAGGGAGGGAGGGAAGGAAGGAAGGAAGGAAGGAAGGAAGGAAGGAAGGAAGGAAGGAAGGAAGGAAGGAAGGAAGGAAGGAAAATCCCCAAAGCTCGCTGCTAGCTTCACATAAGGAAAATCGGTAGGGAAGTCAACAGAAAGTCAGAAGTCATTCCTGCTCCTACTGCTTCCCCCCACCCCCATGGTCATTCTGTTCCTCTGTTTATGTAAGGAAATATCAGTGAAATGATGACCCAATGGGTCACGGATTTCCTATCTTTCCTAAAATTATAGAACTATAAGGGATAATTTGGACCTTCGAGCCCAATCCTGCACTCAGTAAAAGACCCCAATTAAAACTTTTATGACAAATGTTATTGAATACAAATAACTACCTTGAATGAAGGCACTAAATGGGAGCCTCTTCCCTTCCTAAGCAATTGGTTTCACTGCTGAACTGAAAAATTAGGAAGTTTTTTTCCTAGCATATTGAAAAGCAGATTTCAAGTATAGCGACCCAAACTCCGTATTCCATGAATGATATTTTGGCATGATTAAGAACAGATTTTAATGTAATTTTTCTAAAATATCAATATTTCACAAATTGTCTATTCCACCCAGTTTCTGTTATATCCATGCTATTAATGTTGTCATTTACAAGTCCTTCATGTGCCCCCTCCACCAAATTTTGCTTGAAGTCATTTACATAACTGCATTCATCTCAACATCTCTATATTGTATTTAGATCTCCCTACACTTGTTAACCATCTGTAAAACCTGACTATAAATTCATTACTTAATTTTCCCTTCTTGGAGCATTTATACCTATATTCTTTGGGATGAATTGTCTAATGCTCCATATGGTCCATACTGAATTTGTGACACTAACATTCATGTTGAATCTATGAGACAGAAACTAAAACACATTTAGAGGTAGTTGGGTCTTGTTGGGAGATTACTAAGGAACTTAGTGCCAATTTAGTTTAGTTTAGTTTATTTATTTATTTATTTATTTATTTATTTATTTATTTATTTATTGACTTATATTCTCCCAAGGACTAGCTTACAAAGTAAAAACAACACAACAATAAATTAAATAAAACCAGATTAAACAAATCAAACCGAATTAATACTAAAATCAGCATTAAAACTCTTCACAGCACAGTTTGCACTTATAAGCCGCCCTCTCTCCCGAAGGACTCAGGGCGTCGTACATAAAAGACTGAAAGTACAAAAGTTAAAAGAAATTAAAAAGATATTAAATTATGCCAAATCAACAATCAAATTAAAACCCCCGATCCCCCGTCAGTCCAGGCTGGATTGCAAAAATAGCCATGTTTTGAGGTCACGGCGGAAGGAGCGGAGATCTGGGGCCAAGTGCAACTCAAGGGGTAGTTGATTCCAGAGGGTGGGCACCCCCACAGAGAAGGCCCTACCCCTAGGGGCCGCCAGCCTACACTGTTTAGCTGATGGTATCCCCAGGAGGCCCCATCTGTGGGAGCACACAGGGCAATTGGTGTTTGTCAGTGGAAGGAGACGTTCTTGCAAGTACCCCGGACCCAAGCCATACAGGGCTTTATAAGTTGTTACCAAAACCTTAAATCTCACATGGAGGGCAACCGGCAACCAATGCAGGTCACGCAGGAGGGGTGTAATATGGGAGAATCGGGATGCTCCCATCACTACCCGCGCGGCTGCATTTTGCACCAGCTAAAGTCTGAGATGCAGGGGCAGCCCCATATAGAGAGCATTGCAGTAGTCGAGTCTAGAGGTGACGAGCACCTGAGTGACTGTGCGCAGCGCATCTTGGTCCAGATTTGCTCTCCATTAATGGAAAAAGAAGGGAAATAAATATAACAACCAAAATAAATCCAGATTACCCCGTGGGGTTGTTACAAGGAGCAGTACAATCCCACACAATTTTTAGCCACTTGAAATAAGACACAATCAATGAATTCACTGTTGCCTACACAAGAGTCGTTTCTTTGAAGGGGAAAAAAAACTGAAATAAGCTTTTTGTCCATGTGTTGCATTTGCCTGCATGTATCTTGTAAACCATGGGGGAGAAAGAGGTGGCTGGAGATCTCCTGTGCTCCAATCTTCGGTCCATTGTGTGAAGTGGATTCCCTTGATTTTGGTGGGAGTGACTTCTCCCGAGGAGGGATCCAATGACTGATGAAAGCTGACTGCTACCATTATTCTCCCCCAATAGGAAGCACTTACTCCAAGAGTACTCCAGCCATCTCCCAACAGCAAAGAATGCCTAATCAAGAAGCTTTGTATTTTAAAGTGTGTGGGTTTGCCCATGACCTTTTCTGTCCTTCCCCCGCCTCTTTCATTCCTTCCTGTAATTTTTTTTTTACATTCTTCTTAAGCAACCTTGGACAAATAAGCCTCATTTTCAGGTTGAATTTGCACTACATGTAAATCTCAGTAAGGGGCAAAATCAGTCCTTCCCTACTCCACCTTTCTTTGATTTGACATAGATCATTAAATACAGGGCCTTTGTTCTGAATACTTCTGAATATAAGAATTGGCTAACAATACCTACTGTGAAAGAGATCACTTCACACTGCTGAAACCTAAGGAGGTTTTATTGGACTTTCATGCTAAATAACTTTAAAGGTGTCCCCTGCTGGTTTATATACATTTTAAATGTTTTAAAACTACATCCAAAAATATGCCTTAATACTTCTCTTTCATAGCATACAGATTCTCACCAGATAAGAGTTCCATAAGGGCTATTTATCCTTTTTCCCATCGAGCTCCCAAGAGACAGTTGTTTACCCAGCTTGTGTAAAAGACACCTTTCATCTTCCATCCTGCAAAAAATGGTTAAAAATCCATAACTTATTCTAGAGATTTGGCAGTAATAACAGTTATCATCATCATCTTCAGTTTCACAAACTGATAGCTGCTAATAAAAAAATAGACCAGGGTGACTGTCAGGTAAGATTTTGGAATGAGAAAGTTTTCAGGGTGCAAACAAATTTAAGGTGAGTTTTAAGAGTCCTGACTCAATATACTGATTATATTGAATGAAGGTTACAGGATAGGACCATATTTGTTTATTCTAGAGAAAGTCCCAAAGCATAGAATGGAATGGAATGGAATGGAATAGGATAGGATAGGATAGAATAGAATAGAATAGAATAGAATAGAATAGAATAGAATAGAATAGAATAGAATAACAGAGTTGGAAGGGACCTTGGAGGTCTTCTAGTCCAACCCCCTGCCTAGGCAGGAAACGCTACACCACTTCAGACAAATGGTTGTCCGATCTCTTCTTTAAAACTCCCAGTGTTGGACCATTTACAGCTTCTGGAGGCAGGTTATCCCACTGATTCATTGTTCTAACTGTCCTTGAGTTGTGCCAAAAATTTATCTTGCTAAGTGAGAAATTTGTTGAGTTTTGCCCGATTTTACGACTTTTCTTGCCACATTTGTTAAGTGAATCACTGCAGTTGTTAAGTTAGTAACGTGGTTGTTAAGTGAGTCTGGCTTCCCCATTGACTTTGCTTGTCAGAAGGTCGCAAAAGAGAATCACCTGACCCTGGGACACTACAAATGTCATAAATACGAATCAGTTGTCAAGCATCTGTATGTAAATCATATGACCACAGGATGCTGCAGTGGTCATAAGTGTAAAAAATGGACATAAGTCTCTTTTTTCAGTGCTGTTGTAACTTCAAACGGTCCCTAAATGAACTGTCGTAAGTCAAGGACTACCAATATAGCTTGACAGAGCAGTATATTATTTATTTAGCATATGGCATATCATATATGGACTAGCAATATATATATTAACATTTCACCTAGTTTGGTAATCACAATAGAATATAAATGTTAAAATGTTCTAGTTCCAAGTACCAGTGTGTAGGCCAGGGCTGTCAAACTCCTGGCCCGTGGGCCGGATGCATCACACACTGGCCACGCCCAGTTTAGTGAAGGGGGAAAAAGACATTATGTGATGCCGCCATGATGAAGTGAGTTTGATACCACTGGTCTAGGCCATCCAACCATTTAAAGTACAGCATCATTTATATTTTAAAAATCAGATATTGGACCAGTCTATGTCATCAGCTTACAGCTGGTCATGATGTGATCTACAGTTTGACGTAGGACACTGCAGTCACATTGGTGGGGGAGGATACTCTGCCTCAGATACTCTGCTCCCATGCAGAGAGTCCTGGCAGATGCTGTGTGAGGTATGAATCCTATTCAGGATTGCTTATTGCTGACATGATAGTTCAAAGTTTGGCACCTATTTTTGTGGGGTCATTTCAAGGGTGGGATTCAAATTTTTTTACTACCGGTTCTGTGGGCATGGCTTGGTGGGCATGGCAGGGGAAGGATACTGTAAAATCCCCATTCCTCCCCACCCCACTAACCTGCTTTCCAGCTCTGTTCTCCTGTGCAGGGCAACAAAAGAAAACCCAGCCCAAATGAAGACCCAGTCCATCAGCTGGGACTCAGGAGGCAGAGAATAGATGGGGGTAGGGCCAGTCAGAGGTGGTATTTGTAGGTTCTCCGAACTACTCAAAATTTCCGCTACTGGTTCTCCAGAACTGGTCAGAATCTGCTGAATACCACCTCTGAGTCATTTATATGTCTTCCTGGTGGTATATATTATGTAGCACTGCAGCATGAGAGTCCACATAACTTTTCCTGAAAAAAGTAGGATTAAAAGGACTAAACTGATTTGTCTTTAGCTGGATTAGGGAGGTGACTGCACTAGTGAAGTGTTAGTGTGGGGGTGAGGAACTGTGACTTGTGGACTTCAACTCCCAGAATTCCTGAGCCAGCCATGCTGGAATTCTGGGAGCTGAAGTCCACAAGTCATAAAGGGGCCATAGTTCCTCACCTCTGTGTTAGTGTTGGTGGGTGAGACAGATTTTCCTTGTGCATTTCCTAAACAGTGATTCCTGTTTCCTTGTAGAGCCCTGTTCTAACAGGCCACCATTCTTTATTAAAATCTTTCTGGTGCGAGAATCCCATCTCCTCTAAAAATTGCTTTACTTTAGTTCCTTCATTCAGTAGTCTTAGACTTTGCTACCAGGTGAGTTATTTTTCTCCAAATAAACATCTTTCACTTGTTAAAGTGTTCAGATATATTTTTTGGTACTTTACGAAAATCCTTGAGTTTTCGTAGTTGATTTAGAGTCAGATTTGTGCACTGTCTAGAGATCTTAGTTAATATTTGCGTCTGGTAACATTTTACCCAAGTCCTTGCACCAATCTTTAAATCAGAAAACTGAGTAGAAGAACAAATTGCTATCAGATTATAAATGAGAGTTTCAGGCATTGGTAAGTGGTTTAAATCTCAAGGTGCAACATTTGGAAGGTCTCACCTGTAACTTTACTGCTCTGTTCTATAAACAGTTTTTTGCCACTCTTTTAACTTTCTGAATAAGTATCCCAGAAGCTTTGTCATTAGATTCATGCTTTGAATTGCAATTATAGGCTCAATGCCCTAAAACCTGTACAGATATAGACTTACAATGCATTCTTTCATCATTTGAAAAGTAATAAATAATGCTCCTAGACATCCGCCACTTGCTTTTAATAGCACTTTGTGTAAGCAAAGGTAAAAACAACAACCTGGAATGTAAAGTGTTATGTATGTAGGTTTGAATGTCATTGGTTTAGTTTGAATTGTTCTTGTAAAATGTCAAATAGGATTGGTTTAAATAGTGCGGGAAAACCCTGCACTCTGATTGGCTGGCAACTATGGCTGCTGGCTATAAGAAGCAGCCGTAGCCCAGCCAAGTCGGGTCCATTCGAGCTGTAGTCACTTAATAAACTCTTCACTGAAGCTCTTCACGTCTGACTCTTCATGCAAACTTAACACTGGCGATGAAGGTGGGATTCCTCTGAAGAAGAGACGCGAAAGACAAGCAGAAGAGCGAGATGGCTGCACTGAACACCCCCAGCCCCGTTCGATCCGGCGGCAGAAGACTGGGAATCGTATGCGGATCGCTTCCAAATGTATTTGGAAGGAAATGACCTCGCCGATATCCCCATGAAGCAGAAGAGGGCACTGCGGTCCGGCAGTCTTCAAGATGGCGAAGGCATTGGCGGGAGCTGCAGACTTGAAGGTAATGGAATGGCCTGATTTAGAAAAACTTTTAAGAGCCCATTATGCCCCACAAGTATCGTGCCTCATTAAGAGACACGAGTTTTATCGTCGGGATCAAGGGGAAGGCGAAAATGTTAACGACTTCGTGGCAAGTTTAAGGGACATTGGAGTGCTTGTGAGTTTACCAACTTAGAAGAGGCCATGCATGATGGTTTGTTCTAGGCCTTAAAGATAAGGTCTTACAGAGCAAATTACTAATGAAACCTAAGATCACGTTTAAGCAGGCCATAGAGGAAGCTGTTTCAGCAGAAGCCACCAAGGCCTCAGCAGCAGCCATGAAGAAAATTAACAAGGCCTCAAGCCATTCTGATGTGGAAAAGTCCACAACAACCCATTGCGAGCAAATAGACTCTGATTCAGACTGTAGTGAGGTGGAGGAAGGAATTTATAGACTCAGAATGGAGAAGAAAAGGAAAGACCTTGGGAAAAAGAGGCAAGAATTTTATTGCAGAGGCTGTGGGGGCACCCCACACTGAATGCAAGTTTTAGACACCATCTGCCTACGTTGTGAGAAAAGAGGTCACCTAGCAAGAGTCTGTAAATCATCCAGAACTCCACCTAGTAGAAGGAAATTTCCTGAGAAAGAATTCAAGCCCAACAATTTCAGTGAAAAAATGGGGCACAACTCAGAAGCAAATGGGAAGAATGAAACTCATCAAACTATCACCATTGGTCATTCGTCACCCTTGAGAAGCAGAAAAGTACATGTGAAGGTATTCATTGAAGGAAGGCCTTGCCAAATGGAAGTGGACTCATGCTCCTATTTATCTATGGTGTCATGGGACACTATTCACAAACTACTTCCCAACATTCAGAAGAAACATTTCCAGAAGCAAGCCCTGACTCTTAAAGACTACCAAGGGAACAAGATTCCAGTAGTTGGAACAAGAGAATTCAACGTGAAGTTTAAAGGCCACACCAAGCGTTTGCCCCTGACCATCATGGACAAGGATCGCCCAAGCTTGCTGGGACTTGAGTGGTTCAATCCACTAGGCATCGAGGTGACTGGCATCAATCACGTGAGCAACTCTGAATGGGAGGAGGCCTTGAAGTCTGAATTTCCAGAGGTCTTCAGCGAAGGATTGGGCAAGTATATGGGGACCCCTATCACTTTCAACCTAGATCCCAAGGTGCCCCAATTTGTTTAAAGCCCAGAAGGGTCCCATTTGCTTTAAAGGGAAAAATTGATGCACAATTAGACAAATTAATAGCTCAAGGGGTTTTAGAGCCCACTGACCACTCCAGACGGGAGACACCCATAGTCACACCAGTCAAGACTGATGGGTCAGTAAGAATCTGTGGAGACTATAAGGGACACTGAACCATGCAGCAGAGCGCATATCCAGTTCCAGTGGTGCATCATCTGTTACATTCACTTGGCAGGGGTACAGTCTTTGCCAAATTGGATTTGGCCCAGGCATATCAACAACTAACAGTTGATGATGCCACTGCAGAGGCCCAAACCATTGTGACTCACAGAGGTGCTTTCAAATGTAAAGGTTACAATTTGGAGTAAGCGTGGCACCAGGCATCTTTCAAAGCCTTATGGAAAGAATGCTCCAAGGACTGTCAGGGGTAGTGCCTTATTTTGATGATGTGTTAATCTCTGCTGAAAATGACACTCAGTTACAAGAAAGACTCAGAGAAGTCCTTACCAGATTCAAAAAGCGGGTTAAAAGTCAAGGAAGAAAAATGCACTCTTAAAACTGACAAGGTTGAGTTCTTGGGCTATATGATTGACAAGCATGGTATCCACCTCACAGATGCCAAGGTTCAGCAATCAAAAAGCCCCTAGACCAAAATGCAAAACAGATTTGCAAGCCTTCCTTGGACTCATTAACTTTTATCACATGTTCCTACCTCAGAAGGCAACCATTGCTGAACCACTGCACAGATTATTAGACAAAAAGTCTTTTGGGTCTGGGGAGAAAGAACAATCACATTTAACAGTATTAAAAGATTAATCACATCTGATGCTGTACTGATACAGTTCTCTGAGAATTTGCCTGTTGTACTGACTTGTGATGCATCCCCTTTGGAGTGGGGGTTTAAGCCACAGGCTTCCCAGGGAGGAAGCTCCTATTGCATTTTACTCTGCACCTTGACTAAAGCAGAGAGGAACTACAGCCAACTGGACAAGGAAGCCTTGGCAATTGTTGCAGCTGTCAAGAAATTCCATGAGTATTTATATGGGAGAACATTTACCATTGTACAGATCACAAACCTTTGTTAGGCATTGTGGCAGGAGACAAACCTCGCCCACTATCCTGTCACCAAGAATGCTGAGGTGGACTGAATTTCTTGCTGCTTATTCATACAAACTCATCCACAGGCCTGGCATGCATGCATGGCATTGGGCATGCAGATGCTTTGAGTCGCTGCCCACTTCCTTCTCACACTGAGGACTTTGCTCCTGAAACTTACACCTTTTTCCTAGAAACTGTTGCCAAGCTTCCAGTACACGCTGATGAAATTGCCAGAGAGATTGCCAAAGACACTGTATTGGCTCCTGTTATAGGCTGGATTAAGAAAGGTTGGCCTCTTCAAGATCTACCTCAACTTGCCCAACCTTTTAAGTCCAGGCAAACTGAATTATCTGTATTAAGAGGATGTATTTTGTGGGGTAACAGGGTGGTTATTCCTGCAAAACTGCAAAGAGAGGTATTGGAAATGTTACATGAGGGTCATCCTGGTATTGTAAGGATGAAGGGCTTGGCCAGGAGTTATGTATGGTGGCCAGGTATTGACAAAATGGTTGAAAACTGGGTTGCATCTTGTCCCAACTGTCAGGTAGTCAGGCCTGCACCACCTCTCGCCCCCACACAGGAATGGGAATGTCCTAGAAGCCCATGGTCCAGGATTCACATTGATTTTGCTGGACCTACCAGAGGGCACACCTTTCTTATTATAGTAGATGCATATTCAAATGGCTAGAGGTAATCCCTATGGCATCCACCACAACTGATGCTGTCATCAAACAGCTCAAAAAACTTTTTGTAACCCACAGGTTACCTGATGTTCTTGTCTCTGACAATGGCCCTCAATTTACATCCAACCTTTTGAATCCTATTTAGCACAACAGGGTATCAGACATGCCTTCACTGCCCCTGGGCACCCTTCAGCTAACGGCCGGGCTGAACGCATGGTACGTTTTACCAAGGAGAAGCTTCAGCAACTGGGTCCTGGGGACATCACTGAGAAAGTTGAAAACTTCTCAGTGTTCAGCACATCACTCCTAACCCATCTAATAACTTATCCCCAGCAGAGTTGTTGATGGGTAGGAAACTTAGGTCTTCCCTTGACCGCCTTCATCCCACTTACGCCCCCCAACGCACCACTAGATTCCACTTCCAAAGTTCGCACATTCAGTGTGGGTGATTCTGTTTCTGCTAAGAACCTTATAGGTGAACCTTTGTGGATTCCTGCTGAGATAACTCAGATCACAGGCCCTCATTCTTACAGGGTGCAAACAGAGGATGGACTCCTCTGGAGCAGGCACATTGATCAACTTAGATACAGGTTCTCTCAGGAACATCGTGGATTCCTCTGAGATAGTTCCTCACAGGCCCTCATCTTGTCATTCCTCTAGGACATTGGACCAGGGAACATCAGGAGTCACTGGGGAATGAGGAGGAAAATCAGCAAGCAAGAATCAACCCCATGTGTAACGAGCCATTACGACAGGAACCATCCCAAAACCTCACAATGCCAAAATCCATCCTTAGAAGTGGAAGATTGTACATCACTACCTGACTTGGGTGCTGACATTGGGCTGGAGATGGGTTGGGAGGAGAGACCGATTCTAACAATCAAACAGGGTCTTTCACAGGAAGCCCCACTGGGAAATGTCAGCAGACACATTTCCTCTCACTGGGTGAGAATGTTAAAACTTCTGAACCACGAAGCTCTCAACGTACATCGTAAGAGCCCCACCTATTTAAAAGAATACATTAGATAGGTTGGGGTTTGGTATGGACTGAACCTAGTGGGGAGGGGTGTTATGTATGTAGGTTTGAATGTCATTGGTTTAGTTTGAATTGTTCTTGTAAAATGTCAAATATGATTGGTTTGAAAAGTGCGGGAAAACCCTGCACTCTGATTGGCTGGCAACTGCGGCTGCTGGCTATAAGTAGCAGCCGTAGCCCAGCCAAGACGGGTCCATTCGAGCTTTAGTCACTAATAAACTCCTCACTGAAGCTCTTCGCATCTGTCTCTTCATGCAAACTTAACATAAAGCATTCCAGAAAATGATTATCCCACTGGGTTGCATTTTTATCTGAAATTCAAGCACTCAATTCCTCTTCAACTCCTCTTTAAATTGATTCGTCCCTTGCACCCTTGACTTCAAAAAGGCCTAAAAACATCTTTCTCTTTTCTATGTTTTCACTTCTGTGCAATGATGGGGAATTTTTAAAAGGCATAGAAATACAACCCTTTCTCTTTTTTTTAACAAAACCGAAAATAATATTGAAGGACTTATGCAAGCGATCTGTATAAAATAATGTAGAAGGAAGGCATCTGATTTTGTTGGAATATATATATTGGTAGAAAGAAGAGCTTTACTTCAAAGGTTAAGGCTCCATGCATTTGACTTTTGATACCTGAAGTGCTACAGCCTGAGTTCAACAGTCCTAATAAATATAGTAAACAATGGAGCTCTTGGTGCTCTTTGAGTTTGGTTATTTGCTTGCAGATTAACAGATTAACAGAGATTAACAGAGTTGGAAGGGACCTTGTAGGTCATCTAGTCCAGGGGTCGCCAACCTTTTGGACCTCAGAGACCACCAGACTCATAATTTTAAATCCCAGGGACCACTAACCGGTTCTGTGGGCATGGCCTAATTTGTGGGCGTGGCTTGGTGGTCATGTGACTGGCTGGGCATGGCTTGTATGTAAATATTATAAATATTTATATAAATATTGATTTTTTTAATTAAAAAAGAGCAACTTTTACCCAAAATCAGGCAAAGCAGGCAGGCAGATTGAGTTGCTCACAGAATCACAGATTCATTCAGAGATCTATCTACCATTGGCTAGCTCAGTCTGTCACATAAAATTTGCTTGCAAGCAAACTCATAAAATTTCCTAGCAAGCAAGCTCACAAAATTAACTCACAACACACCATGTATGTAAATATTGAATTTTTTATTTAAAAAAAGAGCAACTTTTACCCAAAATCAGGCAAAGCAGGCAGGCAGATTGAGTTGCTCACAGAATCATCGGCTAGCTCAGTCTATCACATAAAATTTGCTTGTTGTGAGTCTGCACTGAATAATAGAAACTTCAGTCCTAAGGGAGGTTTGGCTGTGCTTAAAAGCAGAGCTGAAGATTTAAAGATTAGCTAGAAAGCAAGAAATCCAACCATTTCCTGCTTCCTAGCTAATCTAAATCTCTGGGCACAGCAGAACAGCTGATGGTTGGGAAAAAGGAAAAATAGCATTTTAGCAGGCAAGTTTACCAGATAAGGAGCGAGTGGGCGGAAAGGGTTCCTGGGGGCCATGTGGGCTGTGCAGCCTTGTGTTTCTGCACAACCTGGATTAATTGCTTTGGGGGGGATGCTGTGGGGGTGACATTTCTCTGCGGCCCACCAAAATTTTCTTGCAGCCCACCAGTGGGCTGCGGGCTGCTGGTTGGCGACCGCTGATCTAGTCCATCCTCCCAGCCAAGGAGACCATACACCATTTCTGACAGATGGCAGTCTAGTCTCTCCTTAAAACCTTCCAGTGATGAAGCTCCCACAACTTCTGAAGGCAAAACTGTTCCATTGGTTGATTGCTCTCCCTGTCAGAAAAATTCTCCTTATTTCCAGATTGAATATCTCCTTGTTCAGTTTTCATCCATTATTCTTTGTCTGGCCTTCAGGTACCTTGGAAAATAGCTTGACCCCCTCCTCTCTGTGGCAGCCCCTCAAATATTGGAACACTGTTATCATGTCTCCCTTGGTCCTTCTGTTCACTAGACTAGCCATGCCCAGTTCCTATAACCATTCAATATATGTTTTAGCCTCCAGTCCCCTAATCATTTTGGTTGCTGTTCTCTGCACTCTTTCCAGAGTCTCAACATCTTTTTTATAATGTGGTGTTGTTTCATTACCCAGTTAGGTAACATCATTAGTGCTAGTATATTAGTATATTACTTATGATCTGGTGTAATAAAATGTTGTAACAGCATCTGAATATTCCGCTGCTCCTTAATAGTCCAGGATGGATATTTCATGATTCACCAGTGGGAGATCATTTTCTGTTCATTCAGTTGTTTTTGAGATATTTCCATGTGTAACTTCTTTCCAATTATCAAGAGGAAGCAGGTGGTATATGTGTTATGTTTGCATAGAGAGATGAGACGCGGAGTGCTTCAGCTCTTATTTATTGTGACTTCAGCTCAGAACGGACCTGAATGGCTCAGCCGCGGCAGCTAGTTATAGCTGGCTGCCATGGCTGCCAGCCAATCAGAGTGCAGGGTTTTCCCGCACTTTTACAACCAATGATTTCAAACACTTTACAACAACAACCAATCATTTCAAACTCTGCATACATAACACCCCTCCCCACTAGGTTTGGTCCATACTCAAACCCCATCTATCTAATATACTCTTGTAAATAGGTGGGGCTCTTACGGTACGTTGAGACCTGTGGTTCAGGTGTTTTGGGAATCTCACCTTGTGAGGAAGGAAATGTATCTGCCAACATTTCCTTATTAGGATTTCTTGTACTGGTAGAACCTGTTTGGTTACTACAACCTAGTCTCTCCTCCCAATCTATTTCCAACCCAGTGTTATCCTCTAAGTCTGGTAATGATGTGCAATCCTCCATTTGTAAAAATGGTTGTTGGGACTGTGACAGGGTTTGGGATGGTTCCTGTCATGTTAGCTCATTACACATGGGGTTGATTCTTACTTGCTCATTACCTCCATTATCTCCCCCTTCCCCCCTAGGCTGTGGGGATGAAGTCCAGAGAGGAGCAAGGGCGATGCTCCAGAGGCAGTCTGGACCGTAACTGGTCTATGCCTACTCCACAAGGCACCATCCTCAGTTTGAACCCTGTAAGACCTGGGGCCTGTAACCTGGGTTATCTCTGCAGGAATCCACAATGGTTCACCTACAAGGTTTTAGCATAAACAAAATCACCCATGGAGAATTGGCAGTTTTGCTAGTGGAATCTAATGGTGCATTGGGTGCGTAGTGGGGTGAAGGCGGTCCAGGGTAGACCTGAGTTTTCTACCCATCAAAAGCTCGGCTGGAGTTAAATTAGTGGATGGGTTAGGAGTGATGTGTTGGATACTGAGTAGTTTTTCAACTTTCTCAGTGATGTCCCCTGGACCCAATTGTTGGAGTTTCTCTTTAGTAAAACGTACCATCGCTCAGCCCGGCCGTTAGTCAAGGATGCCCAGGGGCTGTAAGGGCGTGTCTGATACCCTGCTGTGCTAGATATGATTCAAAAGGTTAGCAGTAAATTGAGGACCATTGTCAGAAACAAGCACATCAGGTAGGCCGTGCATTACAAAAAGTTTCTTAAGCTGTCTGATAACAGCCTCAGCTGTGGTGGATGACATGGGAATAACCTCTAACCATCTGGAGTATGCATCTACCACAATGAGAAAGGTGTGGCCTCTGGTAGGGCCAGCAAAATCAATATGAATCCTGGACCAGGGGCCCCTAGGACATTCCCATTCCTGTATGGGGGCGATAGGTGGGGCAGGCCTTGTTTCCTGACAATTTGGACAGGATGCAACCCAGTTTTCAACCATTTTGTCTATACCTGGCCACCATACATAACTCCTGGCCAATCCCTTCATTCTGACAATACCGGATGACCCTCATGTAACATTTCCAAGACCTCTTTTGAAGTTTTGCAGGAATAACCACTCTGTTACCCCACAGAATACATCCCTTAAGACAGATAATTCAGTTTGTCTAGATTTGAAAGGTTGGGAACCCTGAGGTAGATCTTGTAGTGGCCAACCTTTTTAACCCAACCTACAACAGGAGCCAATAAAGTGTCCTTGGCAGTTTCTCTAGCAATTGTAGCAGCATGGACTGGAAGCTTGGCAACAGTCTCTAGAAAAAATGTAAGTTGCAGGAGCAGGGTCCTCAGTGTGCAAAGGAAGTGGGCAGCGACTCAAAGCATCTGCATGCCCAATGTCTTTTCCCGGTCTATGGATGAGTTTATATGAATAAGCAGCAAGAAATTCAGTCCATCTCAGCATTCTTGGTGACAGGATGGTTGGCGTTGGTCTGTCTCCTGCCACAATGCCCAACAGTGGTTTGTGATCTGTGACAATGGTGAATCTTCTCCCATAGACGTATTCGTGGAACTTCTTGACTGCTGCTACGAGTGCCAAAGCTTCTTTGTCCAGTTGACTGTAGTTCCTCTCTGCTTTAGTCAAAGTGCGAGAGTAAAAGCAATGGGAGCTTCCCTTCCACTGGGAAGCAAGTGGCTCAGCACCCCCACCTCCAAAAGGGATGCATCACAAGTTAATATTACAGGTAAATTCTCAGAAAACTGTATCAATACACAATCAGAAGTTATTAGTCTCTTGATATTGATAAATGCAGACTCTTCCTTTCTGCCCCAAAATGCAGATTTTTATCCAGTAGTCTATGTAAGGGTTCTGCAATGGTTGCTTTCTGAGGTAGAAACATGTGGTAGAAATTAACAAGTCCCAGGAATGCTTGCAGTCAGGGCTTCTTTGATTGCCTGGACTTTGGCTTCTGTGGGTGGATGCCCTGTTTATCAATCATATAGCCCAAGAATTCTACTTTGTCAGTTCTTAGTGTACACTTTCAACCCTGCTGAACCTGGTCAGGACTTCTCTGAGTTTCTTGTAATTGAGTGTCATTTTCAGCAGAGATTAAAACGTCATCAAAATAGGGCACCACCCCATAAGGTAGCATCCTTTCCATAAGGCTTTGGCGCCACACTTACTCCAAATTGTAACCTCTTGCATTTGAATGCACCCCGATGGGTTACAATGGTTTTGGCTTCTGCAGTTAAATCATCTACTGTTAACTGTTGGTATGCTTGGGCCAGGTCCAGCTTGGCGAAGACTCTGCCCCCGCTCAGAGAATGTAATAAATGATGAACCACTGGAACCGGATATGCGCTCTGTTGAAGCGCATGGTTCAATGTCCCCTTGTAATCCCTGCAGATTCTCACAGAACCATCAGCCTTGACTGGCGTGACTATGGGTGTCTCCCATCTGGAGTGGTCTGTGGGCTCTAGTACCCCTTGGGCTATTAACTTATCTAATTGTTCATCTATTTTTTCCTTCAAGGCAAATGGTACCCTCCCGGGTTTTAAACGGATTGGTTGTACCTTGGGATCTAGGTTAAAAGTGATAGGGGTCCCCAAGTACTTGCCTAATCCGTCGCTGAAGACCTCTGGAAACTCAGACTTCAAAGACTCTTCCCAATCAGTGTTGCTCATGTGATTGTTGCCAGTTACTTCGATGCCCAGTGGGTTGAACCACTCCAGCCCCAGCAAGCTTGGGCGATCTTTACCTACGATGGTCAATGGCAGGCGCTTGGTGTGGCCTTTGAATTTCACATTGAATTCTCTTGTTCCAACTACTGGAATCTTGTTCCCTTGGTAGTCTTTAAGAGTTAGTGCTTGTTTTTTGAAGTGAGTCTTCTGAATGTCTGGTATCAGTCTTTGAATTGTGTCCCATGACACCATGGACAGGTATGAACCTGAGTCCACTTCCATTTGGCAAGGCCTTCCTTCAATAAATACCTTGACATGCACTTTTCTGTTATTTAGTGAAGAGGAATGACCAATAGTTACTGTTTGATGAGTTTCATTTTTTCCATTTACTTCTGTGCTGTGCCTCATTCTCTCACTGTTGTTGTTTGGCTTGACTTCTCTGTCTTTGTTGTTTGCAACAAACTTCCTTCTGTTGGGTGGAGTTCTGGATGATTTGCAGACTCTTGCAATGTGCCCTCTTTTTTCACAATGGAGACAAATGGCTTCCAGGAATTTGCATTCAGTGCGGGGGTGGGTTCCCCACAACCTATGCAGTGGAACTCTCACCTCTTTCTTCCCAGGTCATTTCATTTCCGCTCCATTCTGAGTCTGTTAATTCCTTCTTCTTCTCCACTATATTCTGACTCGGATTCAAGTTCATCAAAATGAGTTGTGGTGGTCTTTTCACCATCAGAATGGCCCGTAGTCTTGTTCATTTTCCTCATGGCTGCTGCTGAGATTTTGGTGGCTTCTGCTGAAGATGCTTCTTCTATGGCTTCTTTCAGCATAATTTTGGGTTTCATCAGTAATTTGCTCTGCAAGACCTTGTCTTTGAGGCCCAATACAAAACGATCACGCATGGCCTCCTCTAAACTGCTGAACTCACACGCCCCCCCAATGCTCCTTAAACTTGCCACGAAGTCATTGACGCTTTCGTCTTCTCCCTGATCGCGGCGATAAAACTCGTGTCTCCTAATGAGGCACGATACTTGGGGCATGTAGTGTGCCCTTAAAAGTCTCTCCAGATCAGACCATGCCATTACCTTCACGTCTGCTGAGCCAGCCATGCCTTCGCCATCTTGAAAACTGCAGGACCGCAATAAGTGAGAAAAACCGCTCTCTTCCGCTGCTCAGAAATGGCGGCCAGATCGTTTCCCTCCCAATACATCTGAAACCGATCCGCATACGACTCCCAGTCTTCATTCTTCGGGTCGAATGGGGCTGGCGGGCGTGTTCAGTGCAGCCATCTTGCTCTTCTTCGTTCCACATTGTCTTCTCTTTGGGGAAATCCCACCTTCGTCACCAGTGTTATGTTTGCATAGAGAGATGAGACGCGGAGTGCTTCAGCTCTTATTTATTGTGACTTCAGCTCAGAACGGACCCAAATGGCTCAGCCACAGCAGCTATTTATAGCCGGCTGCTGTGGCTGCCAGCCAATCAGAGTGCAGGGTTTTCCCGCACTTTTACAACCAATGATTTCAAACACTTTACAACAACAACCAATCATTTCAAACTCTGCATACATAACAATATGTGTATATGTGTAGGAGAGAAGCAGGACAGGGCGGGCAGCTTGGAATGTAGAGCAAATACACTAGAATTGTCCAGTGAATCAATTTAAATAATAAAAAATAAATCTATATATTTATCTTCCCTTATAAGCATACAGTGAACTTAAAATATTGCACAGATTTTAGGTATCCAATGTTCTGTCTCATTCAAGAAAGCTGAAGTAGGAATTTGACTCTAGAATTCCTCAGAGCTTAGGTCTATAGGAACTATATAAGAAAAATATAATTAATTTGCCCATAATACATACATATATACATACACACACACACACACACACACACACACACACAAATACATATATACATAAGGAAGTGAGGTTTACTTTATATATAGTAGCTTGCTATGCCAGTGTTGGTAAGAGTGTGGTTTTCTCTTTGGTAGTTCTTTGATTAGGGTATTGTTTTCTGCTTGATTGTTTGTCTGGTGTTAATCCTTGTTTATCTGTGTGTTGGCTGCTGAAGGGGATGTGTTTGAAGAGGATGTGTTCTGGTCTTTTTTGTTTCCTTCTTAGTGTTTTGTTGTTTCTTTTGAATGGCATATTTCTATGCCTCTTGTGTTAAAGAAAGACAGATGGAAGTCCCTGTTTTCCAAATGATAGGTGAGAAGAATCTGCCAAAATAGAGTTGTTTTCCACAAATATAACCAATCACCTCCTAAAGTCATCCATGTTAGTGATCATGATTAGTAAAGAATTATATCAATTAGATTATGTGCAGTGTAAAAAAAGCATTTTCTAATCCTCCTTCAGATCAGCTTCAAATTTGATGTTAAGAGAGGGTAAAAACATTGTTTCCCATTTTGGGCATAATTGGTCACACCTTGATTGCACCACTGTTTTCTCAGTTGGAGGCAGCCCTGGTTTTCTAGCCTTTGCTCATAGGAAAAACCCTAATCAATTTGGTTGCCCTCTTCTGCATTTTTCCAGTTTTGTTATATGGTTTGTTTGATTTTTAAATTTGATGAGCAGAATAAAATAGGATCTTGCACGCATCATGCATCATGTAAGGGGAAGGTCCATGGGGCAAAGGAAAAAGTGGCAGATGATAGACGTGGAGGATCAAAGACTGAAGAGAAGGAAGAGTGAGGGTATAGGATCAGAGAACTCAATGGAGACATAGCCATAGAGGTTATTCGAATAGTAAAATGTTGAATGGGAATAACGCAAAAGGATACTTGAATAGAGAATGTTGAAGCAATTGAAAATAGAAGTGGTCAGAGCTGCAAACAATTTTCTTGTTTTCAAAAAAAAGGTAGTTTAGCTCACAGACAGAAGTTATAGAATTCTCCAATGATTCAGAGCAATCTTTCTTTCTGTGTTCCAATCACTAAACAATGATATTTTCTGTAACAGTTGAAACAGGCATCACCAAGTAGGAGCAGAAATAAATATTTCTGATCATGGGGGGAGGAGAAAAAGGTGTGGCCACAGTTATCTCTTTCTCTATATAGCTATGAGGATACCCCCTCATTTCAATTTTTCGTACGTTCTTAGCTTTCTAATCCTGAGTTCTTGTCATCCCATTTCCACACTGCTTTGTGATTTTTGGTAGAATTGTTGTGAATTTTGTATAAAATCTATATGTATCTAATACAGGCATTTTGCAAACCATTTTCACTAATAGGATTAAAAATTCAGTTTTACACAGACTTATAATCCCGAGCTGCTGGGATTCGGAACTGACCAGGTGGTTCCGTCCCAGGCACCTGATGGACCCGGAGGGTTTTCAGATGGCGCTTGGTCCGTTTCCTACCTCCCTTACTCGCAGCTCGGCCAAGACCCTCATGGATGCCTGGGGCTGCCTCAGGGGCTCTTGACCGAGTTGCCCCTTTGCAGCCCCTGACATGCCACAGATCCCGGTTAGCTCCTTGGTTTTCCAGGGAGCTCCGGGAGATGAAGCGACAAAGGAGGGGCCTAGAGTGCAGTTGGAGGGCCAGCTGTTCCGAATCTGACTGGTCTCAGTTGAGGTCCTTCACTAGGACCTATCTGACGGCAATGAGAGTGGCGAGGTCTTCTTACTTCGCTGCACTCATTGCATCTGCAGAGAATCGCCCAGCTGCCCTGTTTGGGGTTGCCCACTCCCTCTTGAGTTTGAGCGGGAGGTGCGACCCCTTGCAGGGCTGAGCCGAGGAATTTAGCCATCACCTGCAGGACAAGATTGCTCAGATTAGGGCCGGCTTGGACTCCGACTGGCTTGAGTCTGACGAGGGAGTAACATCGGCTGTTACGATCTGGGATGAGTTTGACCCTGTGACCCCAGATGATGTGGACAGGGCCATGCGGAGGCTGAGTTCCACCATGTGTTTATTGGACCCGTGTCCCTCCTGGCTGGTGTATGCCACCCGGGAGGTTACACGAGGCTGGCTCCAGGCAGTTGTCACCGCTTCTTTGAGTGAGGGGTTCTTCCCAGCCGCCTTGAAAGAGTGAGGCCCCTCCTCAAGAAGCCTACCCTGGACCCAGCCATTTTGAACAACTTCCATCCAGTCTCCAAGCTTCGCTTTATGGCGAAGGTTGTTGAGAGCATGGTGGCTTCCCAGCTTCCGAAGTTCCTGGAGGAAGCAGATTACCTAGATCCATGCCAATTGGGTTTCAGGCCCAGATACAGCACAGAGATGGCATTGGTCGTGCTGATGGATGATCTCTGGAGGGCTCGGGCCAGGGGTTATTCCTCTGTCTTAGTCCTATTAGATCTCTCAGCAGCTTTCAATACTATCGACCATGGTATCCTGTTGCAGCCTTGGGGGTTGGGGAGGCACCATTTTTCGGTAGTTCTCCTCATACCTCTCGGGGCCCTCTCAATCAGTGTTGGCAGGAGGGCAGAGGTCGGCCCCACAGCCCCTCACTTGCGGGGTGCCTCAGGGGTCAGTCCTCTCTCCCCTCCTGTTCAACATTTATATGAAGCCGCTGGGCAAGATCATCTGTGGTTTTGGGGTGAGGTATCATCAGTATGCTGATGATACTCAACTTTACATCTCTACCCCAAACTAACTCAGTGATGCCCTCCCCGTGATGTCCCGTTGCCTGGAAGTGGTATGGATCTGGATGGGGAGGAACAGGCTCCAACTCAACCCTGCCAAGACCGAGTGGCTGTGCATACTGACATCTCGGTTGATCCAGGGTGTTCCATTGTTGGTTTTGGGGGAGAGGTGTTGCCCCCCGTAGATAGGGTTCACAACTTGGGTGCCCTCCTGGACTCACAGCTCAGTTTGGAGGAGCAGGTGGGAGCCGTGGCTGGGGGGCATTTGCCCAGGTTCACCTGGTGCACCAGTTGCGTCCCTACCTGGCCGAGATGCGCTACGCACGGTCACTCATGCGTTTGTTATGTCCTGGATCAATTACTGCAATGCACTCTACATGGGGCTTCCCTTGAGGACCACGCGGAGGCTTCAGCTGATGCAGAATGCGGTCGTGCGGGTTGTGATGGGAATGTCCCGATATTCCCATATTATACCCCTCCTGCACGAGCTGCATTGGTTGCCGGTTGCCCTCCGTGTGAGATTCAAGGTGTTGGTGCTTACCTACAAAGCTCTCCATGGCTTGGGGCTGGGGTACCTGCGGGAACGTCTCCTCCCAGCATCGAATACCAATTGCCCGGTGCGTGCCCACAGGCAGGGCCTCCTTGGGGTACCGTCAGCTAGACAATGTCGACTGATGGTCCCTAGGGGGAGGGCCTTCTCTGTGGGGGCACCCACTTTGTGGAACCAGCTTCCCCTGGAGCTACGACTGGCCCCCGACCTTTGCTCCTTACGTCACAGCCTAAAGACTTGGTTATTTGAACAGGCCGGCCTGGACTAAGGGAGGGGGGGTGTTTTAATATTTTTAAATGTTGGGAAATGGGTTTTAATGATTATTTGGTTGAATTTGGTTTAATTCCATTTTAACTTTTGTATTTGTATGGTTGTTTTTTATGTGAGCCGCCCTGAGTCCTTTGGGAGAGAGGGCGGCATATAAGACCAAATAATAAATAATAAATAAATAATAGTTCAAATGTTAATGTCCAATCCACCCAGCCATTCAAGGACAGGGTGGTCTATGTTGAAAAAAATCAGACATTGGGCTTGTGTAAGCTCTTGATGGACACTGGGACACAATGTGATGGATATTTTGTTGAGGAGCACCACAGTTACACTGAGGGGTAGAGACAAGACCCCACTTAAACAATGAGTCCTGGCAGATGCCATGTTGGGTACAGATCCTGTTCAGAGATGACCAATGCTGGCGAGGAAGGTCAAAACCTGGCACCTTTTGTATAGCGTCATTTATGTAAGTGCCTGTATCTGGCAGCCCATTTGGCTTTCCACTGTGTGTTGATGTCAAAGTTGTTAGACAGCTGTTGAGCAAATGTCAGAGAGGGCTTCCTGGATTTAAGCCTGCCAATCATAAACTGATAGTTACTAATAAAAACATAGATCAGGGTGGCTGTCAGGTAAGATTTTGGAATGAGAAAGTTTTCTGGATGGAAACAAGTTCTCAGTGAGTTTTAAGAATCCTGGCTCAATATACTGACTGTATTGCATGAAGGTTACTGTCAGATGGTGCTCCATTCAAAATCCAAGAAAGACACTCTTAGACTCCATTATTATAGAAAAAAGAAGCTTTTACTGAAATTCAAGTGGTAGAATCAAAGGAATTCTAGATCTGAGGATTTACGCGTGAAAAACACACATACAAAGTGATGGCAATGTTCCCACCCACCATAGTTCAAACAGCCCATCCAATCAAAGATGTGTATAATGTCATGTGGGGCATCTTCAGGTGGTGATGCAGACATCTGGCCATTGACCTTGGCCTATTTTGATAAAGAGCTGCAGTTGCACAGTAAGCAAGCAAGTAGGCATAAACAATAAAGTTTTCCCCAAGTTAAACAGTTCATTCTCTAAAACCTCCAGCACATTTCCCACCCCCACAAAACCCAATTATTTCACCCTCCCCCTGTTACTATGGCAGCCATGCAAGAGAAAGGAAAGGAGTCTTAAAGGCTGACAGTTACAGGACGGACCGCATTTGCTCACTCTAGAGAGAGTCCCAAAGCATACAGGTAGTCCTCGACTTACCACCACAATTGCACCCAAAATTTATCTTGCTAAGTGAGAAATTTGTTAAGTGAGTTTTGCCCCATTTTATGACTTTTCTTACCACATTTTTTGAGTGAATCACTGCAGTTGTTAAGTTAGCATGCTTATCAAATGAATCTGGCTTCCCCATTGACTTTGCTTGTCGGAAGGTCACAAAAGGGGATCACATGACTCCTGAACACTGCAACGGTCATAAATATGAATCAGTTGTCAAGCCTACCAAATGTGAGACTTTGTTTTTTTTAAAGTAACATTTAGCATTTGTATTGTGAAATTCCAAAAAACATGAATGCTGAAGTATGAAAAGAGCAAGAATCGCGATTTTCCTTCGTATCATAAGCATTACAATTGCTAGAATGGCATTGTGAACAGACTTGAGTGATGATGCTGAGAATGATTCTCCTGGGTATTTCTCCATTGGCTCTTTGGCTTCTGAGATAAATGATTTGGAGTTAAAACACAATGTTTTGATCATGCTGCTGTCTGATCTTAGGCTCCTTGTTTTGGCAATGGCAGCTTTAGCCCTCGCATCGGGCCTTCTTGTCAGATGATGACAGCAACATAAGTCAAACAAGACTGACAGATTTATTTCTTCTGGGCACTCCAATCTTCGATTCACTGGAAGGCCTATTCATTCGTAGTGCTTTCCCACTTGTTTGAAGTGGCAAAATGAATGTTAAAAAAAGTAGACAAGGAACAATTTCCCAGTAAGATCTTCTAATACATTTTATAACAGTGGTTCAGCAGCCAAATCAAGTTTAGGAGGTGTGTTCTGTAACTGCCAATCCTTGGCTATGAATTTTGTAATCCTCTATTTTGTACTCCTCTGTTACCAGGAGCCGTTTGATGCTGTGTTTGTTACAATATGTTATTTTGGAAGATAACATATTTGGAGGACTATATGTTATTTGGAGGACTTCTAGTCCAATCCCCTAGTCCAAATAGGAGATCCTATACCATTTCAGGAACTTACTAAAAACCTCCAGTGATGGAACATCTACAACTTCTGAAGACAATCCATTCCTTTGGTTATTTGTTCTGTCAAGAAATTTATCCTTTGTTCTAGATTGGATCTCTCCTTCATAAGTTTTCAACCTTTTCTCTAAAACACCTACCCTGTCCTGCCCTTAGGGATTTAAAGAATAGGTTGACCCCCCACTTTTTTATGACAGATATTGGATATCTGTCAGATATTGGAAGGCTGCAACGCTCTCTATTTAGGACTGCCCTTGCATACCATCCGGAGATTGCAGCTGGTGCAGAATGCGGCCGCGTGGGTGGTGATGAGTTACTCCGGTTCTCCCATGTTACCCCCCTCCTGCACGGTCTGCATTGGCTACCGGTTGCACTCCGGGTGAGATTCAAGGTTTTAGTTTTGACATTCAAAGTCCTACATGACATGGGTCCTCAATATTTGAGGGAACGTCTTCTTCCGATATCTAGTGCCGGCCGCCCTGTGCGAGCTCATAGGCAAGGACTCCTCGGGGTCCCGTCGGCAGGTCAATGCCGGCTGGTGACTCCCTGATGACGAGCCTTTTCTGTCGCGGCCCCTGACCTCTGGAATCAACTGCCTTTGGAGCTCCGTCTGGCCCCTGATCTCCGCATCTTCTGCCGTGAATTAAAGACCTGGCTATTCGACCAACCCGGGCTGTGACCCCTCCCTGGGGGAGGGACGGTTTTAATGTTTATTATCGTTATGTTTTAATATTTGGGCTTGTCTTTGGTTTAATGGTTTTTAAATATTTATTGTTCTGTGTTTTTAGTTGTGAGCCGAGTCTTCGGAGATGGGGCGGCATACAAGTTCAAAAATAAATAAATAAATAAATATCACCCCTAGTCCATCTTTTTGTTAGATTAGACATACTTAGTTCCTGCAACCATTCATCATATATTTTAATCTTCAGACCACTTTTCAATTTTGTTGCTCTTCTCTGCACTCTTTCTAGAGTCTTAACATATTTTCTCAACAAAACTGGATCCAATATTCAAAGTGCAGTCTTACCAAGGCATTATACTGCTATGTTACATTATTTATTTATTTATTTATTTATTTATTTATTTATTTATTTATTTATTTATTCGACTTGTATGCGCCCCTCTCCAAAAGGACTCAAGGCTCACAGATAAAAACAATACAATAAGTTAAATTAGCTAAAATAGAATTAAATTACAAAATTACATTATGTTATGTCACGTCACACCACCTTGCAAGTTTACGCAGTTGCCCAACTCACACATTGGTGACCCCAGATGGCTTATAAAAGGAAAGTTTTTCTGGAGCAAAAAATCATGGAAAACGAAACTGGGAGTGGAAACAATATCTTTCCTAAAAAGATACAGAAGTGTATTTCCTCAATATTTTCAGCAACTGAGGCCATATTAAAAAGGAGAGAGGAGGGAAAAGATCAGCCAGAAAGTCTATGGGCAAAACAGTGGCATAATAATATTTCTGGATGTCATTTTCTGCATCATCACATGCATGTTGTCATTTTGGCATCATCAGAGACTGCCATAGAGGTCTCTAGAAATAGCAGGGCTAGAACATAACTTTTGGGGTGGGTTGTCTTCTGCTGAAAATAATTGGAAAGTCATCTTCCCATTGTTTGGAGTTTGCCTGCATGTTCTCAGAAGATTTGGGGAGCTACAAAAACAGTGAAAAGCAGACATTGCTTGGCCTGGCTTAATAAGAGGAAAGTAGTATGTGTGGATGGGATGGGAGGATTCTGAATTTTTATTCCTCATCAGGGAAAGGAAGCAAAAAGGATGAGCAGTGGTTTGAGACAGGCTTGTGCAAACATTGCACAAGTGAACTGCTTTACAGCAGAAGTGAACATAAGGGATTACTTCTTAAAGTAAGGTACAAATGTTCCTGGTTTAACTAACTTACCCAATAAATATTTCTGTCGGCTTTTGCTACTTATTCATACATTTATGAAGAGTGCAAAGCTGTTTTTTATCTGCCCTTTCTCAAGGGCAGCTCCCTAGTGCCACAATAATTGAAAATTATGAATTTGGTCTCATAATTAAATTCTACCCTTTGAACTTCTTCTAGACTATAGCTGCATATTAATAGCACACCAGCTGAATCAATGATGGCAAGAAGGATACTGCACACCAAACGCTTGGACATAACATAACAAGCTTTGACAGTTCACTAATTACTAGACAACTACCTTAGTAAAAGAAAGTTTTTTAAAAAAATAAAGTAGCAAAACTCTCCTTTGCACTTAAGTCAAAAGGTATATCTAATTTGCTCAGTAATTGATATCTATATTGCAGCTGTGAAGGAAAATTTAAAAAGAAAAGGATATGTTATCTAACAGTCCTGTCTTATTTTCTTTTTAATTTGTGCCCATTATCTATAGGCTTTCCAGGGTTGAGAAGTGAACAGCAATGGAGTAAGCTACCTCTGGAGATGTTTAAGCAAGCCAATTCTTCCTTGTCAGTTCTGTGTTGCTATTTAGCATCATTTTTTCAGGTCTTTGTCCCAGATTCAAATTGGCAAGACTTCTGTTAAGAATTCTCAAAGTTGAAGGATGGACATCTGTAAGTTTCCAAGACTGGGGAAAGTTGAACTAGATAGCCCCAAAATACCTAATATCTCCAAGGTAGCTAGATAAGTATCTAATTCAAATATATGAATTAATATGGACCAAAAAAGCTATACCCACTGTTAAGTTTGCATTAAGAGTCAGACTCGAAGAGCTTCAGTGAAGAGTTTATTTAGTGACTACAGCTTGAATGGACCCAACTGGGCTGGGCTACAGCTGCTACTTATAGCCAGCAGCCGTAGTTGCCAGCCAATCAGAGTGCAGGGTTTTCCCGCACTTTTTAAACCAATCATATTTGACATTTTACAAGAACAATTCAAACTAAACCAATAACATTCAAACCTACATACATAACACCCACTCTCCCACTATTGATTCATTTATGTCCATTCTGTGAACATACACACTAATTAGAATAATTCTACTTTCCCTAAAGCATGTTTTAGTCTACCTTTAAATGTCTACAGCAGTCAGAAGGACAGATTGGTCCTTTCTAAAATGCTGTTTTATCTTTATTTCAGGCATAAATTCCCAATATCAAAGACTTAGCCCCCTGTAGATTAATTTCCAACCCAACATATCTGCCATAATTATTACTCAATATAATTTTGGATATAGTTGGGGGTTTATATACAAAACATCTCCATTGATTTTTAAATCTTCCTGTTTTTTGTGAGTTCTTGTTTTTATTTTTTTTCAAATAATGAAACCTTTATTTTCTCTTTCTTGGGGCATTTGCCATTTATGTTCCATGTTAAGCAGTTTTAATCTATAATCTGGGAAAAGTTTTTGGAAAAGTCAACACTTGTATCATCCAACATGGAATCCTCTTCAGAGCCTTACATCTGTTGTGGCATTTATTTAGTCTCATTCATCATTGTTACTTCCCTTTGCATTTTCTTCAGTTCTTCTTTATTTTTTAATATCTTTCTTTCTGCACAATGTTCAACCTAAATCTTTGTTGTTTAAAAATAAAAATCCCTCCCTCCAAGTTATCCAATTTCTTTCTGTTTAACTTTTTGAGGGAAAAAAAGTTAACTTTTCTCTTGCATAGTAATCTAATAGGAATTTCCTGAAGTACAATTACATTCATATAATTTAATACTCATTCTACCTACCATTATTTATTGAATTTATATGTTGCTCATCTCACCATCCAAACAGTATTAAAAACTGTCATAGAATTTAATCTCTTGTCTTCCTGAAAAAATGCACAAGGACATCCCTTGGAACATTTCTTAATTTTGAAATCGATTCTTACCAACTACAGTATCAGCATCATTTTCCTTCCTGGACTAAATCTTTTCTTTAATATCCTCTCCATGTTTTTCTGGAACACTCTGACTCTTAAGCAAAATTATTTTTCTTTTAGTTCCACTATATGCCAAATTATCCAAATCTTTCTCCATCTTTCTATTTATAACTTTTGTCTTACTTTCCAAACTTCTACTTTGCCAGTAATTTTTTTTTAAAGTCTACACTCAGTTGCCGTTTTCTTTAATATTTTCTTAAATATTTTCCTTAACTTTTCTTAATTTCTTGTTATCACTGAAAATCTTTCTTCCATTTCATTTTTAACCATGGCAGTCATCTTCTTGCCAAATTCTTCAAACATTTTCTGCAATAAATCTGCTGAAATGCCTTTATCTGTAAGTTTTTATTTTTTATTTATTTGATTTGTCAATCTTTTACAAGATAATAGGTATAAGTATAAACATAGTTATGAATACATGAAATGGATACATATAAGAAAAATAAAAAGAAACAATAGGACAGGGACAGTAGGCATGTTGGTGCGCTTATGCACGCCCCCTACAGACCTCTTAGGAAAAGGGTGAGGTCAATAGTAGACAGTCTAAGGTTAAAGTTTTTGGGGTTTGGGGAAGAAACCACAGAGTCAGGTAGAGTATTCCAGACATTGACCACTCTGTTGCTGCAATTTCCTGCAATCAAGTTTGGTGCAGTTTACCTTGAGTTTGTATCTATTGTGTGCTCTTGTATTGTTATGGTTGAAGCTGAAGTATTCATTGACAGGTAGGATATTGCAATGTATGATTTTATATACTATACATAGATTGTCCAAAGGCAGCATAGTTCTAGGTTTTCTAGGTCTAGAATTTCAAGTCTGGTGGCATAAGGTATTCTGCAATGAGTAGAAGAGTGGAGAGCTCTTCTTGTGAAATATTTCTGGACTTTCTCAACTGTGTTAATATCAGATACGTAATGTGGGTTCCAGACTGATGAGCTGTATTCAATTATTGGTCTAGCAAATGTTTTGTATGCTCTAGTTAGTAGTGTGATATTACCAGAGAAAAAGCTATGTAGGATTAGGTTAACAACTCTTAATGCCTTTTTGGCTATGTAGTTACAGTGGGCTCTAGCACTTAGATCATTAGAGATGAGTACTCCAAGGTCCTCAACAAGGTCTTGACTATTCAACTTGTATTTTATTTTCTGAATTTTTTTTTTGCCAATATGTAAGACAGAGCATTTATTTGTTGAGATTTGAAGTTGCCATTTGTATGACCATTCTGATACATAGTCGAGGTCTTTTTGAAGGATAGCAGTATTGTCTGTGGTGTTGAATAGCTTTACATCATCAATGAAGAGAACGCAGTTGCTCTTAATATGATCACAGAGGTCATTTATGTAGAGTATGAAGAGTTGATCCTAGAACACTGGAGGACACCACTGTTGACAGGTACAGAATTTGATAGGACGCTTCCAATTTTGACTATTAGTTGTCTGTTTGACAGGAATACTTCTATCCAGTTATGCAGGTGTCCAAAGATACCATAAGATTTTAGTTTTAGGAGTAGTTTGTCGTGTACCACTGAATCAAAGGCTTTACAGAAGTCTATGTAGATTGCATCTATTGATTTGCCCTGATCAAATTGTGTAGTCCATATGTTTTTGCAGTGTAAGAGTTGCATATCACAGGATAGTTTTTTCTGAAACCAAATTGTTTATTAGAGAGTAGGTTGTTTGTCTCTAAGTGGAGGATAATGGATTGGTTAATAATTGATTCCATGACTTTACAGGTGATGCAGCATAAAGAGATTGGTCTGTGATTTTCAACTAGGCTGGGGTCTCCCTTTTTGAAAATGGGGATGACCGTGGCTTGTGACCATAGGTTTGGCAAGGAGCTGGTCCTGAAAGATTTTTCAAAGATTATGCTTAGAAGTTCTGCTATGGCAGTGGATAGCTTTTTTAAGAAGTAGGCACATACAGGTGAAATTCGAAAAATTAGAATATTGTGCAAAAGTTCATTTATTTCAGTAATGCAACTTCAAAGGTGAAACTAATGTATGTGATAGACTCATTACATGCAAAGCAAGATAGTTCAAGCTGTGATTTGCCATAATTGTGATGATTATGGCTTACAGCTCATGAAAACCCCAAGTCCACAATCTCAGAAAATTAGAATATTACATGCAATCAATAAAACAAGGATTGTACATAGACCAATATCGGACCTCTGAAAAGTATAAGTATGCATATGTACTCAGTACTTGGTTTGGGCCCCTTTTGCAGCAATTACTGCCTCAATGTGGCGTGGCATGGAAGCTATCAGCCTGTGGCACTGCTGAGGTGTTATGGAAGACCAGGATGCTTCAATAGCGGTCTTCAGCTCTTTTGCATTGTTCGATCTCATGTCTCTCATCTTTCTCTTGGCAATGCCCCATAGATCTACATAGATCTATGGGGTTCAGGTCAGGTGAGTTTGCTGGCCAATCAAGCACAGTAATCCCACGGTCATTGAACCAGGTTTTGGTGCTTTTGGCAGTGTGGGCAGGTGCCAAGTCCTGCTGGAAAATGAAGTCAGCATCCCCATAAAGCTCATCTGCAGAAGAAAGCATGAAGTACTCCAAAATCTCCTGGTAGATGGCTGCGTTGATCCTGGACTTAATGAAGCACAGTGGACCAATACCAACAGATGACATGGTTCCCCAAATCAACAGAGACTGTGGAAACTTCACATTGGACTTCAGCACCTTGCAGTGTGTGCCTCTCCATTCTTCCTCCATACTCTGGGTCTTTGGTTTCCAAATGAGATGCAAAAGTTGCTCTCATCAGAAAAGAGGACTTTGGACCACTGAGCAACAGACCAGGTCTATTTTTCTTTAGTCCAGGTAAGATGCTTCTGACAACATTTGAAGCCCATGTCCAGGATCCGTCTGTGTGTGGTGGCTCTTGATGCACTGACTCCAGCCTCAGTCCACTCCTTGTGAAAGTCCCCAACACCTTTGAATGGCCTTTTCCTGACAATCCTCTCCAGGCTGCAGTCATCCCTGCTGCTTGTGCACCTTTTTCTTCCACACTTTTCCCTTCCACATAACTTTCTATTAATGTGCTTTGATACAGCACTTTGGGAACATCCAACTTCTTTTGCAATTACCTTTCGAGGCTTTCCCTCCTTAGAAAGGGTGTCAATGATGGTTTTCTGAACAACTGTCAGGTCAGCAGTCTTTCCCATGATTGTGATTCCTACTGAGCCAGACTGAGAGACCATTTAAAGGCTCAGGAACCCTTTGCAGGTGTTATGGCTTAATTAGCTGATTAGAGTGGGACACTTAGAGCCTAGAATATTGCGCCTTTTCACAATATTCTAATTTTCCGAGATTGTGGATTTGGGGTTTTCATGAGCTGTAAGCCATAATCATCACAATTATGAGAAATCACAGCTTGAACTATCTTGCTTTGCATGTAATGAGTCTATCTCATATATTAGTTTCACCTTTTAAGTTGTGTTAATGAAATAAATGAACTTTTGCACGATATTCTAATTTTTGAGTTTCACCTGTATTCCATCCGGTCCAATAGATAGAGATGGTTTTAGATTGCATATTGCTTTTTCAACATTGTCTTCTGTAAAATCGATACATATTAGATCATTGTAGTTGTCTGTGGTTTGACTAGGAAATACTGGGCATGATCCATTGCTGTTTACAAATGCTGAGCCAAAGAATGTGTTAAAGAGGTTGGCTTTAATGGTGTCATCGTTGCAGTCTTTACTATTAGGTCCTTTCAGGGGTGCGATGGACCTTGAGTCTTTTAGTCTGTTTACAAAATTGTAGAAAGCTTCTTCTTTCTTTTTCAATTTTCCTTGTGGTTGCCATGGTGAGAAAGTTAAAGAATATCAGTTACAATAGTGAAAGTAAAAGGTAGGCATCTTTATTTTCTTTTTATGTTTTGCATCTTTCTATCTTTAACACTTTAGTCCTAATTAGCTCTCCATAGTTACACTCTCAAACATTAGCTCATATCCTTATCTTTTTTTTAATAATCCAGTTCTTAAAAATAAACAATATTTCCAAAAAGATCTGGTATGTTAATCTAATTAATTTTACTATTTTCAAAGGTAGTTTCATCAGAAAAAATATTACTTCTGTTTTTGAAATAACTGGTCTCTTTGTCTGTTTGAAACTGTCTTAGATCACAGTCTTGTTAACTTTTGCTTTTAAATTGAAATCCTTTAGAATACCTTCTTAATTTTGAAAAGAAGAGTTCTGTGTTCTGTGATCTCAACTGCCATTCAGAATATCTCTCTTAGGTTATAAAATGATTAAATTGTAAAGTGTTTAAGAAAATAAGACACTTGCTGTTCAAATGTCCATCAAGACTGCACAGCAGTTAAGGGCGCATTGTAAATCCCTTGGCTCTCAGCCTGCTTGACTCACAATTGACCACAATAAACTAAATTTCTGTGATCTCCTCATGAGGAGCAGTTCTTCCAGAGCACAAGCAGATCAATACTTTATTTTTCATTTAAGGCAGCAAAAAGTCAGGGAGTTGGTCATGCCTGCATATAAGATGCTGAGTGATCTCTGATTCTGCAGCACAAAAGATTAGTAAAACAAAGAAATAAAATATTAGGAACAACAGATGTAAGTGTACAGGGCAAGAATGCATTGAAATGAGCCTTCAACTTCTCATTCTCTTGAAAGGCACCATTTGTAGGTCAGTTTTATTTAGGTTCTGAATTCTAAAACAGCCTCATAGCTGATCAGGTTGCCCTGGGCTGAGCAAGCCTCTGTTTCCTTCCCATAGTTCCTCTCTATTTATTGTTTGAGAGGTTTTACGATATGAAGGTGTAGCAAGGCATAACACTGCAGTGACTACACAGCAGGCAATTTTCTTCCTGCTGAGTTCAGCTTATGCTACATAGGAAATCCCATAACCTTGAGAGTAACTCAAGGCTGTTTCACAATGGTATAGTTCCAGGGATATATTTTTATGTTTGTGTGCATCTCTCTTGTAGGAATAAATAACACATTGGACTGGTGTTTCTGCCAAGCCATGAACTTTTGCTTTCCTGAAGAATATTTGGCAGTTTGCAAATCCTTCTGGGTATTGTATGTGGGGTTCCTTCTTTGCAGCCTTCTTGCTTGTTTAATATGAGAGGCAGCATCTTATTGTATAGACTGTTATTCCGTAGAAGTTCCCCTCAAAAGAAACTTAAGAAGTACAAACAATATTTCCTTTATGCATGTTTTTGGTAAACCATCTTTTTTAACTGAATTTGCAAGCTATAATTTCCTCGATAATTATGTCCTGTGATACATATTTCTTTGGAGCTTTTATAGTTTAGCAACATTTGTTGCATTGTGTTGACACAATATCTACCTATTTAGGGAGTCGTAATTGGATTATATTATGATTTCAGGGAAGGAAATCCATTTAGGCTTCCATAGCAGCCTCTTACTATTGTTTTGCATAGCGGAGGTGTTCTGCCATTAGGCATTTGCAAACAGGCAGGGTCCTTTAGCCCAGGCAGAATGAGACTTACAGAATGATCTGTTTCCTTCAGCTCATTTATGGAATGCTTTAAACATAAATAAGGAGTTCATATGGTTTAATAAAATGCAACCTATTATTTGCTCTAGTTGCAAGGTAGAGGGATTACAATCCAATTTACAAAAAAAGAATTGTATGTAGCTTATTTCAGAAACGCTACATTCAAGAGAAGGCATCACCATGGAGAAGGAACATACTACTCATAAGAAGAAGGGTTACTATAGAAGAGGAGAGGAAAGGAAGTGATACATCAGTTCAGAGTCTCAATGAGTAAGTAAGTGGTAAGATGAGGAAAGGAGAGAAAATGGTAAATCATGGAGCTGCATTTTAAATTTGGGATGACGCCTATTTTATTTATCCCATTTTGGAACTTCCCAAAATATTTTAGAATACTGTTCTATGTGTTTCAGAATTTTGAGTAGTTCATCCTACTATATGGTTACTCTTTACTACAGATAAGAAGCCTTTAGATTATGACTGTAGCCCCTGGGTAAGGTTCTTGAACCTAATTTCCTGATCACATCCATTTCCCAGGTAGTACCCTCTCTATTCAGTCAGTAGAGACATTATTCCAGGACTGAGAACCAGCAGTGAGATGTGTAGACAGGTGGATTATGAAAAGAGAGTTAGGCATATTCCAGTGTTAGGGCTTTTTCATCTGAGATGCCTAGGATGAAATTCCAGCTTCTTGAACTATAGGATGCAGGAGGCACTAAAAATATTTCAAGTAGTGTAAGCAGAAAACCAATTACTGGTGTCTGATAAATACAAGGGCAGCACCCTCTTTATTCAAATAGCAGTTTGATGACCCGGGGCGTGGAACAAAGGCAACACAGTCACATAAGTAAGAAAAGTCCCTTTAATACATCCAACTTTGCCCCCAATGTCCAGTTACCTTCACTGGAGAAAAAACTCTCTCAAGAACAGTCCTTAAGTAAAAGAAATTCAATCCGAAAACAAAGTGCATATAACCTGTAAATAAAAATCCACACAAACCATGCTGCAGCAATGGACATGCCAGGAAAAGGAATTGCAGACTTCAAAGCCAGCAAAACAGACACAGTTGGGAAGATGCCAGGAACCCAGATAAGCCTCGACAATAAAAGATAACTCACAGTTTGCTTCCAACAAGTTGCTGTGCACAAACTCCCTTTTTAAACACTGTGTTCCCAGCTGCAGCTAATGAAGGGAGTCGGGGCCCTTTCCTCCCCCATAAGCCATGCAAATCATGTTGCTCCCTTCTCCATTCCTCCCTGCATGCCCTAGAATGAAGAGGGGGTGGGCCTGGATTTTCCTCTGAATTCCCTCTGCCTTGATCTACCTCTCCCCTGCTCTGCCCAGCTGGACTTTGCCCTTCCCCAGTTTCTTCCACAGCCAATGGAGCCACACTCCCAATCCCTGTCAGCTGCTCAGCCTCCCACTCAGAATCAGATTCTAACAGGGCCATGACAAGCAGAGACAACGGGGCTTGCTTCCAGATTAGAATGTGGATAATAGTGCAGTCATCATTTACACATTTTTCTCTCTGTGCGGAAGGATGCACAGTTCTCAAAAATTCTAGACACCTTGATCACATGTTGACCTTAAAAAAATAGAGCCCAGCAACTCTGTTTTGGATGCTTCCCAGCCAAGAATTCCTGACAATGGAATCTCCATTTGTCTAGAATTTTTGAAAACTATTTAAGCAAATCTTTTGAAAAAAGCTAGTTGGAAGCAGTTACAAGCTTTTATCTCTGTGTATATTTAATGAAATAACCTGCACAAATTATAAATTATTTTTTAAAGAAAACTTCTTAGTATAACTATCTTTTGATCCTATGAGATACACTGTCTAGCCTAAGGCTATAAAAGCTAACAAATAATTATATAGTGGGTGAATGAAATAAATGATAATTTGTAGGCTTACAAATGGGATGAATCATGATTTTTGAGTTACTTCAGTGTGAACTATGATATTGTAGTACACAGCAAAATAAATTTGCTGTCAAAGCACTTTGAACAGAATATCAGATGATCCAAGGAATTATGTATGTTAATAATATTAACACAAAATAAAATAAACCGGTCTTTAGTATACTTCTGATTCTCTTCCCTTGAAGTTTATGTGAGTCTCATTTAAATTATGAGCTTTTAGGTAGATAAAATTTAGTGCAGAATCTTGTAGAAGTGCAGGGAGAAGCTAGTACACTGAATTTTTTTTAATTACCACTTTTTCCCTCTACCTTTTCTAGATAGAAAAAAATACCAAGTTTTGACTTGCCAAATATGTAAAGAAACCCACTTGACATCTGCAAATCAAAGACCATGCATTTAGAATTATTATTTTCTGAGTAGAATTAGTATTTGCTAACCTAAATAGGTTTTTCTTGTTCTTGATTTTATATGTCTTTTAATTTTTGATTGGGAGCCACCCAGAGTTGATTGTAAGTTGGACAACTATTTAAATGTTAAGAAAGATGATAGATGATAGATAGATAGATAGATAGATAGATAGATAGATAGATGATAGGTAGATAGATAGATAGATAGATAGATAGATAGATAGATAGATGATAGGTAGATAGATAGATAGATAGATAGATAGATAGATAGATAGATAGAAAGAGAAAGAAAGAAGGAAGGAAGGAAGGAAGGAAGGAAAGAAAGAAAGAAAGAAAGAAAGAAAGAAAGAAAGAAAGAAAGAAAGAAAGAACCAAGAGAACATTGGCAAGAAATATGGACACAAGGAAATGTTGCTTACAAAGTGCGTAAAAGTGCACAATAAAATATGATAAGTGTGACTGAAGATTTGTGTAATTATTTATGATATTTTTTTCTGCCAAGTTTGTGGGTAGCAAAACCAGACAGAACATTCAGCTAGTAAAATGCACAATTCAGCAAAAATTCAGTTGACTGACTTGTTATTTTCAGTTCCTTTTCTCATTTTCCCATTTTTTAAACTTGATGGATATATATGTTTGAAGAAGTTGAAGTGGTAAAGTGATTAGGGTGTCCATAGAGATAGAGATAGAACTATAGATAGTTCTGTTTATGTAAAATGCAACTAGAACCATCATTTTAGTATGACAAGAGCAGAAATGGTCTCATGGAGTTAGACTTGATGATGTCTCCAATCTTTCCCTATTCTAACAAAAAACCACAGGATCATATCAACAAAAACTACAGCATTCTCTCAATGGCCTTGGATTGTCACATTGGAGGAAGAGAAAAACATACTTCTCCCATTCCTAGAGAAATATTATCTTATATGGCAAATCTCTCATTTTATTTCTTCCTCCACAAGAAAATGTGTTAACTAAAATATACTATGTGTCAATCCTTATCATTGATAGCTATCAGCTTGACCATTATAATTAACAAAAGCCTTTCTCAGGTCATTGTTTTGGATATATGAATTTCCAGATGAATTGATTTGATTTTAATGATATTGGTTCCAATTCGGCCTCGATTTTAATTGGTTTATTTTTATTATTTTAACTGTTTTGTTTTAAAAAAATATTTAATTTTGTTTAATAATAATATTTGTTTAATTTTAATTTTTAATCGTTGTAAGCAACTTAATGGACTATGTTAACAGAAAAGCAAGATATAAATGTTAAAAATAAATGCTTTGGCTAAAGAGGCAGGGTTGAAAATTTTCTTTTCATAAGCATGCTTATAAACACTGAATCCTCAATCTGAAGACTTAATCTTCCAACTTCACAGTTTTAAAGGCAGAATCTAAATGAGTTGGATCTTTTGATCATGTCCCTCCATTTTGAATGGTTGGTTCTATTCCCTCTTGAAGATAAGGCTGTCAAAAAAGGATGGGATCTCTAATACATGGCAGGTGGACCATCAAAGGAAGAGAAAGATATGTAGAAATCTCCTAAAGACTATGATCCGAGTCTCCTCTTAAGGATATTTCACATCCCATTATTCAACGGCTTGCTCATGCATCTTCAATGAGAAAGTAGCCCCTATAATAATGCAGGAAGCATAACCGTAATGTCTTTGGTAATTAATGACCTGTGGAGCTTGATTTTCCCAACTTACAATCAACTTTGCACTTTGGGTTTGTTTTCTTTCAACTCGCTCATAGATCATTAAAAATGTGCTTAATTGCTAGATTAGCTAACCTAACACTTGGTGCAAAACCTACAAAACCTGTGGGCATTCTAGGTTTTTTTTAATCTCATTATCTGGCATCAATGTAAATCAAATATGACTTTAAGCTTTTAGGGAGAAAAATGGTAATTATATAGAATCTGTAATGTAAAAACAATGGACACTGAAATACATGTCTAGCATTACAATAGTGGATATCAGATCCACAAAGATCCACCAAAGAAAATTAAATCAAATGACTTTCGTATGAGTCCTACCTAGTAGCCACTTCCATGTTGCAAAGGTCAGCTGTAATCCTTTGTTGGGTTGTCCCTTGTAGGGCTGTCAGGGTCTTAACCCTAACAGGGAATTCATCTATTGTCTCCTTTTATTTTATCCATGCTCCTTGATCATTCTTCTTAGGCCTATCCCTCTGATCTTGGCTGGAAAGCTCTGCAGCCTCAAGTGATGGTTAGTTACCAGAAAAATTAAGTGTCCTCTTCTCAGAAGACATTTCAGAAGATGCTTATCTATCAGCTGTTTGTTCCTATTTCATGCCTTCTTTTAGGTTACAAATTGTATTTCTAATTTACCTGTAATAAATCAAGAGTTGCCTGTCTTGAGCTTTTTAGTTTGGTAGGATTAGTAAAAAGTGAATTGTACTCTAAAACTGTGTCATTGCTGTCCCAATGCGGGGCCCTCTGAGATGAATGTAGCTTTTCCTTAAGAGCAAATAAGTTACTGTAGGTTAGCACAGCCCTATTTTTTTCCTGCTCATTCAGGTCCTTGACTTGTGATTCTACAACCTTCTCCATGATTGCCAGATCTTACTTGCTACTTCTTACCCTCATGGCCTAATCAAGTATCTCAAGCCAATTATATATTTGTCCTGAAGATGAACCATGTGGGCCATTGCTTGCAGTCTAAACATAGAACTGAATATTTTTCAGTCCGTATTTAGAGTTTAATCTGCAAAGGTTTCTACTGCTGGACTCTTCTTCCCATGTGTGTGATTTATTAGAGAAGCTACTGCGTGCTAACCTGCTTCTTCATCACAAAATTTAGGAAGGGGGCAAGCCAGAACGAGGAAGGTTTGTAAAATTCATTGATTTCCTATCTTAGGCAACTTATGTCTACGCGCTGTTCATATGACTTTCCTTGGAAGCAAATGAAATGTCATCTTGTTACAGTCTCAGAGGCAAGAAGAACATTGGTGGTGGTTGTACTAAGCTTAACTTATGATTATAAGACTTTCACAGGGGAGGGGAGTGTTCATGCACAGATGTACATGTTTCATATTAAGTTGGCTATTACTTATCTATTTATCAAATTTAGAGATCACACATCTCATTCTATCCACAATTCTGGGCAGTGTACAATTAAAAACAGAAAAAAACCATATAAAAATACTATATCTCAATAAAAGGGAGCAGGTAATATATATTTATCCTACATCTATGCTTCCCAACCCATACAAGGCACATGGGAAGAGTTAGTAATATGATGCTTTTCCTTGGAATATGATTGAAAGACTGAAAGCTGGAAAATTTTATCTGCAAAATGAATACACAGCTAAAGGCAGGGCATTAAGATTTCCACTCCAGCTCATCCATGAAGCATTATTTTATTTGCTTCTCTTCTGAACAATCTCAACAACAACAAAAGAAATTATTTTATATCCAATTAAAATAGAGCAATCACAACAATATGGAATATTTGGAGGAGGGTGCACAAGGAAGAAAAAAAATATTCAGAGCATATATTCAGGGCCTTGGTGGCTCAGGCTGTTAAATGCCTGCACTTAAGTTCCAGCTGCCTACAATTACTGTAGGCTCAAATCCCACCAGGCTCAAGGTTGACTCAGCCTTCCATCCTCTCAGGGTAGGTAAATTGAGGACCCAAGATTGTTGGGGGCAATTAGCTGACTTTGTAAAAAATGCCGCTTAGTAATAAGCAGGCATATACAATGGAATGAAGGCTATTGCTGAGCACACTGGGTTGTATCCCAAAAATTGTAAGCTGCCCTGAGTCTTCGGAGAAGGGCGGCATATAAATGTAATTTTAAAAAAAATATTGTGGCTTTATGAGCTCCCTCAGCTTAGATTGATGAAGTAAAAAAAGTGTTTAAATTCTTGTTGATAACAAAAAAGGAAAGCAGAAATCTGGTGCCATTTAATATACAGAATATTTATGTGTTCTCCTTGATTGGCCATTTCATACATACATTCCTAAACTTATCATACAATATAACCTAGATTTACAATTTGAAATGGATATCAAGATAGCTAATAATAATAATCCCTAATAATAATAAAAATAAAAAATAATATTAATAATATTAATATTAATAAATAATAATAATAGCTAATAATAATAATCCCTGTCCTATTTTTTTTATTTTTCTTATATGTATCCATTTCATGTATTCATAACTATGTTTATACTTATACCTGTTATAATCGCTTGACAAAATAAATAAATAAATAATAATAATGTGTCCTTTGGCTGATATTTGTAAGAAATAATCAAGGTTGTTAAAGAGGAAACTACTTAACAAACAAACAAACAAACAAGCAAACAAATAAGATGTCACTGGAAGGGAGCCATTATACTGTGGTTGTCAGAAAAAGAAAACCCAGGTTGAAGCTCACAAGATACGCCAAATCATCTCCCTCTTAGTAACTTATTTTACAGGCTTGTTATTAGAATAAAATGAAGAATGGAGAACTGAGTACAAACAGCACCTTGAATTCCTGAGGAATATAAATGTAACATATCAACAAATAAATCAAACAATAAAGTATTCTGTTCAAGGCACAGCATGGTTAATATTTCAAACTTTCTTTCAAGCAGAACAGACTAAGAATTTATATACTTTGGAAAACTGCAAGGTTGAGGTGTCTCTGTTTTGCATCTTCTTAACTTCAGTGCATGCTTTTTATTTTCCAAGAACGCTGCTTTTGAGACAGAATAGTTAAAATCACTAAAACGGGAGGAATTTTTTTTAAAATGTTACCTGTTACAAATGATTTATTCATTCCCCCCTTCTTCTAGCAATATTCCTTTCTGACAATTGTTTTCAGATCTTTCCATTAGTTTAATAAAACTATTCCTTCTATATGCGGGTTTTTCCCCTTGTGACCAGTATAGTCACTATTACTTTCAATGCTTGATTAGATAGTGCCACTGACACAATGAACATGAATTTGAGGAAACTTTCGGGAGACAATGGAGGATAGGGTGGCCCGGTGTGCTATGTTCCATGGGGCCTTGAAGAGTCAGACACAACTTAGCAACTGAACTACTCTTAATGCTAAGATAATAATTCTTCCATCATTCCTGTCATACATTCCTTGAAGAAAGGATCTCTGAATAGAGTGTGATGCTATCAAATAGCAACCTTTTGATTTTCACTGTTAGGTCTTGCTATTAAAGCCCATACCCTGGTATGTGAGGGTAGGTGTATGTGTTGCCCCTATTATCTAGTTAAATTCTTTGTGGAGGGATCCATTTGATAAATGAATGTTGCTCCAGTTTCCAAGTTCCACCATCCATCAGCAGCCTGAAAAATGGCATCAAGGAAACAAGGTGGTGATTAAAAGGAAATTATACCTTAAGATATTTCAAAGCTATGAAGTCAATGATCATCTTGTTTGGAAGCTGCAGACAAACACTTTTCAAACATGATCAAGGGCACAGAGAAACTTTGCTTCAAAGCAATTTAGCAGATAAGACCAGCAAAATTGTGCTAACCATTGCAAGACCAATTTATACACTCTTTCTAATCTGATTTGTAATAGAATTTGAGATTACATCAAGAAATGCTGCTTGTTAGCATTAATAAATACTAACAAACACTGCATAATTTATTGCCTGCAATGTGGAAATACTTTTACCTTGTTTTGGCTGCTATTCTTTACTGATTTTGTTGTGGCAATTTGTGTAGATTTTTCTCTGGAATAGCTAAATATATGAACCATTTTTCCTTTATTTTAAAGTCTGCAAGACTGAATTTTTTTAAACATGAAGTTCACATTTTAATGGACTTAATAGTTATAACACAGTCCTAGCAGAAAATATTTCTTATATTACCTTGTGGCAGATTTTATATGGTTTCCTAGATGTAGAGTTGAAGCAGGAATTTTCTGGGATCTCACTAGGATACAAAGGAATAGAGAGAAACTCCATCTTTAAGGGAAGCCAATTCTAGAGGTGAAGTCTTGCATTTATTTTATTTTTTGTAAAATTCAGCTTGGTGCTATTTTTCACACAGTAGACTTAAGCAGAAAGGTGTTATAAATTCTGAAACAGTAACTCTCTGAAAGAAAAATACACTATCAAGTAAGAGTATAACAAGCTTTCCTCCAATAGGAGCCTTAAGGTTTTTTGGGATGGGGGGGTAGAAGGGGGATATGTAAATATATCTTATAGATCAGATAAGCCTGATACAATCTAATCTGAATTATGATTTATCAGGCCTTAGGACCTATTTTCTTTTTCAACATTTCTACTTCGATTTAAATATAAATGGGGTTTCTCTCTCTGATAACCTTTTCTGGAACTTAGAAGATTTATTCATGGGAATCTGAATGTAGTAATAAGTGATGTTAAAGAAGCTTTGACAGTTTCTTTTGACAAGAATGTATCAGACCAAAAAGTCTCAACTAGCATTATTTGTCATTTTATAAAACACTAATAACCATGACAGTTTCACTGAAAAAAATACCTATAACAATAGCACTTAGACTTGTATACTGCCCCATAGTGTTTTTACAGCATTCTCTAAGGAGTTTACAATGTTAGCGTGTTGCCCTCAACCAACCTAGGTCCCCATCTTACCAACTTTGCAAGGATGGAAAGCTAAGTCAACCTTGAGCCCTATCAGGATTGAACTTCAGGATGTAGGCAGAATTAGTCTGCAATAGTGCATTGTAATCACTGCACAACCAGGACTCTTAACCTAAATGCATTTACTATCTACAATGAAAACCACTGGAAGACTGTTGAAAAGTATGGGTCATCCATCTTGAACCTGCCTTGCTTGATGCCAGTAGACACTCTTGTTAGGCAGAACTGAAAGTCTGTCTTGACAATAGTTGAATACAACTATGAAAGAGATAAAGATGGTAAGAGGGATAGATAGGGATGGGCTTCAAAAATTTAGCGAGGGTTTCTCTACCCCTTTGCTGGGTGGGCGTGGCCTAGTTGGCCTCCTGCACCATGGCAGGGGGGCGGTTTTGCCCTCCTTGGGCTCCGGAGGCTTTCATCGAGCCTCCTGAGGGCTAAAACAGCCTCCCCAGGCTCCAGAGACACTTTGGAAGCCCCAGGCTCCAAAGGCTCTCCTGAATTTCTGGGAGGCCCATATTTTGCCCTCCCCGAGCCTCCACATGCAAACTGCACTTACCTGCATCCAAAATGGGTTGCATGGGGATTCCTGGGAGGGGCGGGGTGGGTGGGCGCGGCTAGCCAGGAGTGGGATTTGGGGGTTCTCCAAAGTGTGCAGAATTTTAGCTGGGGGTTCTTCTGAACCCTCATGAACCCTCATCAGCCCACCCTTGGGGATAGACCAAACAGAATTATTTACATTGCAGGGTGACTTGCCAGTTGTATTATGCCATGAACTAGTAACTGTTCTGATGAACAGAACTAATAAGTAAACTTTTCAGAGTTCATCTATGAAAAAACAGTAGGTTATGATGATGACTATGTGCCATCAAGTCAGTGTCTACTCTTAGTAACTACTTAAGAAACTCTAGATAAATCTTCTCCAGAAGATTTTTAAAAAATACTTTGGAGAAGTATCTCCAGGAGACATTTCTCCAAAGTAGGCCTTAGGACCTACCTTGCTTTTTCAACATTTCAACAAAAATATTTTTTTAATCTTCTCCGTATCCAGCTAAATAAATCAATATGACCATTAAAATCAACTATAGGCTTGGGGTAATTTTAGAAGATCTACTTTAAATAGCCATGTTTTGGTTTACACTGCTAAAATCCATAATGATCAGGATGGGGAATTGTTTAGCTTAACTGTAAACTTGCTTTGGGGTATTAATTGAGTTAAAATCTAGTATGTAAATATTTAATATATAAACTGGGATACAGTTTACTTCATTTTTGTTCAGTTTGGTAGTTACCTGGTGTGTTTGGAAGACAGACTCCAGTATCCAGATTCAACAGTCAGAACCAATAAGTATGATTTTCCTAAAAAAAAACAGATGAAAAAATAACTTGGAAAAAATTAGCTTGATAGTCTGCCTGAATATTTATCCTCTCTGTTGAAAATACTTCTTTCTAAGTGAACATTAAAAAAAAAGCAAGTGTAGGTATTAAATCTTCATTCACTTAAATTAGTTTCAGATTGATGGTAATAGGATTCTCAAGCTTTGGTAATTGCCATAAACAAGGAAAAGAATCTGCAAGATGGCATTTCTAAATAAGGGGCTTTCTATCCTGTTGATCTTTAAAAATTGAGAAGTCTTTAAATTCATATATTTTTCATACTCCTAACTCATGCTCTTGCTGTTAAGTGTATCCCTAATGATTTTTCAAATTTTGCTCAGATCTTCGGAGTATCCATATACACAGTTATGAACATCTGATGTACCCCAACTTGGGTACCTGTGACGTTCCATTGGAGAACTTGAAGCACTCCTGAAATCTGACAAATCAAATCATTTAAATGAAGCACAGCAAACAAGTCATGTTGAAACAGCTGTAGGCACAAAATGCAAATCATATTTGTGGATAGCTTAGGCTCCAGAGAAATAATCTTTCTAGGACTGCTTTATTATTTACAATAGTGTCAAAATTTTCATTTTTGTCAACATTGGCAGATGCCATCCATGGGTAATACTTGCAGTATTGCGCTGTATGGGGGAAATGCTAAACATTTGCAGAGAGATTGTGTGTTTGGGAGCTGATAATGTGGCTGACAAATGGTTTAACAATATTCAGTTCTTCTGGAGCAGTCAGCTGGAATTTACCTGAGGTCTCTGGTATCAGAGACAAAAGGAAGGTCAGAGAAATACAAATGAAAAAGAAATAAAGGTGATTGGCTCCAGAGACTACTGGAGAATAATATAGACATGACAAAAGATGATTAATTATATTTTAGACTCAGATAAATCCCTGTGAATGACTGCTTGATAAAAGTTTCTAACCTTTCCTGCTGTAATGAAATTCAAGATACCATAATTGGGGGCAGAATAAAAAGGATTTTATTCCTAAAACAGCTAATGTGCATATTTTAATATGAGTTCTTTTAAATTGGCAGTGCCCTTTAGAGACTTGGACTTGGCATGAAAGAAAGCTAAATGACTGGATAAATAGAACAAGGTCCTGGTGAATTCATTAACATAGAACATCACAGTAACTACAGCACAAAATGACACTTTTCTTTGAGTGGCGGGCAAACTCTGAGGGAAAAGTGCAGCCATGCTGCATGACACCTAGCAACTTATTTAGCATTTCTTTATTCATGGCTGGCCTGAAATATGTCACAGAAATCTTGGAGACATGCCATATTGTGAATGCCGGAGCTTGATCTGTTCCAGTTTCTTTTCTGGATCTATCATCAAGATGTTCCATTATTCAATAAACATTCCTGAGTGTAATTTTGCACTCAAATCCCCAGTAGAGAACCAATTACTTTTTTTTATTTTCAACTTGAGACCTTGAGGGACAACAATTAAGAAAGCTTTCCCTCTAAAAATATTCTATACAATAACTTGCGATCTACAAGTGCCATATAGTTCCCCAACCCAATTTTTGAAACTCTCAAAATCATGCTTCTGACATTTCATACCAAATCTTAGGGGCATGATTTCTTATATGTTTAAAATTAATATTAATATATTCATAAATATTATTAATTAACAATATTATTAAATGAATAATGAAGAGTCAAAAATATTGGCTACTATAGGGGTTTTAATCTTCTACTAGCTTAAACATATTGTCCTAAAACATCCTCTCAACACCTGAAAACTAGGTCCAAATTCAGCCTTACTCTTAATCCTGTCTCTTTGCAGCCTTGACTGCCTATAATAGTAATAACTGAAAATTAACACAATCAGTCGTGGGATTCAAAAATGTTTACTACCGGTTCTGTGGGTATGGCTTGGTGAGCATGACATGGCTTGGTGGGCGTAGCTTGATGGGCATGGTAGGGGAAGGATACTGCAAAATCCCCATTCCCTCCTACTCCTGGGGAAGGTTACTGCAAAATCCCCATTCCCTCCTTACTCCTGGGGGAAGGTTCCCTCCCCACCCCACTAACCTGCTTTCCAGCTCCCTTCTCCTGTGCAGGGCAACAAAAGAAGACCCAGCCGATCAGCTGGGGCTCGGGAAGCAAAGAATAGATGGGAATGGGGTCAGTCAGGGATGGTATTTGCCAGTTCTCCAAACTACTCAAAATTTCTGCTACCGGTTCTCCAGAACTGGTCAGAACCTGCTGAATACCACCTCTGAACCCAATTTCTAATCACAGCAAAGTAGTCTGCTTTAAAAGATGCTTTCAAGGGCTTGCCAGTCTTACTGTATTTTCATTTTCCTTAAACTATACAGAAGCTGTCTAGCAAAAAAAAATACCTGTCTTTGTTTGTTATTAGCTCCAGTTAATTAATTGTTTTGTACAGATTGCTCTTAAGTATTGTCATAGATATGTATGTCAGCTAGACTATCCAGGATAGGATGCTTGATTGGTGTGATGGCAACTACTGTGTAATTACTTTAATGGATACTTGAGAAGAACCTAATAAGCTGTGCTAACAAATATATAACAACTCAAATAGCATTTTTTCATAGGTACGGTAATTATATGTATATGGACATAGATATCTCACATCCACTATAAGTTTGTGAATCTAATATCACAACGATTCATCACCCACATTGCCCATAATATTTAATTGTTTGAAAACTCTAAATCAGCTTCGTCCTGCTTCATGGAATTAAATAAATTAATTAAATAATAGAATTGGCATAAACAACTTTTCTTAGATGGGGATCAATATGTTTTTCAATAATGAGCTTTAAACCGTGAACAGCAGGTTCCATTATATTCCTGAGCTGGGGAGACTGAAACTTGGATTCAGGCTTGAAATAATTTTTAAGATTTTAAACTATTTAGGGAAGGAGACTGTAGAATTTATTTTGATGTTGTAAATTGCCTAGAATTGCCTTGCAGTGAGATGGGCAGCAAACCAATTAAATACATACCTACATACATACATACATAAAGAGAGTTTCTAGAACCACAAGTTACTCACCCTCCTGTTTTTGAGTATAGTTTTCTTCTTTTTAAGATTTATAGAACATAAACAATAATCTTCAAAATGTAATTCACCTTACACCTAATACAAAAATGAATGATAAACAGAAGCACAACCTATTGTAAAACATTTAAAGTCCTCTGACATTGAAGGCACATATGGAAGGACTATGTCATGTATCACTGGAAAATATTTGCACACTTTATTTGAGCTTGTAGAATAATGTCCTTCTAGAACAAAAAGAGTCATTAATTCCATGATTAAGACACTATTTCTTTGCTTAACACTAACTAATCTGTTGTTATTGTTTAATTTCATTGATTTGGTGAAAGATGCATGATAACCTTAATTATTCATTCCTAACTTTTTAGTGCTCGGACTATGACAAATGATATTGCCTTGGGCAGCATGGTTGACAATTAGAGACCCTAATTGGTTTCTAGGGAAAAAGGGAATGTTGGAAGTCTTTGTAAGTCATTTTTCATCTCCCCCCACTGAATGCTGAACAAAAAAATAATTGCCTTTGTAAAAGGAAGGGGATTCTTGAAATGGTGCTTGCAAGCGGGACTAGCAATTAAGATACTAGGTTCAAATTTCCATAAAGTCTAAGAGACATAACATGCTATATTTTCATGTCACAATACCTTCCTCAAGTTGTTTCAGATGTGATTTGATAACTAAGATGGTGTGATTTGATTTCCAAGACCTCTGGAAAGACAAGGTTATACTCCCTAAATGTGTAAGTATTTATAATAACGTAATTTGACATGATGACCTCATACAATGATCATTCAATTTCATAGAGAAGATGAAAGAAGCCCCAGGGGAAAAATTTAAGTTGTACTGGACCCTGGTGCCAAAATTAAGCTAAATGGTAAAGGGCAATCCTGGTCCTGAGACACCCCAATCCCTTCATCAGAATTGCAATTCACAAACTTGTTTTTATAGTAAAGCTCTTTCCAAAAGTCAAGTTTATCCTGGTTGGTCTTGTTGTGTGACACCTAATGCCAAATCGATTATTTATTTAATAAATAAATATCAAATTTATTAACTTTTGATTCTTATAAATCTACAGTAGTTTCTGGCCTACTCTGTTTGCCACATTACTGTTTTCTCTCTTGGCTCTGCCTAGATAAGATTGTCAACTTATCATTAATAGTGTTATGTATGCAGGTTTGAAATCATTGGTTTAGTTTGAATTGTTCTTGAAAAGTGTTAGAAATGATTGGTTTAAAAACTGCGGGAAAACCCTGCACCCTGATTGGCTGTCAGCTGCGGCTGCTGGCTATAAGTAGCAGCCGCAGCAAAGCCAGTCGGGTCCGTTCTGAGCTGTAGTCACTAATAAACTAAAGAGCTTGAAGCACTTCGCGTCTGTCTCTTCATGCAAACTTAACAAGTAGTATTTCATTAAAAGGTTGTTCTGGATTGTTATCAACATACACATGCTTTCTATTCAATAAAATGGAAGTTGATTCATATAATTTAGTGATACAGTCTGTTTCTTTTGTATAGATTTTTTTTTCCTTTTACAGTTGGGTTTATGGTGAATGTAATAAATGCAGACTGGATTGTTTTCTTTTTTAATAGTCCATATGCATTTAAAAGAGTTAACAGGAAATACGTACAGACAGCCCAAGAAAGATCTTGAGATGGCTTTCATAAATGAAGCTTTCATGCAGGCATTGGTGGTAGGAATGGTTTATGTATTTATGGTGGTTTCATATACAGATATTCTTCTATTTATGACCACAACTGAGCCCAACATTTATGTTGCTAAATGACACATTGGTTAAGTGAGCTTTGCCCCATTTTATGACCTTTCTAATTATTAAATGAATCATTGTAGTTGTTAAGTTAGTAACACAGTTGTTAGGTGAAATCTGGCTTCCCCATTGACTTTGCTTGCCAGAAGGTCCCCTAAAGAGGATCACATGAATCCAGGACACTGCAACCATCAAAAATACGAGTCAGTTTCCAACTGTCTGAATTTTGATCACGTGACCATGGGGACGCTGCAATGGTCGTACGTGTGAAAAATGGTCATAAGTCACTTCTTTGGGTGATGTAACTTTGAACAGTCACTAAATGAATTATTGCAAGTTGAAGACTACCTGTAGATTCATAAAATTCCAAATCTTCATTTTTGCCACTTTTTGTACACTGCTCAAAGTCGCTTTTGGTGATACAGTACAATGCAATATTCTTTATTGGCCCTTGTGTCATTGGACACTGCAAGGAATTTGTCTCCAGTGCACAAGCTCTCAGTATACATACAAACAACAAATGACAAACTAATATAATCATAAGATACCAATAGTAGAAGGTATGACATGGGTGGCTATATAAATTAGATAAATAAATGGATAAAATGGTAATGTCAAAAATAATCAGTGCAATTACCATGGTTTCTTGGAAGTAGAGATAAGAATTGTTTCTGTCAAATTACAAGGATACGTGCCTCTGATACATGACCTAGTCATAACAGAATTTCTCAGACTTGTGATTATTATGGATTAGCCTGTACGATTCTGTATGATTGCAGTGGCTCGTTCTAGGCAGAGAGACAAGAAATGTTTTTGCATATCATTTCAGGAGGATCTCGTGTAAAATCTGAAAATACACACTTTCCATTTTTGTATCATAGTCACAACAGTCTGAATTATTGTCTGGAAATATGGCTTATTTCTGGAATATGGATTGAGTACTCCTGTATTTATGATTATTATAAGAAAGTCTGCCCATAGTATTCATCATGTGATTTGATTTTACAACCTTTTGTGCAGTCCTCATTAAGCAAATAACCATGGATCATTAGGTGAATGAATAGTTGCTAAATGAAACTATTAGTATGGGGAATTTTTGTTGAAAACCAAAGGACATAGAGTAATGGAGCTGGAAGGGACCTTTGAGATCTTCTAGTCCAAACTTGGGCTTGAGCAGGAGACCCTATACCATCTCAGATAAATGGTTGTCCAGCCTCTTTTTGAAAGCCTCCAGTGATGGAGCACCCACAACTTCTGAAGGCAAGCTACTCCGTTGGTTAATTTCTCTCACTATTAGGAAATTTCTTCTTCACTCTAGGTTGCTTCTCTCCTTTCAAAATACTAGTTTTCAGCAAAAATGTCACAAATCACAATCACATGACTATGAGGTGCTGCAAACAGCCATCAATGTAGATCAGTTGACGAACACTCAAAAGGCAGTCTCATAACCAAGGGAGGGAGGGAGGGACCTAGCCACCATAACTTTGGAATTGGATCATAAGTACCTTTTGGGTGAGTCCGTTGTAACTTCGAATGGTGACTAAGCAACCAGTTGTAAGTAGAGGACCAACTGTATGTTGTGCTGTCCACAATGAACTGTAGATTCGTCATGATTTCAAGTTGAACCTATGTAAGATAAGATTATAAATGAATGAATGAATGAATGAATGAATGAATGAATGAATGATAAAATCAATCAATCAGAATAGAGCTGGAAGGGATCTTGGAGGTTTTGTAGTCCAACCCACCTGCTCAGGTAGGAAACCCTATACCATTTATAAATTATAAATGTATAAATAAAATTTATAAATAAAATTAACATTTGTGGAGATTCTCCATCATCCTGGTCATAATTGTCTCAAAGGTGCTTTTTTCTCAAAGGTGCATTTTTTCCCTGAGGTAGAAGAAGAAGAATTATCATGAAGAAGCTTCTTGGGTGAGAAGTGAAAAGTATTCATCTCCCTTAAAGAAAAAACAGTCCAGTTGTCTTTTGAAAAAGCACCTTTGAGAAAATTCACATTTATTACCTTTGCAGGCCTATAAAGCAAAGCAAAGCTCATAAGAACCATGCAGGTTTCATTTAGTGATCACTTCACTTAATGACCAAGTTGCTGATCCCAATTGTGGTCACTAAATGAGGACTCCCTGTAGTCCAGTATTTAATACATTTAAAATAGATGCATTCCATCCTACTGCATATTAATAAAACAGAACAGAATAAAAAAGAGTTGGAATTGGGGAGAAATAATTGTATTTTCTTAGTCTCTTTCCCCTCCCGTTAGCCTGTACTTTTCATCCTCCTGAAATATACAAGACTTGTAAGTAAATAAAATAAAATAGATTTAAACATTGCAAACTTGCCAACTTTTTTTTAATGTTAATTCAGGCAGGAAGCCCTAGGTATAGCAATATGTTCATAATGAAGAACATAAGTTTAAAAAGTTATTGTGTAAATTGATAATAAATTAAAAGTCATCCATTTCAGTTAAGCCCCATTTGGTATTTCTCTTTCAAATGCAGTAATTCCGTGTTGCCATGGTTACTGAGAACTGTAGAACACTTATTTGATACAGCTGCTGAAATTTGGGATCAGCCCCTAAAATATACTTTTCTCACATGTTCTAATATCTGTGTAGGAGTTGCCACATTAGTTGTAAATTTGGATAATGGGTTCATAAATTGAATCCCCAGATTAAATCAAAGAAGGATGATAAACCTGGACCTGAATCATAGAGAACAGACAAATAGCTCAGTTTAGACTAATTTAAAATAAACTCCATTATGTCCACCTTTTCTCAAACATAAAAAATAACATGTTTATTTTAATCTGTTTCAAAATCTATCCTAGTCCTGGTCCCACCATTTCCATGAAAATTTAATTCCTTCCTTGCTCATTTAAAAGCCTTTCTTGTGCTCCGCATTTTAGTATTCCTTTCCTTCTTCCTAGCTCAACAACCCATATACTTACTCTGAGGCTGTTCATAATGCTGTGGTTTTTTTATGATGGCACCATACTAGAAAAGAAAAGAAGAGAAATTCTTCAAAAGCCAAAACCCAACCAAAGGATGAATAATGAAAGATTTCAGCTGTTTTCAGCTGGTGTCACACTAGCAGCATGCTAAGAACTTTGTTGGCTGCTTACTGTAAATACTATATCACCAAGAGAAAAAAAAAGAGGGGAGCGACATTTTTTATAATATTTTCATTATGCTGACATATGTGTCAATGCACATTAGGGATAATAAAATGCATGCATTCATTCATTATTTCATTCATTTAACTTATATTTCATTCAGAAGCAAAGCACTGCATGCATAGTGTTCTCTCTTCCCAGCCCCCACCCCCACTGTATTAGCCCCATGGTTGGGCTAAAAGCGTGTATAAGTGACCAAAAGCGGCCAAGTGGATTTCTGTGGCTGAAGATGAACCTGAATTTGGTAGCTAGTCCAACACTTGAATGGGCCATTACATTGGCTCTCGGGTTCTAGATGAGTGAGCAACTTGTGAACCTGTGAAGGCAACTTTAAGCCCCCTGATCTCCCTGTTAATAGCCTTCACCATCAAACAGCCCTTTAAAGGAAGCTTTCAAAAAGGAAAAGGAAAGGAAAGTAATCACATGACCATCTTAAAAACTAGGATGAAGAACTGACACCAAAGATCTGATAGGGAGATAGGAGGATGGAAGAAAAGGGTTGAATCATGTCATGAAAAAAACATGCTTGTGGATTTCTATTGAAAAGGGAACTAATACATCTCAACTTTCTCAAAATGTGCAATTTCCAAATCTGGAGGTAGTTAGTAGAGATGTAGCATGCATGAGATAGGGTGGGCAGCATTGTTGGCTCAGACCAAAGCTCTTTCTATTCAATCTTTGTTCTCATAGAAGATAATCAGATTCATCAAGTTAGAAACAACCCCTTCCAAAATTCTCCTTCCTCATTTATCTATCCCATGCATAATTATATGCCTTTTGATTGTGTTCTTTTTCTTACTTTTTTTTTCAACCTGAGCTAGAAAGCTTAAGGGGAATTAGCCTGGTATAATAGTTAAAGCACCAGGCTAGAAACTGGGACACTATGAGCACTTGTCTCATCTTAGTCACAAAGCCAACTGGGTGACTTTGAATCAGTTATTGTCTCTCTGTCATGGGAAGGAGAAGGCAAGTTTCCCCCAAAAATCTTGCCAAAAAATTACAGGGACTAGTCCAGGTAGTCACCAAGAATCAAGACTGACTTTAAGGCATGTAAACATGGGAACACACCCACTCATTTAAATTCATTCATTTAAGAAAAGTTTCACCTGTTTCAAGATCCAAAGTCACATGTAAATGAGAAGAGTGGCCTTATAAACTCAATAAATAAATACATTTTTATTGTCCTGTTCTTCCTTCTGTTAGACCTGTCTCAACTTGAGCCTCTAATTAAGAACAATCCTTAACCTCATTTTGTTTGAGAAAGGTATAGTTTATTAGAAGTCAAGTGGATTGCAATAGTTCAAAACCAGAACTGAAAAGCGCATGCCAAAAGTCCCTTCCCATTGCAACCTCCCATCCCTGCCCTCCCCATGTCCAATCAAATTTGAATGAAATATTTTTAGAACAGTCAGGTGTAGGTTTGGAATGCTGCTGTGTTCTGTTCCCAGCCATCTGACCTTGAAGCTTCTCTTGGAGAGATGCAGTGAACTTTCATTTCCTTTAAAGTCTCCTCCACTCCCATTTAGCCCCCCCTTGAGTTGATGACAGCTGGTACTGAATGTTTGCAAAGTGAATGTGTGAAGTGGCAGCTGACACTTTCTCCAAACCAATGTCAGTGTGCTTGAGGAGGCATGGAAGTATTCTCTGGTTCCAGCAAATGGTCAGGACTTGGCACACTTCCTATGGTATACACACATACAAAATTATTTAGATCATAGCCCCAAAGAAGGCTAAAGTTATTTCCTTTCTTCTCAGTATCTGGTAGAAGTTTCTTCAGTAATTCCATCTTAGATGTGGATGTACATCAAGGCACTTATTCACATATCTTTAGCATCCCCGTGTTAAGAGCAGAGGAGAGGTGAAAATGAAAACCTGTTCTTGTCCTTCAGGAGCCTTCTGAACACCATTAAACCTAAATGTCCAGTTAGCTTTCTAATCACATTTTTTTTCCTGTCAAACTAAATTAACCTTTACTTGTGTCTTATTATGTTTCAGGATTGTAGCTGCTGCTTTTTTCTTAGAGAAAATTTCCTTCTATTACATTTTTCTCAAGAGCTTTATGGCCCCAAATATCTCCCCTTAGCAGATCAATATTGTTTATATTAGAGACCTATGTTCCTCTCTGTAAGCACAGCTAGTCAAGCGGATGTTACTTCATAAGTATAGGGAGAGGTAAGGGGTTCCTAGAGATGTTCAGGATGGATGTTCAACTTTTTTGTAGACAAGGATCTTTGCTACTCATTTGTCTTAGATATGCATGTGAAAAAGGTCAGGCAGCAGCAGCACTTGATTGATTGAGTCCTTGATTGGCTCATGGAAAATCTCAAGAGTCAGACACCTTACCATGTACAAGTGATTTCAAGGTCTGTTAAATTCCTTCCCAAATCCCACCAAACGCAAATAAAGAAAGAAAAGTCCACAGTGGTTGAGCCACATTTTCCCTCTTTCATTATAGAGCAATGATTATCAAGTTCTACAAAGGCATGTTTCTAAGCCCAGTTCATTGAATGAATGAAAGATTACCTGGAAGATCACCTTTTCCCATAAATACCTCCCTGAACCTTAAAATAAGATAGAGTGTACCAAATTGCTAATAGAAAGAGGGCTTCTTGTTGGAGTAACACCCGAGTGGTAGAATACAATCCCCAGAAAATGCTACATTGTTATGATTTTCTTTTTAAAATATTAGATTTTTATTGTAACTCATCCAGAAGACTTTGGTTATAATTCTGGTGTTGACAAATTGTATTCCAGATTGAATTCTTTTTGCATATTCATTTTAATGCCTTCTTGATGTTGTTTTTTGGTACATGAATCTATCTCACTTGACCCACAAGTTGTTGATGTGGTGTTTTCTTGTGTTGTCTTTGCATTAAGTTACATTTCCAGGTTTATAGCTGCCTGCAGAAAATCTGGAGATATCACAATCACATAAGTGATTATGGATTATGGTGGTCATTGTCCATGCCACATGTGATATCTGTTAACATGTCTGTTCTCTGATTGACATTTTAATAGATTAAGTTTCTTTCATCACAAAGTCAGTTGCATTCAGTATGGCTTTCAGCAAGAATTCTCACTAGAGATTGCCAGCAATTGATTCTTAGAAATTATACTGCTAACATAAGCAGGAAACAACCATGCCAGAGCTTTTCATGTTTAAGTATTGGAAATCCAGGCCTTTCCCCATTTTATGTATGTCAGATAACAGATAACAGATAATCAGAGTTGGAAGGGACCTTGTAGGTCATCTAGTCCAACCCCCCGCCCAAGCAGGAGTCCCTACACCATTTCTGACAAATGGCAGTCCAATCTCTTCTTGAAAGTCTCAGGTGATGGCGCTCCCACAACTTCTGAGGGCAAGCTGTTCCATTGGTTGATTGCTCTCACTGTCAGAAAGTTTCTCCTTATTTCCAGGTTAAATTTCTCCTTGTTCAGTTTCCATCCATTATTCCTTGTCTGGCCTACAGGCGCTTTAGAAAATAGCTTGACGCCTTCCTCACTGTGGCAGCCCCTCACATATTGGAAGACTGCTATCATGTCTCCCCTGGTCCTTCTCTTCACTAGACTAGCCAAGCCCAGTTCCTGCAACAGTTCATTGTATGTTTTAGCCTCCAGTCCCCTAATCATCCTGGTTGCTCTTCTCTGTACTTTTTCTAGAGTCTCAACATCTTTTTTATAATGTGGTGAACAAAACTGGATGCAGTACTCTAGGTGTGGTCTTACTAAGGCTGTATAGAGTGGTATTAGTACTTCTCTTGATCTTGATTGTATCCCTCTGTTAATACAATTTAGGATTGCATTATTTTGGGCTGCTGCACACTGCTGGCTCATATTTAGCTGGTTGTCCACTAAGACTCCAAGATCCCTCTCACAGTTACTGCTATTGAGCCTGGTTTCACCCAGTCTATATGTGTACTTTTGGTTTTTCTTGCCTAAGTGTAGGACTTTACTTTTCTCTACATTGAATTTCATTTTGTTAGATATGCCCAGTGTTCTAGTCTGTCAAGATCCATCTGGATCTTGAGCCTATCTTCTTGGGTGTTAGCTATTCCTGCCAGCTTAGTATCATCTGCAAATTTGGTAAGTTCCCCTTCTATTCCCTCATCTAAGTCGTTAATGAAGATATTGAAGAGCACTGGGCCTAAGACAGAACCTAGTGGCACCCCACTGCTTACTTTCCTCCATGTAGACTTAGACCCATTAAGGACTACTCATTGAGTACAGTTTGCCAGCCAGTTGTGAGTCCATCTAATGGTGGTACTATCTATTCCACTTTTTTCTAGTTTACTAAGAAGTGGTTTGTGGTCTATCATCATCATCATCTGTAGAAAACATTGACCAGTAGTTTCGATCATTAGCAGCACCTTCAGCATTGCCCCAAGGCAGATTAAGATCATTCTTAACTGTTTGGTGCCAAGTTTATGTAGCTGTAATAAAATCTAAAAAAAGTAAAAAATCCAGAAACGTCAAAGTTAAAATTGATCAAAGTTTAAACATAAGAAGCCTGGTCTTCACATCATTTGAAAAATACACATTTTTACTATGTATTTTCTTTCTTGGTACACTCCAATAGTGGTTTGCTGCATCATTTGAGAGAACTAAAGTTACCACTAGAAATTGCCTCCCAAATGCAAATCATTCTTTGGAGACAATCACATTTGAAATTAGCAATGTGATGGGACATTTTGATGATGTTTGAGCAAAAAACCCTCTTAAGTGTCCTTTGAAAAAGCAAGACCTTTTAAGAAGAGACCTGCTTCTATTGCTTTGATTCTGTGTTTTTTCCTAAGGTTGATAATTGTTGGGAAAGGTTTCTGCATATACACCTCATGTACCCAGAGGCTACTTGCAAGTTGTACTTAAAGCTGCAGAATGTTTCAAAATGCCTCAGTGAGGCAAATCCAAGTCATGTTACAGTTAGTACTAAATATAATTTACCTGACGGTAATGTTACAGCAAACGAATTGGAATGAATGAGGAGAATCTATGCATTTAAAGCAGAGATGAGGACAGAAATAGATGAATAAATAAAATAAATGAAACATTTGCTATCATCAAACTTTTTTTTTTAATTTTCAGAATTCATGAGCTGACTGAATAATCTAACTGAAATAACCTAACTGAAATATAAGCCCTGGATTGCTTTTCTTTCCTTTGTTTAAAATATTTCTGAAAATAAGATTTCCACATCTTAATTATAATATCTTTCATCTTTCACTTCTTGTGATAGCAAGGTAATTTCCAAAGGATTATGATTGTCTGAGACATCCGTGTCTCAAATATTTAAACTGAAGGGAAAATTCCCAGTGAGACCCTATCATCATTTTTCAGCTCTGTAGAGTGAAAGCCTCAACTCTATGTGATCTGATATTACTGCCATTATTGGAATTATGCTGTAGGCAAATATCCTTCAAGCAGCAAAATCCACTTTCCCTCCTTGTGTTTGGTGATTTAAAGCATCAAAAAGTCTAGCCTGCATTTTACATTGAGCACAGGACATGCTCAGATTGTATCAAGTTATTTATAATAAAGGTGGGATAAAAATCAAACAAATAAGTATCTGTGCTGAGACCACATTTGGGGTACCATATAGTCACCAAACCTCAAAAAAGATGTAGTAGAATTGGGGAAAGTATGGAAATGCCCAACATAAGTGATTATGAAGCTTGAGTAGCTCTGTGATGAGGAAAGGCATATGGCATGAAATAGTACATAGAATAAGAATCATGCATGACATGGGAAGTATGAATCTGAAGAAAGCTTTATTTTCACTCTGTACCATAGCATTACAATTTTAGGGCCACCCATTAAAATTAAATGCAGAGAGGTTCAGACTGAGACAAGGAGGAGTTGAATTAAGTCAATGGCTACCAGTCCTTATGGTTTTAATACCATTACTCTAAACAACTAATTCCCACAACACTGTCTTACTACCTTGTAGGGCTGTATTACTATTATGCTTCTCATCTTTTCTATTATCTATTCCTTATCCTCTTATGACTACAAGTTGTTGCTTGTATCTTATGATTTATATTGTTTTATTTAGTATCCTAGTATAATTTATATTGATTGATTATTTAGCACCCTATGACTATCACTGAGTGTTGTATGTTATGATTTATGATGAATGTATTTTATGATTATAATCATGATTTATCACTTGTTGCTTGCATGTACATTGAGAGTTTATGCACCAGAGACAAATTTCAATCACACTTGGTCAATAAAGAATTCTGTCTGTCTGTCTGTCTGTCTGTCTGTCTGTCTGTCTGTCTGTCTGTCTATCATCTGTCATCAAATGCATTTATATGGAATTGGATGACTAATCTTGATGTCTCCCAAGAGTCCAAAGCAGCATTTTCTACATACAGATATCGAGGAGCAAGAGAAAGAGGGCTATATAGTAGCTGTCATGTACTTCTGGAATATCAACCACCAGTTTAGGTCAGAATGATCAACAGGATGAGCTCTTGGAGTGATCTAGTAGAGGCTTTCTTATTCTCTTTTGCACTAATGTTCCACCTGCTTAACTGCACCAGCTACTTAGCTTTTAAATCATTTAGGTTACTTTAAAGATATAGCCATCGAGTTCATTACTATAACTAGCCAGATGTTCCATATAATAAATCCAATTATATTTTAAAAGCAACAGGACACCTGTCATATCAAGCATTCAAAGGAAGGTATATATTCTAATCACAGGGTTTCTGGTATATCAGAAGGGAATCATAACTGCTGATATTGTCTTTCCAAATAAACATATTAACTTTCTAAATGGATATAGTTACAGATAAAAATGTGGAGTCCTTAGTGCTTGGTTGTTTGCATGCAGACATTTAATTACCTGACTGAGGTAATATCAACAGTGCTAGAGAGTGTGAGGGTTTTCTTTGTTTCTAAAAAGTAGTTTGCCATGCCAGTGTTGATGGGGATATGATTTTCTCCTTGGTAGTTCCTTGATTAGGATATTGTTTTCCACTTGATTGTTTGTCTGGGATTAATCCCTGCATTTCTGGGTGTTGACTGCTGGAAGATGCATTGCGTTAATATAAGAACTAAAGGAATATGCATATATTTCAATAGAGGGGCAATTCTGAAGGAGGTAATTGTGCCACACATAGCTTGAATTAAGATAATGGGATTTTGTCTGATTACAAAAGTGTTAATTAACTTACTAATGCCAAGTTGTTTGTGTTGTCATCCACATTGTTTTATGAGCTGTCAGCGTAATTATTTTACAGCTGTTTAAACCTTCATGCAATTATCACTGGCTATATCTTTTGTATTTCTGACTGACCTCACCAGTTTTTAATTTTTTTTCTTCCTGTTATCCTTTAAATGTATTCAGACCCACTAACTGAAGATAACACTTTCTACATTTGATGAAGGTATTTTTGAAAGTTCATAGGAAAAGAGAATTGCTATGAAATTCTCATTGGTAAAGCATGTTCTTGGACTGATTTAATGACAAAATGTCCAAACGATGTGTGTAAACCCACGTCCCAAATTTGGTGGACTATTACCTGTTCTGCACTGGCTTTCTGGCTACCTAAGCTTCAACTAAATCCTAAGGCATAGAATCAGAGGAGGCAAAACCTATGAAGATCTTGGACCAATGGTGGGATTCAAAAATGTTTACTACTGGTTCTGTGGGTGTGGCTTAGTGGGCGTGGCTTGGTGGGTATAGCAGGGAAAGGTTACTGCAAAATCTCCATTCCCTCCCCATCCCACTAACCTGCTTACCAGCCCCGTTCTCCTGTGCAGGGCAACAAAAGAAGACCCAGCCGATCAGCTGGGACTCGGGAGGCAGAGAATAGATGGGGATGGGGCCAGTCAGAGATGGTATTTGCTGGTTCTCTGAACTACTCAAAATTTCCGCTACCGGTTCTCCAGAGCTGGTCAGAACCTGCTGAATACCACCTCTGTCTTGGCAGTCTACTATTCCAATCCCCTGCCCAAGGCAGGAATCAGGAATTATGAAGAGACAACCTCTTCCATCTGGTCTTTTCAGCTCTATACAGCCAGCAAAGGTTCAGACAGATAGAAAGGTCTACAACAGAAAATAATACCAGCCATTGAATGCCTTCTTATTAGGCAAATAAAACTTTAAGAAATTGCAAGGCAGGTTTCGCCATAATGCACCTGTTATGTATGCAGGTTTAAAGTCATTGGTTTAGTTTGAACTGTTCTTGTAAAATGTAAGAAATGATTGGTTTAAAAGTCTGGAAAACCCTGCACTCTGATTGGCTGGCAGCTGCTGGCTATAAGTAGCAGCTGCAGCCCAGCCAAAGTGGGTTCGTTCTGAGCTGAATCACTAATAAACAAAGAGCTTGAAGCACTCCGCGTCTGTCTCTTCATGCAAACTTAACACTGGCAACGAAGGTGGGATCTCCCTGAAGAAGAAGGCAATGCGGAACAGAAGAAGAGAATTCAATGTGAAGTTCAAAGGCCACACCAAATGCTTGCCCCTGACCATCATGGACAAGGATCGCCCAAGCTTGCTGGGACTTGAGTGGTTCAATCCACTAGGCATCGAGGTGACTGGCATCAATCACATGAGCAACACTGAATGGGAGGAGGCCTTGAAATCTGAGTTTCCAGAGGTCTTCAGTGACTGATTGGGCAAGTATATGGGGACCCCTATCACTTTCAATCTAGATCCCAAGGTGCCACCAATTCGCTTAAAGCCCAGAAGGGTCCCATTTGCCTTAAAGGAAAAAATTGATGCACAATTAGATAAACTAATAGCTCAAGGAGTTTTAGAGCCCACTGACCACTCCAGGTGGGAGACACCCATAGTCACACCAGTCAAGACTGATGGGTCAGTAAGAATCTGTGGAGACTATAAGGGGACATTGAACCATGCGCTCAACAGAGCGCATATCCAGTTCCAGTGGTGCATCATTTATTACATTCACTTGGCAGGGGTACAGTCTTTGCCAAATTGGATCTGGCCCAGGCATATCAACAACTAACAGTTGATGATGCCACTGCAGAGGCCCAAACCATTGTGACTCATAGAGGTGCTTTCAAATGTAAAAGTTACAGTTTGGAGTGTGGCACCAGGCATCTTCCAAAGCCTTATGGAAAGGATGCTCCAAGGACTGCCAGGGTAGTACTTACTTTGATGATGTGTTAATCTCTGCTGAAAATGACACTCAGTTACAAGAGAGACTCAGAGAAGTCCTTACCAGATTCAAAAAGCAGGGTTAAAAGTCAAGGAAGAAAAATGCACTCTTAGAACTGACAAGGTTGAGTTCTTGGGCTATATGATTGACAAGCATGGTATCCACCCCACAGATGCCAAGGTTCAGGCAATCAAAGAAGCCCCTAGACCAAAATGTAAAACAGATTTACAAGCCTTCCTTGGACTCATTAACTTTTATCACATGTTCCTACCTCAGAAGGCAACCATTGCAGAACCACTGCACAGATTATTAGACAAAAAGTCTGCGTGGGTCTGGGGCAGAAAAGAACAATCTGCATTTAACAATATTAAAAGACTAATCACGTCTGATGCTGTACTAATACAGTTCTCTGAGAATTTGCCTGTTGTACTGACTTGTGATGCATCCCCTTTTGGAGTGGGGGGTGGTGGATTTGAGCCACAGGCTTCCCAGCGGGAGGGAAGCTCCTATTGCATTTTACTCTCGCACCTTGACCAAAGCAGAGAGGAACTACAGCCAACTGGACAGGAAGCCTTGGCAATTGTTGCAGCTATCAAGAAATTCCATGAGTATTTATATGGGGGAACATTTACCATTATCACAGATCACAAACCTCTGTTAGGCATTGTGGCAGGAGACAAACCTACGCCCACTATCCTGTCACCAAGAATGCTGAGGTGGACTGAATTTCTTGCTGCTTATTCATACAAACTCATCCACAGGCCTGGTAAAGACATTGCGCATGCAGATGCTTTGAGTCGCTGCCCACTTCCTTCTCACACTGAGGACCTTGCTCCTGAGACTTACACCTTTTTCCTAGAAACTGTTGCCAAGCTTCCAGTACACGCTGCTGAAATTGAGAGACTGCCAAAGACACTGTGTTGGCTCCTGTTATAGCTGGATTAAGAAAGGTTGGCCTCTTCAAGATCTACCTCAACTTGCCCAACCTTTTAAATCCAGGCAAACTGAATTATCTGTATTAAGAGGATGTATTTTGTGGGGTAACAGGGTGGTTATTCCTGCAAAACTGCAAAAAGAGGTTTTGGAAATGTTACATGAGGGTCATCCAGGTATTGTCAGAATGAAGGGATTGGCCAGGAGTTATGTATGGTGGCCAGGTATTGACAAAATGGTTGAAAACTGGGTTGCATCTTGTCCCAACTGTCAGGTAGTCAGGCCTGCCCCCTCTCGCCCCCACACAGGAATGGGAATGTCCTAGGGGCCCATGGTCCAGGATTCACATTGATTTTGCTGGCCCTACCAGAGGGCACACTTTCCTTATTATAGTAGATGCATATTCCAAATGGCTAGAGGTCATCCCTATGGCATCCACCACAACTAAAGCTGTCATCAAACAGCTTAAAAGCTTTTGTAACTCACGGGTTACCTGATGTACTCGTTTCTGACAATGGTCCTCAATTTACATCCAACCTTTTTGAATCATATCTAGCACAGCAGGGTATCAGACATGCCCTGTCAGCCCCTGGGAACCCTTCGGCTAACGGCCAGGCTGAACGCATGGTACATTTTACCAAGGAAAAACTTCAGCAATTGGGTCCTGGGACATCACTGAAAGTTGAAAAACTTCTCAGTGTCCAGCATATCACTCCTAACCCATCAACTAACTTATCCCCAGCAGAGTTGTTGATGGGTAGGAAACTCAGGTCTCCCCTTGACCGCCTTCATCCCACTTATGCACCCAACACACCACTAGATTCCACTAGCAAAGTTCGCATGTTCACTGTGGGTGATTCTGTTTATGCTAAGAACCTTATGGGTGAACCTTTATGGATTCCTGCTGAGATAACCCAAATCACAGGCCCTCGATCTTACAGGGTACAAACAGAGGATGGTGTCCTCTGGAGCAGGCACATTGATCAGCTTAGATCCAGATTACTTCAGGAACATTGCAATTGTTCCTCTCTAGTTCCCATACCTAATACCTCTTCTAGGGGAAGGGAGGATCATGAGGATAATCAGCAAGCAAGAATCAACCCCATGTGTAATGAGCCATTACGATAGGAACCATTCCAAAACCTGTCACAATGCCAAAATCCATCCTTACAAGTGGAAGATTGCACATCACTACCTGATTTAGGTGCTGACATTGGTTTGGAGATGGATTGGGAGGAGAGACCAGGTTGTAGTAACCAAACAGGTTCTACCATTACTACAAGTCCTAGTAAGGAAATGTCAGCAGACACATTTCCTCCCTCACAAGGTGAGAACCTTAAAACATCTGTACCATGTAGGTCTCAACGTACACGTAAGAGCCCCACCTATTTAAAAGAATACATTAGATAGGCTGGGGTTTGAGTATGGACTGAACCTAATGGGGAGGGGTGTTATGTATGCAGGTTTAAAGTCATTGGTTTAGTTTGAACTATTCTTGTAAAATGTAAGAAATGATTGGTTTAAAAAGTGCGGGAAAACCCTGCACTCTGATTGGCTGGCAACTGGCTATAAGTAGCAGCCGCAGCCCAGCCAAAGTGGGTTCGTTCTGAGCTGTAGTCACTAATAAACAAAGAGCTTGAAGCACTCCGCGTCTGTCTCTTCATGCAAACTTAACAGCACAATATTTTTTTTTACTTTTTTCTTTTCAATAGGAATAGTAGTCATGTGGAATAGACAGCCTATGGAGGTTGGGGGGTTCTACATGTCTGGAGACATGTAGCCACCTCTCAGGGAGGTTTAATTGTTTTCCTTTGCACTTTGCAGTTGGATAAATCTTGTAGTTAGATAAATCTTCTGCAACTCTACATTTCTATGATTCAATAGGTTGGTGTGCTTCTTAGAAGCCATCTCTGGAGAAAATGTTTTTGATGATGGTTTCAGAGACTCAGTTGCATCCTGCTTTTTCTGCTCCTATGCTATTCTAAGTATCTGACTCCCCACTGTGAGAAACAGAAAGCTGGACTCTTTTTCATATTGTAGCATGATGCCATGGGTGGTAGCACTAGCTGACATTGGCCAATCCCCAAATCTGGTTAGTCATTTGATGGGAATCCATCAGGACACCCTAGGCTGCTCACCAGCCTAGAAGGTTGGGGAAAAAATTTTTGAATGGCAAATAATTTCCATACTTCTGGCAAGGAAATACAGTAACTGTCTTTACAGTAACTAGGGAAAGACTTAAAGGATTCTTCAAGTGTATCCTGAGGCTGAAGAAACAGGAGGCATAGATGAATAAATGTGGATTCCTGCATTGGGGCTTGGCTCCTGTGTAGTGCCTTTGTGATACATCTTCAAACTCTTGGCTGATGAACCTAATCAGATGTCTGACTCTACTAAGCATGTGAGATCAGGTGTCGGGGAATATAAAGGCCCATTTGTCTCAATTTATCCCATCAGCCTTAATTTATCCAAACTGAAAACCTAGCTTCATAGTTCCCAAATGCAATCAGAAGAAAGATGATGGCACGAACGTATCACGAACAGCCAAGATTTAGGATTTGTCCTTTCTCTAATTCTGGCTTTCCAAGAGACAGTTTAAAAAGTATTCTCTGGCCCTCTCAGATGTGAACAGAGCCTCTTTCACACACCATAAATCAATGCTTGGCTGCCCTGTTAAGCCATCCAAGCAGAAAACTGTCTTCAGCCAGACAAACAATGGCTTATTTAGAGGAAATTTACTGAAGGCAACAGCAGGAGAGATAGATGCTGGGGACTGTAATGTTGTTGAGAACAGGCCTATCTTTAGCAAGAACTATTCAGCAAGATGACAGGTGGGATTTTTAAAGAAAAAAAACAGCCCAGGAGAAAATCAGATGACCTCTAAAAACTACCAAAGTAAAACTAAGATTGTAAATTTTATTCATCAGAAATCTCTATATTCTGAATAATGTAATAGTACAGTTATGAGCTGATAGCATGCCCTGAACTATCCTAGGCTATAGACAGGGGCCTCATATTTTATAATGCTCCACCAGATTGGACAATAGAGGACATTTGTGTTCTGTGCTTTTTTGCTGTTGTTGTTAATATAGTGAGTTTTTAATGCAGCTATTAATTTTAACATGTATTCTTCATCTCCATCAGCTAATCTGTCTGTTCTGCCATCTCAATTTCAGTCATTGAAGATACCTACAAAGATTCTTTTCTGTGCCTGTTCTGAGGAGGTGACTCAGCTGTATGGTTATAGAAAGGTGGTGTATAATAAATATTAGGACAAATGATAAAGGGTTATGCATTGGAGATCATGAATCATGTGAAAAATATTCTTGATTCAGTTTCTGGCATCTCCAAAGAGGGAAGATTTCCTTTTGGAAACTTAGAAAACTAGATTGCTTAGATAAACATAGATACGACAACTTTCCCATCCAATTTTACTCCTATATTCTTCTTCTGCTAGATATTTAGATCAAGCCATAAACAGAGAGAAGCACAGAACAGACAATTGTAAATTTACAGTGGTCTACCCTTTCTAAACATGTGTGTGTCAGCCCATATACTTTGCATTACAAGTTTGTTTTGCATACATTCATGCATACAAGAAGATGCAGGTGTCAGCAGTGAAGTTTTCTTTAAATTTCTGTTCACTTACACCATGACTAAAGAATATGAAGCACCAGAGCCAAATGCAATCCCCAAGATTCTGAATAAGTTATACTGCCTAATTCTAATTTTTAATATAAGAGAGGGAAGGAGATGATTAAATATATGAGAAGCAGCCATACAAAATATAGAGAGCCCCTTATTTTGCCTTGTCTGCCATACATTTGGCTCAGTAAGGGATACAGTATCTGAATCGTGGTTAGACACTCCTGTAAATGCCCCCCATAAAAGCCGGAAGGATGCCCCTCAGATGGCAGAAAATGGCATCTGAGCTGCAGGAGCTGACTTTAGTTTTTGTCACTTTGTTCTTAATGTAATCAGTGACACGTCCCAGCCATTAGTCATTGTCCTGTCACTGCCAGCACACACTTCTGTCAACAGCTTCAGCTATCACCCCATAAATACTGATAGTCAAAGCAGGGTCTATGGATAGAAAAGAAAAGGGCACAATGAACTCATTAGCTACTCAGCAGGGTTGTCACTTAATACAATATTTATCACAACAGCTCACTTGGTAGGCTGAAAATTGTCAAATTTATATTGTTAATATTGTGTAGTTAGTCACTTAAATACAGTCTATACAAATAAATATGAGACATGCCACTATTTAAATTCACAGCTTGGCATCATGCTAAGACACAAAGATGTTAAAAGAGCTTGATTTATATGGAAATTCCAACATTTGATGCTGAATAGGAAATTATTGTATTCTACATTAGCATGTTGACAACAATGTGCAAGGGCAGAGGGGAAAAAAGTTTTATTGTGTTCTAATGAAAACAGCTATTTATTAACCATGACTACTGTTAGTAGGACTTTCTGCAATGAATGCTAGAGCTTTTAAATTAAGAAATTCGACGTGCTTGAGAGAAATAGGAATATAACGCCATTCTTTGGCTTGTTTCTTCACATGGGTAATAGCATCCATTTCATCATTTTGCCAATAAGGAATAAAAGTCTGTCATCTGTGATGATATTAGTTAGGCTGATTGACACTAATGTAGAAGGACTGGCAAGTGGTGAATGACACAATGCTGTGAATTGCAGAAGGGGCTTAAATTTGGCCTTTGTCAAATGCCACCCTCCCCATTTTTTAAAGTATGAATAAGTCACTTTCCCTCAGCCCTAAGAAGGCAGCTCTGGAAAACCACTTTGTAAATCATTCTCAGGAAAACTAGATGGTCTTTTCCATGTAGTTTTTATTTATTTTTTATTTTTATTATGAGATTTATATGCCTCCCTATCTCCCTGAGGACTCAGGGAGGCTTACAATACTAAAAACCACAAAATACAAATATTAAAAGATGAATTAAACCCAAAAATCTCATAAATCAATGAATTTTAAATTTGGCAAATTTAAAAACCACTAAAAAGACCCTCCCCTCCCCATCAGTCTGGGTAGGCTAGTTGGAATGGCCAAGTTTTTAGGCACGGCAGAAAAATCAGAGGTCAGGGGCCACCCGGAATTCCAGGGGCAGCTGGTTCCAAAGGGTGGGTGCCCCCACAGAGAAGGCCCTACCCCTGGGAGCTGCCAGCCGCCAGCTGACGGCACCCTGAGGAGGCCCTGCCAGTGGGAGCGCATGGGGCATCAGGAAAGCCATTATTGGCAGCAGGGTCTCTGGCAAATACCCCAGTCCAATGCTATGAAGGGCTTTATAGGTCAGCACCAGCACCTTGAATGTCACCTGGAGGCCAACCGGTAACCAGTGCAGCTCACGCAGGAGGGGTGTAACATGGGAGTATCAGGATCCTCCCATCACAACCCGCGCCGCTGCATTCTGGACAAGTTGAAGTCTCCGGGTGGTCCTCAAGGGCAGCCCATGTAGAGAGCGTTGCAGTAGTCCAGATGGGAGATGACAAGTGCATGAGTCACCGTACGTAGGGCATGTCAGTCCAGGAAGGGCCGCAACTGGTGCACCAGGCCAGTTACCAGAGGTCAAAACTGACTGGAAGATACACATTAGTACATATTAATCTGAATTGAGAGCTGCATTGTTATATTTAGGAATGTGTGAAATATGAAGAGAAATTAGGTCTAACCCATCCATCAGAATGGAAGTTTGTCTCACTCTGTACAATACAGAACTATATAAAATCCTCAAACACCTTAATTCAGAGCATATGGCTCTGAACAAATGGTCATTCTCCACAGAATTCCCCTATGAGCAGTCTATGAGCAGTCAGGGCAGAGGCAGAACAGAGGTGGAAACCACAAGAAAAAGAATTAACAGGTTTCCTTTAAAATAATTTCTTTTTTCGCTTCTTAGTTCTGAGCTCTCCAATGCTTTGAAGAAGAATTTCTGTAAGCCACATTTCACCTGGCTAATGGCCATGGATTTGAGCTACCACTAAAATACAGGTGAAACTCAAAAAATTAGAATATCGTGCAAAAATTCATTTATTTCAGTAATGCAACTTAAAAGGTGAAACTAATATATGAGATAGACACATTACATGCAAAGCAAGATAGTTCAAGCCATGATTTGTCATAATTGCAATGATTATGGCTTACAGCTCATGAAAACCCCAAATCCACAATCTCAGAAAATTAGAATATTACATGCAATCAATAAAACAAGGATTGTACATAGACCAATATCAGACCTCTGAAAAGTATAAGCATGCATATGTACTCAGTACTTGGTTTGGATCCCTTTTGCAGCAATTACTGCCTCAATGCGACATGGCATGGAAGCTATCAGCCTGTGGCACTGCTGAAGTGTTATGGAAGACCAGGATGCTTCAATAGCGGCCTTCTGCTCTTCTGCATTGTTCGATCTCATGTCTCTCATCTTTCTCTTGGCAATGCCCCATAGATCTACATAGATCTATGTGGTTCAGGTCAGGCGAGTTTGCTGTCCAATCAAGCACAGTAATCCCATGGTCATTGAACCAGGTTTTGGTGCTTTTGGCAGTGTGGGCAGGTGCCAAGTCCTGCTGGAAAATGAAGTCAGCATCCCCATAAAGCTCATCTGCGGAAGGAAGCATGAAGTGCTCCAAAATCTCCTGGTAGATGGCTGCGTTGACCCTGGACTTAATGAAGCACAGTGGACCAATACCAGCTGATGACATGGCTCCCCAAATCAACACAGACTGTGGAAACTTCACACTGGACTTCAAGCATCTTGCAGTCTGTGCCTCTCCATTCTTCCTCCAGACTCTGGGTCCTTGGTTTCCAAATGAGATACAATAGTTGCTCTCAGCAGAAAAGAGGACTTTGGACCACTGAGCAACAGACCAGGTCTATTTTTCTTTAGCCCAGGTAAGACACTTCTGATGACATTTAAAGCCCATGTCCAGGATCCGTCTGTGTGTGGTGGCTCTTGATGCACTGACTCCAGCCTCAGTCCACTCCTTGTGAAAGTCCCCAACACTTTTGAATGGCCTTTTCCTGACATTCCTCTCCAGGCTGTGGTCATCCCTGCCCCTTTTTCTTCCACATTTTTCCCTTCCACATAACTTTCTATTAATGTGCTTTGATACAGCAGTTTGGGAACATCCAACTTCTTTTGCAATTACCTTTTGAGGCTTTCCTTCCTTATGGAGGGTGTCAATGATGGTTTTCTGCACAGCTGTCAGGTCAGCAGTCTTTCCATGATTGTGATTCCTACTGAACCAGACTGAGAGACCATTTAAAGGCTCAGGAACCCTTTGCAGGTGTTATGGCTTAATTAGCTGATTAGAGTGGGACACTTTGAGCCTAGAATATTGCACCTTTTCACAATATTCTAATTTTCTGAGATTGTGGATTTGGGGTTTTCATGAGCTGTAAGCCATAATCATCACAATTATGACAAATCACGGCCTGAACTATCTTGCTTTGCATGTAATGAGTCTATCTCATATATTAGTTTCACCTTTTAAGTTGCATTACTGAAATAAATGAACTTTTGCATGATATTCTAATTTTTCGAGTTTCACCTGTATATCTGGATATAAATTGGCATAATTGATTTGAAAAGTCCATAGAAAAGTTCATGGCAGAGTAATTATGCGTCATCTCCTCGTGATTCTGGTTGGTTTCTAAAAGAGGCCAGGCTTATTTTTCCAAGCCATGTAAATCAAATTTGCTATAGCACTTTTGTCAAAGATATGCCTCACAACTGAATAGCATAAAGCAGCTGGGGGCATATGATAAATATTTAGGTTTACCCCAAAGGAAAATGTTGACCACAAATTGGAGGAATCTGGATAGAAAACAATGGTTCCAATCCCAATAGTACTTTTTTCGAAAAAGCAATTGGACTTTCTTGGTTTTTCTCCTTTGAGAATGATTCACTTCTCATCCAATATGATTCTTCAGTTCAGTTCTTCAAACAACCATGACTTGGATGATTGAGAATCTCCATAAACAATGCTTCCAATCCCCAAGATGTGATGTTCTGTGAAAAAAGAACCCCAGAAAAATATGAAGGAATTATTTTAGAAGCCATGACTGTATCAGTGTTCACCATCATCTTTTGCTTTTGACTAGGATAAATGGTTGGTAACTAACCATCCTTCAGAGAGAAAGCAATAGAATTTACCAATGCATTGTAAAAATTTCCACAGCTGTTTCCATATTGGTTGGTTATAGAAATCTTGTGGCATCTTAAAAATAAATAAGAACACATGTATTATAGAATAAACATAGGTAGACAAGAATTCACATCATCAGACACATGGAGTGTTATCCTGTATTTAAGTTCAAATTTGTATCTACATCTGCATCTACAACTACACCTACACCTACACCTACACCTACATCTATCTATCTGTCTGTCTGTCTGTCTATCTGTCTGTCTGTCTGTCTGTCTGTCTGCCTGTCTGCCTGCCTGCCTGTCTGCCTGCCTGTCTGCCTGTCTATCTGTCTATCTATCTATCTATCTATCTATCTATCTATCTATCTATCTATCTATCTATCTAATATCTATCTCATATCTCTCTCTCTGGGTGAGGTTCAAGGTTTTGGCTTTAACATTCAAAGTCCTCCATGTCATGGGTCCACAATATTTAAGGAAGTGCCTCCTGCCGATATCGAGGACCAACCGCCCTGTACGGGCACACAGGCAGGGGCTCCTCGGGGTCCCATCGGCAAGTCAATGTCGGCTGGCGGTCCCCCGGCGGTGAGCCTATTCTGTGGCGGCTCCGGACTTATGGAACCAACTGCCTCTGGACCTCCGTCTGGCCCCTGACCTCCACACCTTCCGCCGCGATTTGAAGACCTGGCTATTTGACCAAGTCGGGCTGTGATTACCTCGTGGGGGGTATGGGATAGTTTTAACTTTAATTTGGCTTTATTGGACTTCACAATGGTTTAATTCTTTTTTAATCTATTTATTGTATTTGTATGTTTTAATTGTGAGCCACCCCGAGTCTTCGGAGATGGGGCGGCATATAAGTCCAATAAAATAAATAAATAAATATCTATCTATTTATCTATCATCTATCTGCCAAAGATGAAATCACACCAAAAAAAAATGAAATGCAGAAGGTTCAGGCATTGAATTATGAAATGGCAGTGCCCATTCACTCATTCAGATGGTAGCTGTATAATGTGGCACAGATATTCTTGCCATGATGAGAAGCTTAAAGAGATCCATTCCAGCTCTGGCTTCAACAGCGTAATGAATCTGTCCTTCCTCTGTTTTATGATGGACATTTTGACATCAGAAAGAAAGTGTCCTGGAAAATTGAAGTGTCCTTCTGCTGGTTTTGGATGTTACCATGGATGAGGATAGAGAAAGGTCTATTATTATTATTATTATTATTATTATTATTATTATTATTATTTTCCAATTTCATAGGACCTGACCAGTTTATCCAATGTAAGAAACAATGAGATTTTGCTAACAAATAACATCATGTTTCATTTTGAAAACCTGATGTGGTAAGTAATAAGGTTAGAGCCGTCAACTGTGAGGCACATAAATATTTCAGACTTCCTATTCCTTCACATACGGTGGCCATCACTGCAAATTCTTCAATACGGAATTGCTACAGTCTGCAACTTTGTTAGCATGACTGCCTCTTTGAAACTCCTCCATTGAAGTCAATAGCTTGTGTAGTTTCCTTTGCTTCCTTTCTTGAAACTGAATGCAGAATACTTGATTTAAAATTCTATATGCACTATGCATCATTTTAAGAGCCATGGTGGCCCAGTTGCTGTATTGCAGGCTAACTCTGCCCACTGCCAGCAGTTCAGTTCTGACCAGTTCAAGGTTAACACAGCTTTCCATCCTTCCAAGGTCAGTAAAATGAGGACCCAGATTGATGGGGGCAATATGCTGACTCTGCAAACCATTTAGAGAGGGCTGTAAAGCACTGTGAAGTGGTATATACTCTAAATCTAAGTGCTATTGCTGTTGCTATTGCTATCTTGGTATTTTCCAAAATTTGGAAGGAGTATAAGTGTTCTCTGTTTAGTCTTTTGTCCATTATGAGATACAAGAATGAGGATTTTTACTCTGGTTAAAACATTAAACGTTTTAAGAATCTCACATAGGCCTGGAAAAGAGTTATCTTTTTGAATGTGTTTATCTACAGATGAATTCTTTCATTATGTTTTTACACTTGAAAGGCTATTACTGAGATGTGAGATACTGTCTTGTTCCTGTCAAAAAGTGAATCACCAAAGAATTGTTAACATAGGCAACAAAATGCTGGACCCATCTGAAATTTCATTCTTTATCATGGCAAGCCATTCTCAGTAATCAGAAGAAGCAGAGAGTAAAGTTTGCTCCTAGAAAGTAAAAATGTTGTCCTTTTCTTCAAATGGGATTAGACCTACTGCCATTCCCTCTAGTGTGGGTGGATTAGCAAAGTGGAGAATAGTTTGACAATTTAAGAACTTCCGTTCTGTGCATTTAGTGCAGATTTTCTATTTTATAAAAGAAGATCCTTTCTGCATTGAATGATGAACTAGTCATCTTTACCAAAGAATGGCTCTGTAATTTTGCAAAAAAAAAAAAAAAAGTGAAGAGTTTTTTATCTTAGCGTTTTAAATTGCTTTAGGGATTTTTTTTTCTGTATTGTTAATATGCTATTATAAATGGTTCTTTTTGTGTAATAACTCCCACTGGTACTCAATGAATTTATGGAGGATGAAATTAATGTAGAAAAGAGTGAAGAGGAAGAACCAGTATGGTTTCATGGTCAAAAGAGCAGACAGAACCTTGGATAATGATATTCAACACCCTATGTAACCATGACAGTAAACTAGGATATATGAGCCACTGAAAGTACTGTTCCTATAGCATCTTAAGTTTCCTGGAGACTGGCAGGAAACCCAAAATTCAAGTTTTTCAAGTTTTAATTTCCTTTTATTCCCCTGCACATTTAATATTTTTGAAGTTGAGTTGGTGGTTATGTTGTTTAAATTGTAAGTTTTCTTGTGTGTATATTTGTAACAGGAAAGGAACTTATAAGTCAAGCAGAGGGGGTATTCAGCAGGTTCTGACCAGTTCTGGAAAACCGGTAGCGGAAATTATGAGTAGTTCAGAGAACCAGCAAATACTGCCTCTGACTGGAGATTTTACAGTATCCTTCCCCTGCCATGACCACCAAGCCACGCCCACAGAACCGGTAGTAAAAAAAATTGGATTCCCACCATTGAAGTCAAGCATTATGTTTGGGAGTGAGGAATTCACAGCCTAAAGAGCACACAGGCTAGAACAGCTAAAAGCTAAAAATAATGAGCTCCTTAAACTTATATGGTAGCTCCATTACCCAGGACCATTAGAAGACCAGACAGCATAATTTATTATTTATTTGATTTGTATCCCGCCTTTATTATTTATACCAACTCAAGTGGTGAACCAACACATCTTCCTCCTCTTATTTTCCCACAACAACAACCCTGTGATGTGGATTGGACTGAGAGAAAAGGACTGGTCCAAAGTCACCCATCTGGTTTTCACATCTAAGCCTTGCCCTTCTTGGCCGGACTTGAGCATATGGTCTCCTGCTTTCTAGCCTGGTGCTTAACCATTAGGCCAAACTGGCTAATTTGGCTGTTCCTGGGGGAAAAAATTCACAAATAAGTGGAGCTTATAGATTTCATGATACATCCATTATAGAGGTGGTATTCAGCAGGTTCAGCAAATACCACCTCTTGACTGGCCCCACCCCCATCTATTCTCTGCCTCTCGAGTCCCAGCTGATCGACTGGGTCTTCTTTTGTTGCCCTGCACAGGAGAACAGAGCTGGCAAGCAGGTTAGTGGGGTGGGGAGGGAATATAGATTTTGCAGTATCCATCCCCTGCCACACCCACCAAGCCATGCCCACAGAACCGGTAGTAAAAAAAATTGAATCCCACCACTGATCCATTACCCCTCCCCTGTCCCTTTATTCACTCCTGGAGTTGGATAGCATTTGTGATTGTTGCCTCCATCCACACACTTATACATTTTACAGGCCGCCCAGGGACCCCTTTCTCTTTCCTTCTGGTTGCACTCAAGTCCAGTTCTGAAATCTGATATGCTACGGGCCAAAATCTGAAGAATTTATTCCATCCTGCCCTTCTCTGGCATAAATATCACACTGTCCATCCAGATATAGCTGTTTTACTGTAGTTAAATAATTGGACTTGGGAGGAAAATATCTGAGAAAGGGTTGAGTACCTATGGGTACAGTATGTATGCAAGCCTCCATATATTTGCCACCTACATTATAGCATGTAAAAGGTTGACATTTGGCATGTCCTTCCTTGATGTGAAAGGAGTGGCGAAGACTTGACAGGGAAAAAGCTTTTTAGCTTTTTTCCATTTTCCCTTCGATGATTGGCATCGGAACTCAAGCGGTGTTGCAAAAGGCATTGACATATCCCTTACTGGCACACAATGCCTTATAGGCATAGATGGTATTCAGCAAAAGAGGCGTGCTGTGTATAAAGCTTCCTCCACAGAAAGCCCTATGTCAACTATTCACACTCTGCCACTTCCAATATAATGCACAATCTTCTGACAATGGCTCTGAACAGCAAGTCTTTTTGAACTATTGCTGGGGCAAAGATTCTATTTGTAAATCTTCCAAGCAGCAGTAATATAATAAAGTTTTCAAAAGAGCTGCTGCAGCAAATGTTGACGCAGGCTCAATGTCACTGAATGAAACTAAGAGCATTTAGCAATAGCATTTACCATTTCGATTTACACACCGCCCCATAATGCTTTGCAACACTCTCTGGGTGGTTTACAAGGTAAGCATTATTTGCATGTTGCCCCCAACAATCTGGGTCCTTAGTTTGCCAATTGTTCTGACCTAGGCTTCACAAAATCAGGAAGCAGACTCCTCATCCTGACAAAACCCCTTTTATTTAGGCTAATGTGAATTCCTCTCATTCACATCCAGCAAAGTCCCGGCGAACAGTCTTTCAAGAGTCACAGACCTTATCAGGCTTGGAGAGTTGCCAGGCTGATAGCTTCCAAGCACAACACTGCAGCAGAAAATACTTGGCAAGGAGTCAGGAACAAATCTTCACCCTAATTAAATGAACTAATTGTCTCCTGCAAACCCCACTCCCCTTTCGCTCCTCTTTATTCCCTATGGGAGGGGCCATTCACCTGTGCCTTTACTCCCGAGTCAACCCTTGTTCCTTAACTGTTCCCTGTGCATGCACACATTGGGAGCAGGTTCCAGCTGTTCTTCTGCCCCACTGATCTCTGACTCCAAAGGCAGCTGATAACTGTCAAATGCCCTAGCCCCATCTCTGCCTCTGATGCAGAGCACTTGTCAGAGCCTTCCCTGGACTCCAGGACTGGCCCATGTTCCTCCCCAACCTCCTCACTGTCTGAATCTGCTGCCAGCTCCACTGGCTGCTGGTGGGCCACAACACCAATCTCGAAATGACAGAAGGCTGAGTCAACTTTGAGCCCCATCAGGATCGAATTCCAACAAATGATTTTTGGGCAACAGGGACTGGTTCTGTGGAGGGCAATTTTTTCAAGGACTGGGTGTGTGTGGTTTCACATGCTGCCTGGATCCTGTGCGTGTGTGGATGGTTCCTGGCTAGGGATTCCTCCTGTAACAATAGCAATAGCAATAGTACTTAGACTTACATACTGCTTTATATGCTTTACAGCCCTCTCTAAGTGGTTTACAGAGTCAGCATATGGGTCCTCATTTTACCCACCTCAGCAAGATGGAAGGCTGAATCAACCTTGAGCCTGGTGAGATTTGAACTGCCGAATTGCAGGCAGCTGGCAGTCAGCAGAAGTAGCCTGCAGTACTGCACTCTAACCACTGCACTACCACGGCTCATAATGTAAAGCACTATGGAGTGGTATATAAGTCTAAGTGCTATTGCTGAGTGCTATTGCTGGTGCCAATTAATTTGCTAGTCAAGTCTACAATATAGGAACATTACAAAGGACACAATAGATAAAATGGGATTGGTGTGCTAGGTTCCTAGATAGCAAATATTAGAAAGCTATGATTATTGCTCAATCATGGCAATACCCAGAACATCTGAAATAACTCAAGGCTGCAATTAGAGCAATATTTATAGCATGGGACAGTGTGAACAATAGCAGCAGGGAATTGGTTTGCTCGTGGCATTGATCCATGAACACTTTACGTCATCTTAAGCATCACTGTTACCAAATAGCCTCTTTAGTAATTTATTTCCTATGGAAAACCACCAACACAAACAAGACTTAATCTAGGGAGAGCAAACTAATGAAAACCACAGGCTTTGCACCATTTATTTTGTTTGAATAATTAATGTTCAACATTAAGTGTTCACTCGGCAGATATAGCTCTGGGGCAGGGCAGCAAATTAATTCAAATGCAAACAATTCCAGTTGCGTTTTCTAGGGACTATATATATAGTGCTTCTGTTCTGCTTTCTAATAAGACCATAAACACAAATTAAACAGAAAAGCAAACAAATGTGCATACAAATGCTTGCCTATAACTGCCAAAGTGGTTAGATCAAATTTTCAGGGTCAGAATAAATAGGTTCCTACAAAGCAGAAAGATGAGTATCTCTTTAGCAACAGCCATTAAACATTTTTGAAAGCCTGGTGCATCATGTTGTTCTCTAAAGTTATTATCTAATCTATCTCAAAAGAATGAAATTCAAGGCTAAGTTCTTTAAGAAAACTTGCAGGCAGTTGGGAAAAGCACATCTACAGTTCAGATGAGACAAAACAGCCAAGGAAACCAATGAATACATTTTGAGTTATGCTTCCTTCAGCGATTCTTGTAACTTAGGTGTTTGAATAAGCACAAATGATATTGAAATCAGGCATTATCACATGGAATATCAAAGGGAAAAAAATGATTATGTTTTTCATATACTCAAACATCAAAGCATAAAAATGTGTTTGTTTCTACCATTTCTATGCTGTTCTACCCAAAACAAGCTCTGAGTGATGCACAACTTTAAAAAGATTAAAAGCAGCAAGACAAAAAAAAAACCTCTCAGTACAAATCATGAATCGGGTGCCAACCACCAGGAATAGATCCAAATCTAACAGTCTCCAAATGCCTGTTTCTTGGAGAGGTTTTCACAGTTTTGTGGAAACACATTGGAGAGATGATGGTCTGAATATAAGAGAACAAGCTACTCCACAGGACAGGAGCAACCATTGAAAATAGGTGCATTTCACAAAGATGAGCAGTTCTCCATATTTAAAATGTACATAATGTTCAGCAAAGCATCTATTTTAAAGGCTTTCTTTTCACATGACAGAACAAAAAAGAACAACCCCAGTGGCACAAAGAACTAGAGGCTGGGGAGGGGTACCAAGGGGGGTGGGGTGAAATGAATATACCAGAATGGCTGCTGCAAAAACAGAGGGTGTACAAAAATAGTATATAATGTGTACACAGAGGAAAAGAGAAATGGAAAGTGTTGGAAGAAAAATCCTCTGGGTTCAGTTCCAAGTGGGGAAAAAGACACTGGAAACATGGAGGCTGTTTGGAAGGTTTAATGGTGGACAGGACCACATGGCCTGGAGCTCCAGAGTGAAAAGGAAGGATGATCACATGTTTCAAGGTGAAGGAAGAGATCAAGAAAGGACTGATATGCTGAGAGTGCCTGGGTTTTATAACCTTTCTTGGGATTTGAATTGGAGCTTGTATTCTGATTGGTTGTCAGACTCCCATGAGGCCATGCAGGGGCAACTCTATAGGCTGTCCTGAGTTCCAGGCTTGGTTGAGCCTCGCTGGATGATGATGAAAGGGCTTTTGAGCAATTGCTATAGCTTTACCTGGAGATCTTTGTTATGTAAAGTATTCTGGCCCAGGCCTTAATGGCCCACCCATTAACAAAGGTGGGGGTGAGCTTTTGCTTCTGAGGTGAGTTTCTGCTTTTGAGTTTCTACTCCTTTTAGGGGAAATATTCTGCCTTTTTAATATTTGCTAGGATATTTTAATTTTCTAGGAGAGGGGTGGGTGCTAACTTCCTACAAAAGAAAAAATACAGAGTGCTTTTGATTTAAAAAAAAAATTAAAATATATCTTCTGGAAATGAATGAAGGCAGCTAAGTAAGGAATGAGGGTGAAGGTTCATTCCCTGAGCATGTGGGTTGGTTTTTAAATGTTTCGTTACCAGGCTAGATAACATCTTCAGTGGAATTTAAGGGATGTCAGTGCCAGTGTTGTTCTGTTTATTAAGGCTTCAGGCGTGGGTGTGTCAAGTGAAGTTCTTATGATGGGTCTTGTGATGAGTCAGCTATGAGTCATCAGTGAGTCTTGTGATGGGTCTTGTGATAAGGAGATTACATCAGCTCAGGGTCATTGAGAGGTGAACTGCTGGTGGAGGGGGTTGCATGGGTTGGGGAGGGTTAGTGCTATCTCTGGTTGGCTGTGTGGTTGATTTGCATTCTGAGGGGTTCATAGGCTCATTGTAGGTCAATGTGTCTGTTGATGGAATTGCTTGTGGAGTGCGAGGCTTTGATGAACTTACAAGTGTGGCAGGTGTTAGCATGGTCGATGAAAAGTAAGGCGTCTCCATCAGAGTTTGGTCTATTGGCACCAGATTACAAACCAGGAGACTGTGAGTTCTAGTTCTCACCTGAGGCATGAAAGGTAGTTGGATGACCTGAGGCCAGTCATTCTCTCTCCTCCCAACCCACAGCACAGAGTTGTTGTGGGAAAAACAAGAGAGGAAGGACTTGAATTATTTACAGGTAGTTTTAATTTACAACCAATCACTGAGCAGCCATTCAAAATTACAAGCAACCCTCTGAAAGATAATTAGGATCATTTCTGGAGTTCAAACAGCTGCCTCCCCCCTGCCCTCACCATCATATTTTTGGCACTCCACAACTGGCCTACATTTATGGCCATTCACAGCATTCCATAAGATGAGATAGGGCAACTATTCTTGCTCTTCTTGACCTTTCAGTTACCCTTGACTTCATTAATCACATGGACTGGCTTTGGGAGTTGGGGATGGGTGGCACTGTGTTGCATTGGTTTTCCTCCTTCCTCCAGGTTTGGTTGCAGACAGTGTTGATAGAAAGAGTGAGAACCAGCCTGTAATGCCTACTTTGGGTGATGCCCAAGGCCTTGCATCTCTCTTCTTTCCTGTTTAACATCTAAATGAGGCCACTGGGTGAAGTGACCTGATGGTCCAGGATGAGGAGGTAAAACTCAACATACAATGGAGACCCACCCAAAAGGTAGTTACAACTGGTTCCAATAGCTGTCTCCCCTTGTGGTCATGTGACCACATAACAGATGTTCCAATAGCTGTCTTCCCTTGTGGTCATGTGACCACATAACAGATGTTCAGCAACTAAACTGCATTTGCAACATCCCACAGTCCACTGGTGGGATTCAAAAAAAAATTACTACTGGTTCTGTGGGCATGGCTTGGTGGGCGTGGTGTGGCTTGGTGGACATGGCTGGGTGTGCGTGGCAGGGGAAGGATATTGTATAATCTCCATTCCCTCCCCACCCCACTAATCTGCTATCCAGCTCCATTCTCCTGTGCAGGGCAACAAAAGAAGACCCAGCCAATCAGCTGGGACTCAGGAGGCAGAGAATAGATGGGGGCAGGGCCAGTCAGAGGTGGTTTTTGTCGATTCACCAAACTACTCAAAATTTCCACTACTGGTTCTCCAGAACCGGTCAGAACCTGCTGAATACCACCTCTGCCACAGTCACATGAGTGTGATTTGCTGAAAACCAATATTTACTTCCAGATTTCACAAAAAACATCCCATAGTAAATATTGGGTTTGCTGTGGTGCCCACTTAACAACTATAGCAATTGATTTATGACGATGGCATTTACTTAATGACCATGCAAAAAAAAGACATAAAATTGGAATGTCACATGGGTGGCTTGTTTTACTTTTTTGTCATGGCTTCTAACCATAAGGGGCAGGCTCCATTAGGTCTTATGTTGAGGATTACCAATATGCTGATGATATTCAGCTTTACATCTCTATCCAAAGTTGCTTCAGTGATATCATGGATGGCCAGTCCCAGTGCCTGTAGACTATAAAAGTTTGGATGGGGTGCAATGATCTTCTACTCAAGTCAAGTGAGACTGAGGGGTTTAGGGTATTTGGACATTCTGGGGATGTTTTTCCACCATTGGTCCCACTTGAGGTGGCACGGCATCAGATGGATCCAACGCACAATCTGAATTCTCTTGTTTGGTGTATTAAACAATTAGACCTGCTTTTGAAGAGCAATTGGAAGCTTTAAAAGGTGCAGAATGCATCTGCAGGGGTAGCGAATTATAGATATTCAATACATGTAGCAGCCCTGCTGCATGAGCTGCATTGGCTGCCAGTGTGCTTCTGGGTGCAATTCATGGTGGTGGTTGTCATTTCATGCCTTAGGACTGGGCCACCAGAAGATACTATTTTCTCTCCCAGGTCATTCCCCGCCCCCCCATACAATTATGCTCAGCAAGTTGGGCATGTTATGGGTCTAGGGCAATAGTTTATGTGTAGGCTATGTATATTTTATTTTGTACTGTTTTAAACATTTTGATTACATTGTGTTTTTATGATTCTGCCCAGAATCATGTGTTGAGACGGGCAGCTATAGAAATAAAATAAATAAACGGAACTAATGCATCAATAACCAAAGATGTTGCATTTGAAAGAGAAAACAGAGTGAACAATTGTAAATTATATGTTAAGGAGGAAGAAATAAAGCAACTACTGGTGTGTCGTCTTCAGCCTATATGTCGCCTCAAAATTTTTGAGTCAAAGTCTGCTAAATGATTCACTTAGCAAGCTTCAACATTGCCAAACTTCCTTCCTTTTTATGTTGCATTGACTATTTTTCCTTGAAGGAGAAGGAGAAGGAGGAGAGTGGTCATAAAATCTATGTCATATACATTTTAAAAGGGCAGGTCCTGCCAATCACCTGTCATGCCCACCATTTTGATGTCCTTGTCCAACCCCAACAGACATCCCCATACCAGACTTTTCTATATGACCTTTGTTCCACAGTAAGAAGAAAATGTGTTGGTGTGGAAGATTAAGAAAATTGTGAGTGGATAGAGTTAACAAGATTGGTTTAAGGAACAAAAAGCCATGTAGAAAACAATGTTTTGATATGCTGAATATACTGATGATACTGAATCAATTAGCATCAGTGTAGGCTAGATTTGACCATATTTTATTTTCCTATTCTTATCTGATGCCTTTTATGTTTTGCCCTTATTATTTTTTACTTCCTTTTAGTGCTTTGAATATAACATTGCTTAGTCCAGAGGGAATATGTAGCATGATAGTTATACTTGTATTATGTATGTATGGGGTTTTTTTTTAGTTATTTTCAGGGATGCTCCATAAAACCCAGCAAACCCATATAAATGACTCCTCGTGTTTTCCTTTCCCAGAGCTAAGTATTCATTAATCTAGATGCCATTTCTGTAAGACCCATGTAAGCATTTTTATTTTAATAGGACACTTTATAAATAAGCATTTAGGACCTCTCATTTTGCTTAGGGATTTTGCTGGGCTGAAATCAACAACATCTAGATAAATACAGAAATGAAGTGTAATTATGGAGTACAGCTTGGATGTGGACTTGAAATAGTGTTTTCCACTTTTTATGCTTCCATAACTCTAGACCAGAAGCCAAAAAAAAAGGTTATATACTTATTTCCATGCTGTTTTGTGCATACCTCGGTTTGTTTGTAATTATTTATGCTTTATATTTGCTTACCTTGTAACCTGTTACAAATGCCTTCATTTAAAATCTGTTAACCAGTTCCATATGTCATTAAGCCACAAAGCAAGATTACTGACCCATCATATTGCATTTAACAAGGTAACCTATTGATTCTATCCTCTCATTTCTCTTTGATGCATTTGCTGAGGATGTTCAGTGCCAACTTCCAATCCACTTTTCTTATTTCTATTTAATAACATTCTTGTGAAGATTAATGTTAACTAGGGTGCTGTAAGTAAGTCTATATATTAGGCTGTCTTCAGTATCTCTAATGTAGGAGCCTCACTGTCATTGTACATTCTTTATAGATTATGTTGTTTTTATTTATATCTGATGGCTTCATTCTCTTTCCTCCCCCCCCTCGCTCTTCATATTATAACTAAATCAAATCAAATCCATTGTTGTCCTACCACATATTCCTTCACCCTTTTCTTTCTCTCATTCCATCTTCTTTTTCAAGGACAACCATCAAGCATGCTATTCAGAGACCATGCACAACTCTTGAGCCAAAAAGATAAAGTAATGTATCTCAGTTAACAAGATCAGAAATGTTACTTCTTTTCATTAGTTATTTTTACTCATAAAATTGGCAGACCCCCAGCATCCCTGGTAATGGGCATAAGAAAGCCTCCAGAGAAGCAAAAATGTCTCAGGTCATCCATCCTCTAAAAGTAGCTCCAACTCATTGCCTATATATGACTTTTTTACTGACTATATCAAGATATAAAAGAACTAGACACCTCCATGTGTCTATTGCCTCTGCCTGTTTAGAGTTTCTAAATATAGAGCAGTTTTAAGCAGATTCCAGTGAATTTGAGCAGAGATTCCCTCTAGACCTTTTCTCGTAAAGACCAGACTTTGTAGGCCCATAAAAGAGCCTCAATTCTCTTTATGGATGTTCTTCCATTCTGTAAAGAAAATGTGACTATTCAAACAGGTCAAGACATTAAAAAGTTAAGAAATAAGTGTTCACATGAGTAGTAAAGTAATATAATATAGATATCCAAAATAATTTTTCTCCAGATACTGTATCTGGTATGATACTCTACAATGTGAACAGACACTATGACAATGAAATGTTCTCAAGAGCTTGAGGGGAGTTATAATTCAAATTCCCTAATTCAAACAGAGAAAGGCAATTATTTGGGAGAGACTAATTTTGAATGAGCTGTCTATACCCTATGCTATCCTTCCCTGAACAATTCTTTGTTCCTGGAAGGACACAATGGGATAGAAAAGATGGAAGTGGGAGAGGATCAGAATAGATCATATGACATTGAATCCACCCTGTTGTTCAATGCTAATTAAATTTGAAATTCAATCCTAAATGAAGCACACTTGACAGATGGTTGTCTAGCCTCTATTTAAATATATTTAGTGAAGAGTAGTTCAACATCTTCCTTAGAAATTGGTTCCAATTTGAACTATTCTTGACAGAAATGCTCTTGCCATCAAGGACAAAAGGAATAGATATGCTCATTAATGTCTGCAACTCTGGTTGCTTGATCAAAATGAGCAGGGTCATACCATTGCACAAGAAACGCTACCTGCTTTGGACATGTTTGCAATGCCACAATGGATATACAAAAGAGGTAGGGCTTGCACTGGAGCAATACATCAATATACTGTTTTCATCAGACTATCTGTGGAATCCTCTGAATGTGATCTTGTTACCTCTGGCACCCCTTCAGATATTTGTAGAATGACATCCAGTAGTTTACTTTACTTTTATTGTCATTGCACCACATACAATGAAATTTATTTATTATTTATTTATTTATTGTTAGGATTTCTATGCAACCCTATCTCCCGAAGGACTCAGGGTGGCTCACATCATAAAAACACACAATACAAAAGTTTATAATTATTTAAAAGTTATTAAACCCAAGCAAAACAATATCTAAAACCCACAAAATACACTAACATTTAAATAACTAAAAGCCACCCCCTCAGTCCAGGCCAGCTTGTTTGAATAGCCACGTCTTCAAGCTGCAGCGGAAGGAGCAGAAGTCAGGGGCCTATCATAGCTCCAGGGGCAGCTGATTCCACAGGGTGGGTGCTCCCACAGAGAAGGCCCTACCCCTGGGGGTCACCAGCCAACATTGTCTGGCCGACGGCACCCCAAGAAGGCCCTGTCTGTGGGAGCACACAGGGCAATAGGCACTCGATGCTGGCAAGAGACGTTCCCACAAGTACCCCGGCCCCAAGCCATGTAGGGCTTTATAGGTAAGTACCAGCACCTTGAATCTCACCCAGAGGGTAACCAGCAGCCAAAGTAGCTCACGCAGGAGGGGTGTAATATGGGAGTATCGGGATACTCCCATCACAACCCGCGCGACCGCATTCTGCACCAGTTGAAGCCTCCGCGTGGTCCACAAGGGCAGCCCCATATAGAGAGCATTGCAGTAGTCGACTCGGGACGTAACGAGCGCATGAGTAACCGTGTGCAAGGCATCTCAGTCCAGATAGGGGCGCAACTGGCGCACCAGGCGAACCTGGGCAAATGCCCCCCTGGTCACCGCTCCCACCTGCTCCTCCAAACTGAGCCATTAAATGCCATCTTCAGTGTACATCGTAACTATAAAAATAAAACACAAACACACATCCTTCGCATTCTATACAATTGAATTGAAAACCCCTGATATTGCTTTAATATCGCACTATGCAGTAGAATTCAGTATAGTTACTGGCCTGGGAGAGAAGCTATTTTTCAGCCTATTTGTCCTTTTTTTTTTCATTATCCTGTACCGTCTGCCAGATGGTAATAGTTCAAAAAAAGGGTGCCCAGGATGAGATGAATTAATAAATGCAATGGCCTGTTTGCTTTAAAATAACAAGTAAATATAAGTCCTAATCAAGAAGAATATTTGTAGCTCAAGGTTGACATGAGGGGTCCTTGGTGCTCTCTGAGCTTGCTAGTTTTCTTGAAGATATTTCATTACCCAAACTAGGTAATATCATCAGCGCTAATTCAGAGCTCACTAGCACACTTCTATAGAACAGAGAAAAAAAATGTTTCCATCTTGGTAATATTTTTGGCCTCTTCCTTATATTATTATTTTCAAATATAGCTCCTGGCTGTAAAAATATTACACATATCTCCTATATCCCAAGTCAGCAAAGAACAGTTAAGCAGAACAAGATGGAATGTACTCTAGTTTCACATCTGAACCAGAAGAGCCAATTCGACCGATGATTATGCTGTTTTTATAGCTCTCATTTGTAGCACCCTCCATTTCTTGCAGGAGCAAATTGTTGTTTTTAATGTACATATATGAGATTCCTGTGAACACTCCTTGCCAAAGTTGGTTTTTTGTTTATATATTTTCTGTGTTTCCATTTTTATCCCCCCTCCGCGCTGCACTCTGAATCTCTCAGAAAACCTACTGTAGTGAAATAGCTTTATTGTTATAGAAAAGACCACCTATCTGTAGATTCCAATCATTCCATCTTATGACTGAGAAAATAATTTCCATTGGCAGAGTTAATGAACCTTAGAAAGAGACATCTAAGTAGCAGCATTAGGCAGAATTTCTTGCAAGAGGAAATATCTCTTCCTTTGTTCATCCAACAATTGCACATAATTGTGCTAATAACAAAATAAATATGTGTTGCTGTAACGAGCACACACAAAAGGCATTTCAGTTTACAGAGCAAACCATTTTCTGAAAAATCTAGTGTGATCTGATGGTAGGAGTACAGAAAACATTTTTCTAAGCTGGTGTAAATTAGTCTTGATTTTATTTGAGCTGAAATGTCAACATTCAAAGAGAGCTTAATTTAACCGGATTTGGCACTTTAAATTTCAAGGGCAAATAAAATTTAATCTGAGCTGCTTCAAAATTTGAGATATGATTCGTAGATTTTTTTTTAACCATAGACTCTAATGGGGAAGCATCAAACCAGGTGCAGCTATTTCAAGATGAATCCTGTAAGGACCAAGGGGAAAAAGTGCAATTTAGGTCCAAGTGTCCACCAAAGATCTTAAGGTGTATCTATTGCCCCAATGCTGAATGCATTCCCCACCAACTTTAGAATAAAACTTTCATAAATTATAAAAATGAAGCTCTTACTTTTTCTCTAAGCACCAGTGTGATGAAGTGATAAAAGGCAGTGGGCTAGAAACCAGAAGACCATGAGTTCTAATCCTGCCTTAAGCACAAAGCCACGAAGAATGCCAGGTCTTTGATTGCTAAATTATGGGGAAGCTAAGAAGACTGACATAGGAAAACTGACCTCTCCTAAGGAAAACTTCATCAGCACTGGGTGAGGCATGCTGGCAAATTCGAGCCTCTTTTGATCAGGACTTCAAATGACCACTAACTTACTTCATTGCCTCTGGTTCATCTTGGTCCATTTTGGAAGTATCTTTTAGTAATGACTTTGATGGAATGGAAGGCAGGCAGAGCACATTGGCAAAGTTTAATTACTTACAGATTTATTTATTTATATAGCATATAGCATACAAGGCCAGAGAGGGAGTGGTGTGGAGGCCTAGAGGTGGAGTTCTCCCCTCACAATCAGAACGCTGTGAGTTTGATCCTAGGTAGAGGTAGATATTTCTCTCTCTAGGCAGACCGAGAATATATCTGCTGAACTCCACATTGGCAACAGGAAGGGCATCCAGCCATTAAAACTCTCTGCTAACTCCCTTCAGTTGCCCAGACTCCACCCTGCAAGGGATTATGGGGTCATTAAATGAAGATGATGTTGATACAAGGCGAGAAAGGCTACAATGTTATGCACATGGTAAGTCTGTTTGTTGCACTGGTGCACCACAAGGGGGCAAACTAGTTTCACACCAGTTAGCCTGCAGCTTTGTCAAAGGAAGTCTGCTCATCCAAGGTTTTCCTCCATGTGATTCTTCTGAGAATCTGGGCAGATCCAGTACCAGTGCCAGTGCCAGTTCCAGCTCCCTGGGCAGAATGCAGCCAACAGTTCCCGTCACCGAAATGGCAGTATCTATCTGTCTGTCTGTCTGTCTGTCTGTCTGTCTGTCTGTCTGACTATCTCTATCTATACCTATCTGTCTGTCTGTCTGTCTGTCTGTCTATCTATCAAACTATCTATATCTATCTATCTATCTATCTATCTATCTATCTATCTATCTAACTGTCTGTCTATCGAACTGTTAAGTTTGCATGAAGAGACAGACGCGGAGTGCTTCAAGCTCTTTGTTTATTAGTGACTACAGCTCAGAACGAACCCCCTTTGGCTGGGCTGCGGCTGCTACTTATAGCCAGCAGCCGCAGTTGCCAGCCAATCAGAGTGCAGGGTTTTCCCGCACTTTTTAAACCAATCATTTCTTACATTTTACAAGAACACGAACTATCTATCTATCTATCTATCTATCTATCTATCTATCTATATCTCATAAACAATACTTCTGAACTGCTAGGTGGGCAGGAGCTAGGGCCAAGAGATGGGAGCTCACCCTGTTCCATGGACCTGGATTCAAACCACCGGAGTCCTGACAATTGTTCAGCACATCCAGCATCATGAGCCATGGTGGCACAGTGGTTAGAATGCAGTACTGCAGGCTACTTCTGCTCCCTGCCGGCTGCCTGCAATTTGGCAGTTCAAATCTCACCAGGCTCAAGGTTGACTCAGCCTTCCATCCTTCCAAGGCAGGTAAAATGAGGACCCAGATTGTTGGGGGCAATATGCTGACTCTGTAAACTGCTTAGAGAGGGCTGTAAAACATTGTAAAGTGGTATATAAGTCTAAGTGCTATTGCTATTAAGCCTCTGCGCCACCATGTTTCCTGGCTTTTGCATGTAAATAGTTTACATCACAGCTGTGACTTGCTGTCAATACTTTTTAGTTAGCAGAAGCAAGCCAGCATGGTGAAATGGAATACCGCAAGGACTAGAAGCAAGACATCAGAACATGGGAGTCTGTTACAGATTATGTTTTTCTCTACCATCCAAAGAGAAGTCCATGAGGGACTTGGTGATGGAGGAATATTGGTTGGGGACACAAGCATGTGGCTACTGTTGCATGTAAATAATACTGAGTTGCTGGCAAATGATTTCCAGCAAATGCTGGATCAATAGATGCAAGAAGGAGGATAAGTCTGAAATTAGTGTACCTTAAGACCAAGGGACTTGATAAGTAAATTGGCATGAATAAGCATTGCAAGTGATACATAGATGGTAGAGAACTACAGTAGAAGTAGATGAATGTATATCCCCTGGTAAAATATTTCCTAAAAATAGAGAACTAGATGGAAAAATTTAATAGGGAAATGTTGTAGAGTGATAAACTGTTGCAGGAGTGAATGCTTGCCAAAAGTCTCACTATTTTGCCATCTGATCATTGGCTGTTTCTCTCCGACCTTACTTATTTTGTACCTGTCTCCTCTCCTATTGGCCATTGATAGGCTTTCAGATATGACCAGAGATCTAAAATATTTGCTCTGTGCTTCCCAGCAGGGTGAATCAAATGTGAATAGAGTGCACACTGGAGAAGCAATGCCCATCTTTGCAGTTAATTTGAGATATTTAGAAAGATGCCAACAACTCTCACAAATCCTTGTTAGCAGTAAACCGGGAACAGTTGGATCATTTCGCTAATTCAGTACATAAATTTGTGGATGCTTGTTTCTATTGACATTTGTTGTGGCATTGCCTTGTCCAATGTTGCTCTATCATGTTCATAAAAGGAGACAAGATCAGTGAATGTCAGTAAAATTGCAGTATTGCATATCAGTACTGCAAACAGATACAAGAATGTATATGCATCAGGATAAAGCATTGTCTATTATTCTCATGTTTGATCATTAACTTCAGATCACTAATATTTTGCAGAGACAATGGTAATGTCTCATGAACTGCTAATAAATGTCTAGGAAGCTAATAATGAGCTTCTTGTCCAGTCATCCTAATAGGATGGATGACTATTCCAGAGTGAAAGCCAAATTTTCCTACCAGCTCAAAGGAATGATAGAAAAGAACCTAAGATTTCTCATAATATGAAAAAATTGGGAATAGTTAAGTTATGGGATTCTTAATGTAGTGTACAAATCAATTTAGGGTATGATTTCACCCTAATTTAGTGTGCAATTTACTGTATAATTAGTTCATTCTTCAGCCTGGTGTAGAAACTAGATAGAATTAAAATACTGGCAGGCTATGGATCAGAAGAATGTGATCTTATTTGGAAAAGCCCCCATAACTTTATCGATCCATCTATTTCTCTGTCTGTCTTCATATTTATCAAGCTTGTGTGGCATCACTTTTATCCCAACCCATGGATATTTTTTGTTTCATTTTCTAAGAGGGACATGCGTATTGGACATTCAACTACACACCATACTATATGTCTATGAGGATTGCATATTTATTTATGTATTATTTTTGTAGTAATGCTGATTTTTGAGATGGCATTGGACAGAGGCAGGGAGTCACACAGCTCCTTTCCAGTTGGGATTTTTAAGATATTTAATCATTACAAATCACTCAGTTCTCTTTCTCTTCTCTTTCTCATCCTCATGGACTATCCCCAAACATTTTTATCAATGAATTGGATAGGGGCTTGGGGGTTCTTTATCAGTTTGCAAATGACGTATTTGGAACTTTTCTAAAACAGTCTAATGTTTTGGAGAAAAAGAAAGTAGGAAAAGATCTAGACAAGCTTGAAGGGTGACCCAAAATGCATAGGGTGGAATTTAATAAGAAAAGTGTTTTGTGGGATAAGCAAACTGCTCAAACACAGCACTGAAGACACCTAGTTTGGCAGTAGTTCAAGTCAAAAGGATCTGAATCTTCTTTGTCTGGATCTCCCAAGTCTTTGTACATCACCCTAACCACTACACCTCATTGGCACATTAGTTTCAACTGCATCTCTTGCTCATCACCTATTCCACCTGAGATTCTCTAACCAGATATGTTTTTAAGTATCATGTATCCATGAAACAGATGGAGAGAACAGCTGTTTTTGGAGGTGAGGGGAGGAGAGCTGCAATAGGAAATTGGCAGGCAAAGAAATTATTAAAAGCATGCATTTCCACTGTGGCAGATTCACTGATGTTGGACTCTCCCTTTAAAAAAAATTAAGCCAGATTTTAAATGTCTTTGCCTGTGATTTTTAGATTAGTCCACAGTTCATCTTGGCTACAGCAACAGTGAACGGCCAAGGTTAATTTTATAAAAGCAGGTTAATTCTTTCCTGCAGAATGATTCCTGGCTTTCTGAACTTCCACTGTTAGTGAGAAATAGATTACATTCAGATTGCAAGTATGAGAATCTCTGTCCATCTGTCCTCTGTGAACAAGTAGTAAAACTCTAACTTACAGAGTAATTTAATGTTTAAAATATAGCTATAGAGAAAGTGATTAGAAGGCAGTAATTGCCTCCATCCAAAATCCATCCTTTACATTGAAAGGAGGAAAAAAAATTGAAAGCGTTGATTTGAGATGGTGGAGATTTCAAGTCATTATTACAGAAAGAGAATTCATCTATCAGCAAATATTCCCCAACACTGACAAGGCAAGCCACCAGTATATAAAATGGGAGAAAACACCCCCACCCTTATTAGCACTGATGATGTTACCTAATCTGCTGTTGAAACGTCTGCCAGAAAACAAACAAGCTCAGAGAGCACCAAGGACCCCACAAGCATACCCCAGTTTGAATTACATACTCAGAATAATGGAGAATTTTGTACATCAGCATTTCAGGAAGTGCTTATGAAGTATATACTTTCAGATGTACTGTAGCCTGTCAACTCTTGTTTGTATGTTTCATATTTAAATCATTTATGAAACAGTCTAGATTGTTAAAAACAAGCAAATTAACCATGGTTTCTCCCTTCTTGCATCTTTGCTGGCCTCCAAAACAGTCTTTTTTGTGAGGTTTCTTAAATTAGGCCACCAAAGAGTCCAGAGCTGGGTTGGGCCCAGAGGTGGTATTCAGCAGGTTCTGACCAGTTCTGGAGAACTGGTAGTGGAAATTTTGAGTAGTTCAGAGAACCAGCAAATACCACCTCTGACTGGGCCTGCCCCCATCTATTCTCTGCCACCCGATTCCCAGCTGATTGGCTGCGTCTTCTTTTGTTGCCCTGTGCAGGAGAATGGAAGCTGGATAGCAGGTTAGTGGGGTGGGGATGGATGGGATTTTGCATGTAAGCTTCCCACCTTCGTGTGGGGTGGAATGGGAATTTTACAGCATCTTTACACCCTGGAGTGGTGCAGAGGTGGTTTGATGTGGATATGGGTTCTGACCCGTTCTGGAGAACTGGTAGCAGAAATTTTGAGTAGTTCGGAGAACTGGCAAATACCACATTTGACTGGAGATTTTACAGTATCCTTCCCCTGCCACACCCACAGAACCGGTAGTAATAAAATTTGAATCCCACCACTGGTTGAACTATGGTTGTGCTGTCTCCTGTAGTCCTCAATTATTCTTAAATCCCAATAAATAGCAATTCTAAATTCCCTTCCCAAGAGATGGGAATTTCATAGAGGCCTATAATGTTGAAGGAAATGTGAGGTCGGGCGTTAAGGAACAGCACAAGTTGCTCTGTCCTATTTCTCCTGGTGTGTCACTTGAATTCCAGTATCAGTGGAAGACTTCATTGAGTCAACTACTCTTTTTTTTTTAATTCATATATATTTGCCGCCCTTCTCCGGAGACTCAGGCACTTACAATTTTGGAGCACAACCCAATGCGCTCAGCAATAGCCTTCATTCCATTGTATATGCCTGCTTATTACTAAGCGGCATTTTTACAAAGTCAGCTTATTGCCCCCAACAATCTTGGGTCCTTACTTTACCTACCCCAAGAGGATGGAAGGCTGAGTCAACCTTGAGCCTGGTGGGATTCGAGCCTGCACTAATTGCAGGCAGCTGGAACTTAAGTGCTAGGCATTTAACAGCCTGAGCCACCAAGGCCAAGGTTGTGCATGCATGCGCAGGAGGCATGGGGGGCATGCACATTGCCTTCTGGGTGATGGCACATGAGCACGAGCAGACAAGAGCGTGCAATTATTGGCACAGGAACCCAAAAAGGTTAGCCACCACTGTTATAGAATCTCACAAATGCAGAAAGCAGCAGGATTTGTTTTGTTTTGCTTTTAAATTAGCCAGTGAGCAATTGGAAAATCGTACACATCACTTTAAAAAAAAAACAGAAGTAGAGATATATGGGGTCAGTGTAAGGCTCTTATTAAATGTCCCTTCCTAGTCATTGACTCTATTACATGAACTCCAAAATTGTTTGCTCATTTCATTCACAATCATCCAAGGACAACATTTCTTTATCAAAGACTACACAGTCCATAACATTGCTTGCAAAAAATTCCAGCAACCAACAAGAACAATTTTATCCATCTGAAAGCAATTCATGTTATCTTTGCCAACAGCCTGTCTGTTCGTGTTTCTTGAGCTGAGCTCAGATTTTTTTCTACCTCCAAAATCATAGAACTACTAATTGGAGGAAAGTTCCTTATTGCTAAATGAGGTATATGCAATTCTCCAGTTTCTGAACTGAAGCACACAAAATCAGCATTAGTGTACAAGATCTATATACACATATATGTATATATGTCTATATATGTATACACACACATACACACACATATAACATTTGCCAGCTTTTATTTACACACCTAAGAAACATCCACAGTGTTCTGCTTCAACTGATGTGCTCACTCACATACATGCATTCTTTATGGTGAGCCTACTCTAGGAAGGTCCATTAAGCTGATTATTTTTTTCAAGCACAGATGGCCCTGAATAGCTTAATGTGTGCCTTGTGGCCAGAATAAGTGAATTCTTGATGGTCTTAGGCTTCAGATCATATTCATGCATTCAGGGAAGCAAAATGAAAACTTGTTCATCATTTTGATAAACAACTTCTCTGATTGCCCGCAGGAAGTTCTGTGTAACGCATCAGAGTCAAATACGATTAAATTGCCATCCCTGTTTTTTTTAAAGACTGTAGGTTTACCTGCCTCAGTCATCGTTAATGACTTCCACAGCGTGTCATCAAATCAGGACTTTAAAATAAAATGTAACAGCATTTGCTTACTGTTAACATTTGGTAAGCAGCATGCTATAATTCTGAACTATAAAATATACTATTATTACTTCCAAACCAGATAGAGAGAGATGTATGTGATGAAGAAATAGCTTTTGGCTACCTCTAAGCATGTGTGTCAATTCATAAAATATTTCTATGGTCTTTTTAGAGTTGCCAACAGAAAGGGACGGGGGAAAGGGGTTTGAAAGAGCAGTGTGGCAGCTTGGAAACCAAAAGTGCATTCCATAAATAGTTTTCAAAGATAGTAACTAAGTGACTGAAGTTTCTGCCACACAAAATTCTAACTCGAGAACATGACTGATGATTCTTGGCTATGGATGGGTCTCCTTGTCAAGGGTCAAGGGTGACAATGAATTATGTGTCTCAGAATCAGCTAGTTGTCAGGATTCTGGCAGTTACCCCAATTAATCATGTGAGGATAAGCCTTTGGCTGATGATATTCTTTATGTCATTGTTACACATAGAAGGATCCTATTAGGAATAAAGTATTTCACCTACAATCATAGAAAAAAAGGGGGGGAAATACTGGAGATCTAAATCCATCTAGCATGACTCTCCTACTCCTTCAGTGGAGACTGTTCCATTGTTGAAACAATTATTTTTTTCCTGAGATCCAACCAAACTCTACCACCTTGTCATTTAAACACATTGTTTCTTGTCATCTCCTTTGGGACAATTCTGTTCCATATTCTACATGACAACTTTCTGGATACTTGAAAGCAGCTATCGTGTCTTCTGTCTTCTCCAAGATAAACTTACCCAATCATAGATACTCATGAAGAGGGGCAAGAGGGGCAACTGATGAAATGTAAGCCATGATACAAATTCTATCCCTTGTGTCACAATTCGGAGATAGAGCTTGAGGTAGAGACATCACAATGCATATTCCATTATTTTGGTATCATCAAGCTGGGAATAGATAACTATGCCACTTACACTGCTATAATCCCAACACTTCCAACTGCTCTTCATAGAGTTATATTTCAATTCCCTTATCAGCTTGGCATCTTGGTTGCTCTTCTCTAGACATGTTTGTCAATAATTCCAAAAAGAAAAAATAAATGGATTATTCAGTCCAAAAAGAGATTAGGTTGCTTTACTATGACTTAATTCTTAATCAACTCATGCTGATTTCTTCCAAGGAATGCATGTTTCTATTTGTGAAATGGCTTGGTAAAATGGCTTTACAATAGAGATATAAATGTTATTATTTTCAAGTGTTCAGACGTTCAATTAAATTTTCAAGAAATATTCCTTCCTCTAGTGCAGGGGTGTCAAACTCCTGCATCACGTGACAGATTGTGACTTTTCCCCCTTCGCTAAACTGGGGGTGGGTATGCCCAGCACGTGATGCATCCAGCTCGCAGGCCGTGAGTTTGACACCCCTGCTCTAGTGATACATTCATGAGCGTGAAAACCTTAGAGTGTTTTATTGTGTTAACATTTTAAAAAATGAATTGGAGGAAAGATGGTATAATTCAAAGAATAGTCATTAAATTACTTGGGAATGGGGGGAATATGTGAGAAGACAATCCTTGTCTGCTTACCATGAGGGTTGGGAGACTGAAATCTTCAGTTCATCATTTGCCCAACTCCAGCTATGTTTCCATTTACCTTCCTTCAAATAGCCATCCACAGAGGGCAAATGAGAAGATGTGTGTGCTGTCATTCTGTAAATGCTATGACTTACATAGTTGTCTCAGATGTCAGAATGCAAGTATGATTGTGGTATTTGTATGATGATGTCATCATGGGCATGCTGCCACTTTCTTGTTGTTATGATTAGCTGCAGATGCCCATGTGGGATAACTTTCCTCTTCCAGGCTGGAGTCTTGTCTCCTAAAATGCTGCCTTAGAGGCCATACAATTCCAACCTAAGTCATAAATGTATTAATATAAATTAGGCCTGGGTGGCAGGTGATTGTTCCCAGATTATCTTATTATGTTCCCCTATGGGAGAATTGTACATACAATATATCACACCCATAACCTCCTTCCACAAGCTTCCAACCTAATGGAGGCTAAAGACATCTGTTGCTTTTGCAGGTGATGTGGAGAGATAAAGTCTCCTGCCTCCTTTGGGGCAGCCCACACCCACAGTTAGAAGAGCATTGCACTGATAATGGGCAAGAAAGGTTTGTTTTGCAATCCTCCCTTCCCCCCCCCCCCTTTCACTTTTAAGATGCTGCATTTTTCTCCTCTGGATTCACAATGATTTTATCCCGAATAATAGTATGAAAATGGCAATTAGCTTCTTAATTAATATATGGTCCTGGATCAGAGGTGGTATTCAGCAGGGTTCTGACCAGTTCTGGAGAACCGGTAGCAGAAATTTTGAGTAGTTCGGAGAACCGGCAAATACCACCTCTGACTGGCGATTTTACAATATCCTTCCCTTGCCAATGCCCACCAAGCCACACCCACAGAACCGGTAGTAAAAACATTTGAATCCCACCACTGTCCTGAATGTGTTGCACTGACCGTATTTGATCAGGAATTGTACCTTTCTTTTGTTAGCACATAGTTTTGGATGACTACTTTCTAAATCTAAATCTTCTGGCAGATTTTTCACCTACCCAGCTTTGTCATGCTGTAAAATGCAGCAATTGCAGCAACCAAAGACGTAATAAGAACCTAAAATTCCTATGTGTTGAAGGGGGAGGGAAGGAAATCCCATACTTTTCAAAACATTTATTTATTAAGAGCCAGCATGCCTCATTCTTCATGCCAAGGGAGCATTTTCAACTTACTTATACACAGCTGGGAGCCAGGAGTTGTTTTACAGACTATAAACTGTTTAGGGATACCCTACCATCTTTCTTGACAACATTTCAAATTGTTGGTGTGGTTACGGTGTATGAGGTCAATAATGCACATTTTATACAAGTCCCTTAATGGGCATTATGACAGGGACCATAATGTTTTTGTGGAAGTTGCAAAACACTCGAATCAATAATCCATTTTTAAAAGCCTACGAACTATATACATTTATAACTCTTTAATTTCCCCTTTCATCTGAGTTATTGTGGCTGTTCTTTTATATTAAAAAGTTCCATATTCCTTCACTGTTTAAAAGGGAAAATAAAGAATATGAACATGTTAAGACTAGTGGCACTGAAAATGAATTAAAAAGAACCACAAACATATCCAACAGACTAGCAGCTTATAATTACATCACCATAAATATTTGGCCTTCTTCTACCTATTGAAAGGCTAAACTTTGTTTCAAATTCCTGAGCATTTTTCTCCCTTGTGAAAAATCTGCTAAATACATTTTCAGGGACCATTCGAGCTCCTTTAGAATGTCTTTGCATTATAATCAGTACCTGCCTCTATTTTCAGCTTTGGGAGGAAAAAAAAGCATCAGAATTTATGTTATGATGTGGGATTGAACCAGAGGTGGTATTCAGCAGGTTCTCACCAGTTCTGGAGAACCAGTAGCAGAAATTTTGAGTAGTTCAGAGAACTGGCAAATCCCACCTCTAACTGGAGATTTTACAGTATCCTTCTGCTGCCATGACCACCAAGCCACGCCCACAGAACCGGTAGTAAAAAAAATTGAATCCCACCACTGGATTGAACTGAAAGGATACCACAGGCTGCTGAAGGGGCAATTCTCCACTTAAAGGCAGCTGACTCATACACAACACTTAGCCAGAGATGAGTTGCCAGACTACATACTCTTGTCTTTACTAAGTTCAAACTGGGTTCAAATACTGTTTCCTTTATTAGGTTCAAACTTGGCAGAACTCTCTCTGCAACTCAACATGATGTGGCTGGATAAGAATCTTTATTGTAACTTAGACTGAAGCCGAACAAAACTATTGACTGCTCTCTGTGTAAGAATGTTGTTTGTTTGTTTATTATATAGCTGTCCATCTCACAAGAATTTTTTTCTCTCACACCATAACAATGGAAACCCATTGCTTTTTCTACCACCTTTTGGCTGACATTTTCCTTGAACTTACTGGTATGAAACTGAGTAGTTGATAACTGTCTTAATAACTCACAGCCACTTGAAATAAAGTTGAACTTCCATTTCACCCAAGCCTATCATTTTCTTTTTCTCAATCATAGCTACTTATGGTTAGCATCATAGGACTGACTAGTCTGCCATGATCAGCTGGTGATTAGAAAAATAAATTTGACCTCTGCTCTTTCCAATATTAATTCCTAGACTTCCTATTCTTCAACTTGAGAAATGTGCCTTGTTCCAAAGAATACATCACAAGAAAAGCAGACAAAACAAGGATATAGTGAATGGTATACACTAATGAAAATGTATCCAGGGTGTACATGACCTGACGTCCAATACATTCTGTTAGCCTTCTGCTGAAAATTAATTTTGATTAATTTAGCAAGATGCTGGATGTAGAAACTCAATACTCTAGCAAGTTAAGGGACAATTTTCTCATCTTTTGATAAGTCCCATTGCTTAATTTGAATGCAAAAAGCCCCCTTTGTCCTTCATCATTTAAATTACTGTTCTGGGATGATAAATTATGGTACAAGGCTGTGAAGGCAGAAAACTTGGAGAAGAAATATCCCTATCCTCATCAAAGCTTCTGGAAGCCAAAGAAAAGCTGAATGTTATTCTTCTTAATCTACAAGGAGAGGTTACGGTGAAAGTTACAGCAAAAGAAAGTTATGGAGATCACTTGTGACTTTAACAGTTCTTCCCCATTTTTATGGAGTTATAGCACCAGCTGAATTCATACAGATAAAAACCACAGAAATGAAATGGGGCAGGCAGGCAGGAGGGCTATGAAGCAAAGACTTGATCTAGTGGAACAGAGAAATCAACAGTCAAATTTAGAAGTTTAGTGATGAATTCACATGAAATAGAATAACCTGGCTTGAAAAGTCTAAATGGCAATATGTCACCAACACTGAAACCGTTTTGAAAAGGAAAAAAGAAAACAATCATTTTTGAAGGTGGAGTGATCTATTTAAACATTCAATTTCCATTAAAAAAATACCATTTTAATATTCTTTATAGCATTGGGCAGGATCTATTGTAGCAGTCTTTAACAAAGAAATTTGTATGTGAGATTTTTATTTCATTTCTTAAACTGCAGCTCCAGTGCAAATTGGAAATTAAAACTGCTTATGACATGGGTTTATTTCCATTCACTATAGAAGCTCCACCTTATTGCTGTAAGATTTTAAAACCTAGAGTAGGGATAATGTCCTGCATTAATTATAGCAAGGAGAATGGCCAAAATAGAATGCCTTGAAGAAAATGGCATTTCCAGGTCTGTCTTCACAAATGGTTGAGAAGTGCAAATCATTCAATAAAGTTTAGCAATACAAACAAAAGGGATGAAGTAATCTTGTTCTTAGTCCAGCAAAGTTTTTGTGAAAAGAGGATATTAGGTAAATTATAAACCTATCACCTGAAACAGCAGCAATAAAGTAATATTACTTTTATTACCAAAGATGCCCAGGATTATTTATTTATTATTATTTGCAATTTAGGTTTATAAACCCTGGCTCACTCAGCCTAGACTCTGGACAACATACAATTAAAACCAATGCAACACTTACAAATCAATTAAAAAAAATAGTACAAAACTGAACATAACAGAGGGGAACAAAACGATGGCACACAAATGATGTCACTCTAACCCAGAACTAGGAGAAAGAATCAATTTTTTAAAGATAAGTTAAAATGTGTACAGTAGAGACAGACAAACAGATTGTGATCTGAGGGGTCCTTGGTGGTCTCTGAACTTGGTTGTTTTCTTGAAGATATTTGTGCACTGATGATGTTACCTAGTTTGGGTAATGAAATGTCTGCAAGAAACAACCAAGCTCAGAGAGCACCAAGGACTCCTCATTTCAATCCTTTTTTAAAATTTTTTTAATTTTTTAATTGTTTAAATACATCTTTGTGAGAACAGTGTGGTTCCAGGTGTTTTACATTTTAAATCAGTCATATACATAATCACTGATACAGCTTTCTAACATCGCATCATTATCTATTACCAAATTTTCTTCTTTATATTCTCATAAATTATTTTATATCAGTCAGTCAATCTCTATCTTCTTTGATCATATACTTATATTCAACATGTTTACAATTTAATCTATTCATACCATTCATTGACCATTCAAGATTTCATCTTAATTTATATTATCTCCTATTTATGTCCATCCCCCTCCCGATATTACATTTGCCACTATTGCATATATTTTATTTTCTATTTATTCTTTTCCCTCTAACATCTCATTTTTACACAAATATATTTTCTTGTAGCCAATAGTATCAACATTATAACCTCACTACCTTATATATGTAAATAACAAAATATATAATTCATTAAAAGTATTATCCCACTATATGATTATCATATCTTAAATATTAACCACTTTTATCTTCCATAAACATTTATCTGTCTTGCTTGGTTAATCTATTATAAATTCTTATTTTCATGTCTATTCAGTTTAACTATTCTTATTCTAGTTCCTCAAAATCTATTGTATATATTTTACAGCTAAAATACCTCTTCATGTGGAGTCCCCTTCTTTTCCATTTCTAACCATTGTCTCAAAGTCTGTCTTTTATACAATTCATTGCTTCATTGCTTGCTTACCATTTTCTATCATCTTTTAGGTTTTCCCCTTAATCCTTCTTCTATTCTTAATCAGTTTTTCCTCCATATTTTATATATTTCTCAAAGTTTATCCCCACCCACTTCTGATCTCCTTTCTGTAATTTCCTAGCCATTTCATTTATCAGCATTCCAATCTCAGTATTCCCCCCCTTATTTATTACATCTATCATAAATGTTATGTATGCAGGTTTGAATGTCATTGGTTAAGTTTGAACTGTTCTTGTAAAATGTCAGAAATGATTGGTTTAAAAAGTGCGGGAAAACCCTGCACTCTGATTGGCTGGCAACTGCGGCTGCTGGCTATAAGTAGCAGCTGCAGCCCAGCCAAATCGGGTCTGTAGTCACTAATAAACTCTTCACTGAAGCACTCCGCGTCTGACTCTTCATGCAAATCTAACAATAAACATCTCAAATTCAATTTCTTTTTTCTTCTTTTGCATTATTTGTTGTTCTTTTTGTTCCATTTCACTGGTTTCTCTCTCTTCTGGCTCCTCTCCCTTCTCTGTTCTTCCTTCCTTCCTTCCTTCCTTCCTTCCTTCCTTCCTTCCTTCCTTCCTTCCTTCCTTCCTCCCTTCCTCCCTCCCTTCCCTTCCCTTCCCTCCCCTCCTCCCTCCCTCCCTTCCCTCCTCCTCCTCCTCCTCCTCCTCCTCCTACTACTACTACTACTACTACTATCATTGCCATTTCTAAATTTTTCTCTGTATTCTATATTTTTGTACATAAATTCAACATTCTGTCCCACATCTCATTCATGGCTTGAAGGTCCATCTTTATTTCTTTACATAAATCACTCATCTTTGTATTGCTTATTATTCCAATTGTCCAGTACCCAGTAAAATTTATTTTATTTGAGCCAGTATCTCTTTTTTAATATCAATATTCTCAGATCTTTCTTTCCAGTTAATCAATTCAAGTCACCAATAATTCCAAGGGTAATGTCCTCTTATATTCTTTGCTCTTTAATTATAATATATTTTCACTTCCAGGGGTCTTACTGTAGTATCTTTCTTTTATTCTTTTTAAACTTCTTCTTTTGATTAAATCATTAGTTTGGAGGGATCTGCAGGATTTTTCTTTCATCAGCAAGTGGTGTTTTTAGTCCAGTTTCACTGCCACTTTTTTCCTGTTTCTTTAAATTAGCTTCACAGATTTTGTTTTAAAAAAATCAAATATTATTTCTCTTTTGGAACAATTATTTCCAGCATTCAAATTAATGCCTTCCAATGCCAAATCCTGCCCAATTGCCAATTCCGCATTGGTGTTCTTCCAAATTTATTGCTTTTAAGATTTTAAAAGTTTAAGCTCTTTCCATTTCCCATTTCTTCTTCCCTCTTCCAAATTGCCACTAACTCAGTTCTTTAATCTTCTCTGTTATAGTCTTCTTTTGGGTAGGCAAAAAATAAAATGAATTCTTCTCACCCTTCTCCAAACACCATTCCCAGTCTCCACTCCAGCACTGCGCTTAGATGTTCCTCAGCTGTCCCAACTCTGTAGCGGCCATCTTGGTTGCTCTTCTCTCCATCGTGGTGTAGACAGCAAGCTCAGGGTTTCCACGGGGGAGTTGCATTCTCCCCCAGAACCTCACCAGGCACCTCTCCTTTGCTTCGCCGTTCCTACAACACAGCTATCGGCTCCTTTCAGAGCCCACAAATGGCGAGGAGCCAGCACAGGAACAGAGACCTCTGTTCGCTGCTTCTGGTCTTGTTGCGACATCAGCCAGAAGTCCCTCTCATTTCAATCCTGAGCTACAAATATTCTCCTTTATGATCTAATCAGCACTTTTTAATTTTTACTTTAAACTCATGTTAATGAGTCAAAGATCACTCAGAATGAAAACAACCATTGTAAAAATAATATAACTCTTCCAAAAAATAGCTAACACTCTAACTGCATGTAATTTTTCAGGAAATAATAGATCCTATTAATTCTATGAAAATAGGAAAAGCTTCAAGTTCCAGTGGTCATCCTATTGGGTGATATAATAAATATATTGATTATAAACCTAATGTTCTTTTGAACAATTTTTTTTTCCAAATCCCTACAAGGAATTTTATATTAATGATTTCTGAAAGCTGTTAAAGATTCTACAGATTGCACAAGGTACTGTCCAATTTCCTTGTAAAATGTTGATGCCAAAATTTTGACAGAAACACTAGAAGACATTTTATGTCTCCTGTGCAATCTGGTTTTATGAAAGGGCAATAAGCCTTGAATAATATTATACAACTGTCCATTTCAAAATTCAGTATCCTGAAATTGATGGTGTGGGGGGAGGTGTCTCACTGGCCCCAGAAGAAACCTTTGGAACTAGATCTGTCTAACTTCCTTTGTATTGAAATTCAGTGTTTCAAGCACTGAAACTTGGTACTCTTATCTTTTAGTCAGGGAAAGGAGAGAAGGCATTGTCTATGGAAATTCTCAGTCATCCAGGTCATGGTTGTCTGAAAGGTGCTTTTTCAAAAGGCATCTGGACTTCATTTTTCCTTGAAGTCATTTCACTTCAAAAACAAAGCCCAGTTGCCTTTTGAAAAATCACCTTTGGGACAAGAGAGGGAATTATGTCCCCATTTTTCAAGATGTCTCATAAAACCTATCAAGGATGCCTTCTATTTTGTATATTCAGTCGAATATTGCAATCCCTGAGCCATCATATCAGGTATTTAAGAGCAATCTGGGCATTAAAGAACCTGGAGGTAAATACAACCTATTTTTATACAGAGGTGATGTTTTATATCTTGGGATCCAAAATCCCATGTTCCTCCAACCTCTGGCTTTACAAAAATGAGCTATTAAACTCATTCCCCAGACATAGGTTAGACTGGATGATGGACCCTTTGGATGGGTATTTTGGAGTGGTTGTTGATTTTCCAGACTTGGATCAGTTTTTAGGCTTTACACATTTTTGCTGTATTGTTTTGTGAACTGTCCAGAGTCATGACAGTTTGGAACAACTTAGAAATTTCAAAAATAAATAAATCCCTTGGGAACAAGATGATATTTTTTACTTCATCCTGCATATGTCTGGAGACTTCACCATTCTCTATGACACCCAAAAAGGTGGTCAGCACTGAGCTTTTTCCCAAAGATTTTAATTATTTTTTTAATTAATGTTAGTCAATTATGGTATGTTTTTTTAAAAACAAAGACACCAGAATTTATGTTGTCTCTTCATGTGCATGTTTATGACTAGTTTTATGTATTTTATATTTAGAATATTGAACCTCCCGGAGTCCTTGTCAGGTTGGTTTATAAATACTGCAAGTAAAAAAATAAATATCAATTGTATGCCCAGCATTAAATATACCATGTCATACCTACATGGTGTTAGGATAGAAGTATAATTTTGACCCTTATTACTAAACCAACTGAACTCTTTCCAGAAGAATCTTGATTGCCTAAAATTGTGGAATGGTGGTGTATTCAATTAAAAGAGTTTTTGATTTTACATTTGGTCCAGATGCATTAGCAGTATTAAAAACTCTTAAATTACTGTCAGTGTTGAACTGTGATTTGGACTATTGAAAATCTACTGTATTTTTATAGGCAATTAAAGAATAGAATTAAAGTGGACATTTGAAGGTCTATATTAGTGGCTCAGAGTGTAGCCAGGTTATAAATTCTCTTTAATAAATATATAAATAAAGATTATGTAACCTCTTTACTATATGTAGACAACGCTAATTAAACATTTCTCACATTTTCATTTATGCTCCTTTAACTTTTAACTGTATCATAGTAGTGTACTTCTAATATAGGTCTGTATACAGAATGTTTTATTTAATTTTTTTTCCTCAATTTTATTGTTCTGGGAATCTCAAATGATGGAGGGAAAATGTATCCATTTGATAAAGACTTCCCATTGCCCCATTTGTATTAACAGTTTTTGAGAAGAGTAACATGTTGTTAAGATGTGGATGTAGGTGTGAATTGTATGCCAAACAATTAGAAATTATCACCATATAAAGGTCTATGGATTTAACAGACATGGGACACTGCAAAAATATTATTCCTTTGGGGCAGAAAAATGATGCAATCCTGGATTTACAACCTTGAATTGATTATTCATATTCACTCTCCACTTCCAAACTGGCTTGCTGAAGTGGAAAGACTGATCCGTATTATTCCCTATGGTCAGGTGTTAATGCCATGTTTAAAAGCTCCCTCTGTGGGTATGTGTCTGTGTATATATTTGAAAGCTTATATATGCTTTTGTACATCTATGCATATGCCTACTCAGAAGCAGATAATATATGTGCATAGTGTGTATGTTTATACGCACATGTGTGTATATATTTAACATGTATCTTATCTTACATTTCTCTTTCATTTTTATATAATACAGAAATTTAAAAAATCTTGGATGTATAGTTTGATGAAAAGAAGGACTAGGGGTGACATGATAGCAATGTTCTAATATCTCAGGGGCTGCCACAAAGAAGAGGGAGTCAAGCTGTTCTCCAAAGCACCTGAGGGCAGGACAAGAAACAATGGGTAGAAACTATCAAGGAGAGAAGCAACCTAGAACTAATGTTAGAACAATTAGAACAATTAGAAATGTTAGAACAATTAATCAGTGGAATTACTTGCCTTGAGAGGTTGTGGGTGCTCTATTACTGAGGTTTTAAAGAAGAGATTGGACAGCCATTTATCTGAAATGGTAGAGGCTCACCTGCTTAAGGAGAGGGTTGAACTAGAAGTCCACCAAGGTCTATTCCAACTCTGTTATTCTATTAAAAGAAGCAATTTTATGATCCAGTTCTCTTCTTAGGTTCCTTTTTTTGTTAGCTGGATTTGACATAACTTCAAATATAGAGCTGTTCTCTCTAAAGCAGGTCACACAAGTGTTCCAGAATCTATTAGCCAGGCTTTCTAATGACCTCAGCCATGGACACTTGATACCAGGCATGTAAAGATGACACAGGATTCTACTACAGTGAGCAGAATATTGTGTTAAGAGAAGAGAGCCATGAAGCTATTTCAGGTTTCACAAATTCTCTCATCAAAACATCCCTCAGAAAGCAAGGTAGACACCCAGCTTACAAAGGCCATCCTGAAAATGAAAATAAAAATTAGTTTAAAATAAAAATGAAAACTAGATGGTTAAGTCAAATCTTTAGGGAAAAAGATTTGACTTGAAGCATCCTTCCAAGTTAACAGGATGCAGCATCAGCATCCAAAAGACTCCTGATATCCAACCAGGAAAGTTGTAATTATACCAATATAAGTACTATGCACATCTTTTATGTAAATAAGCCACCAGAAGGCCTGAATAGTTGCATAGGCTGCCAAGATTGAGAGAGAAAAAAATCTGCTCCAGTAGGGTATTTTTATATTCCAAGAGCTCTAATTAGCAAATAGCAGAGCTGGACTGTTGATTTTCCTTTATGTATTTATAGAACCATTCTGAATGATATTTCACCCCCTGCTTCCCAGAAGCTTCTAAAGTGTGTTACAGTTAACAATTCACAAACAAATTACATTTCAAACATCTGACGATGAAACTATGAAATAAATAACTGAGTGTATACATTGTACAACAGGTACGGAAAAACAGCACCTGTTAAGGCATATAAACATTCCTAGAAGCAAAGCTGAATGAAAATGTTTGGTTTCCTAAGTTTTCCCTTCCCGCTTTGAAGGGTTCCTATAGGACAGAAGGGGAAGAAATGGAAGCTATGGCAGATTTTATTTTTCTTAAACTTAAAGATTACTGCAGATGACGACTGCAGCCACAAAATTAAGATGCTTACTCCTTGGAAGGAAAGCTATGGCAAACCTAAACAGCATATTGAGAAGTAAAGACATCAGCTTGCCAACAAAGGTCCATATAGTTAAAGCTATGGTTTTCCAAATAGTAATGTATGGCTGTGAGAGTTGTATAAGGAAGGCTGAGCACCAAAGAATTGATGCTTTCAGATTGTGATGTTGGAGAATTCTCTTGAGAGTCCCTTGGACTGCAAGGAGATCAAATCAGTCAATCTTAAAAGAAATCAACCTTGACTGTTCTTTGAAAGGACAGATACTGAAGCTGAAGCTGAAATACTTTAGCCACCAAATGAGAAGATGGGACAGATTGGAAAACATCCTGATTTTAGGAAAGATAAAGGCAACAGGAGAAGGGGAGAGCAGAGAATGAGGTGGTTTGATAGTGTCATCGATGCAGGGAGGACGAATTTGGGCAAACACCGGGAGACAGTGGAGAACAGGAGGGCCTGGCATTCTATGGTCCATGGAGTTGCGAAGAGTTAGACATGACTTAGCAATTGAACAACAACAAATTTTTGTCAGAGTATATTCATGATCTGGAATAGAGCTTAGTAACAAGGTCAGCCAATGAGAGCTGAATTGAGGGCTGAAACTTAAAAGAGAGAATCTGGGAGTGGTTTATCTCTGTTCTGTGCTCAGCTCAAAAGTGAAAGAGAAACTAACTTGCTTGCTTGCTAAAATCTAGAGCTCTTCTCTGAACCTGTAACATGTCTGCTTCTGTCTGAGTTTGCTCCATGTTGGAGAAATCTACAACTGGTATTTAAAAATTTACTTTATATGTTTATAAAGAAGTTAAATGAAGCCTCAGCCATCTGTGTTTACTTTTCTGGCGCTGAATTTACACTGCAGTACTCTGAACAATTTTCCCTATGTAAAGGTTTAAAGGTTCCCCTGTCCACCCCAACTCATGGGGGCAATGCTCATCTCTAATTCTCAGCCAAGGGAGCCTGTGTTGTCTGAGAGACATTTCCACCATCATGTGGCCAGCATGAAAATGTGGAATGCAGGACCTTTCTGCCAAAGCAGTACCTGTTTATCTACTCACATTTGTCTGCTTTATAACTGCTGGGTAGACAGAAGCTGGGGTGAGTACACAGGAGCTCCACCTGTTGCACAGCACCTAAATTTCACACCCAGGCTATCATCTTTCCAGTTGACCAGCTCAGCATCTTAACCACTGAGCTGTTGCACCCCCTTTTCCCTATTTTCATATTATGAAAAAGAGAGCAACAGCAAAAATAACAGTTAAGAAATCTAATGGCAGATGATCTTAGAGATGATTACTGTGCTCGGGACCTTGAAGGTTCTGATAGTAACAATAACGATTAACTCCCTTTTAATGTCAATGGATGGGAATGGATGAACAGGTCTTCCATACAATTTTTCTGTAAAATTCAAAGCCTGGATCTCAGGAGATGTTAATTCTTTCACACTGCATTTCTGCTATGAAAGATTTAAATGGAGTAGAATGCCATGGGCTTTGATAAAGCTCCCAGAAAGAGTTGGGTCACAGACAACCAAAGTTGTTTCTGTGCCATACAGGAAACTGTTCTTGATGAGAAAAATTAAATATTAACCTCTTGGTCTATCTTGCTTTCAATTTGCAAACTCATCAATATTGAACCCCCTGAGAGCATGACCTAAAGTCTTTTACCTTAACAGACATTAACCAGCTTTGATCGACTCAACCCTGAAAGCTGAAGGTTTGAATATTTAAAATTACATCAAGCTTTCTACAAACATTAGGGGTTGACTCTTAGCAAGCGGTTTTAGGATATGACATTTAAAGTGGCTGGACTGGTTCCACCTTCTTTTTCAAAAGGCCAGCTTATCACAAGAACAATACATCAAAATGGAAACCCACCCCCATCTCCAATAAGGTCATTGTGACATAGGTGACATTAAGGAGTTGCAAGAGAGATTCTGATATGCCTTAATTGCTATGATATTTCCAGAGAGATATTGATCATCTGCATAGTTTGAAATATACCCAGCACAGGAAGGAACTGGTAGATCCATCAATTTTGCTCAGTTTTTCATCTTTTCCAACATTATGTTTGTAGAGCTCATTTTGGCATTGGGTTACATGATTTGCTTTTAAAGCTGCGCATGAAAACATTTAAGCATCACATGTGCATTATAGACTTCAGCATTTAGTGCTCAAAGTCTTGGGTTTCTGTCAGCTGATAGGACACTTTGACCAATAGTTTTCCTTACCCAGTGGCTGCTTGGACTAATAATCAATTCATGCAGCTTTTCTTGCAGTTCTATGTATTTTCAAAAGCTGAGGGGGTGAGGTGGGAATCTGTGGTTCTCAGGCCAAAGAAGCCATTATGTAAACATGCAACAATCTCACAGTTTTAAGGCACCAAGTGCAGACAAGCTAAATATTAATTATGGAGGAAGGGTATTTGCCTAAGGCACTGGAAGTATAAAACTTTTGCATACTGTAGTAGCAATAGCAATAACACTTAGACTTATATACCACTTCACAGTGCTCTCAGGCCCTCTCTAAGTGGTTTACAGAGTCAGCATATTGCTCCAACTATCTAGGTCCTCATTTTAATGACTTCAGAAAGATGGAAGGCTGATTCAACCTCGAGCCAGTGAGATTTGAACTGCCAAATTGCAGGCAGATGGCAGTCAGCAGAAATAGCCTACAGTACTGCAATCTAACCACTGCATCACCTTGGCTCGTATGTGGTTTCATTCTTATCTGCAATACAGATTCTAACTAGCCATACCACATCTGTCAGTGTCCTGCAACATACAGCAAGCAGTACAAATAGTCCTCAACAGTTCATTCAGTGACTGTTCAAAGTTACAATGGCACGGAAAAAAGTGACTTATGACCATTTTTCACACTTATGATTGTTGCAGCATCCCCACGGTCATGTGATCTAGACTCAGAGGCTTGGGAACTGACGCACATTTATGACAATTGCAATGTCCTGGTATCACAACATTCCCTTTTGGGACCTTCTCACAAGCAAAACAAATGGGGAAGCCAAATTTGTTTAACCACTGTGTTACTAACTTAAAAACTTCACTTAACAACTATGACAAGAAAGGTGGTGATTCACTTGCAATGAAATTTCATTTTAATATATGCCCATTAGTGACAATAAGCTTATTTCAACTTATCAACTATGGCAAAAAAGGTCATAAACTGGTGCAAAACTTACTTAACAAATGTTTCACTGAGCAACATAAATTTTGGGCTCAGTTCTCTGGAGCAGTAGGATCTCAGAAAGTACATTGCTGACAATCAGGGCCATCCAGTCCATTAATTCAATTACTGGCAATTAATTTTCAGCTAATATTTATGTCTTTAGATAACATAATTTGCTTTCATCTGTAATTTTTTGCAATGTAACTTCTGGCAGATTTATTTACATATTTACATATTCATATTGTGGGGGGCTCTTGGACTTGTTTCTGATGTCACTGCAACTCCAGGTTTATAAGATGAGGATTTTGAGAATGGCATAGAAGCATGTAAGTGATGCAAATTTGAGTTTTTTCATATCTTCACTTTTTTTGCAATGGTAGAGATGTATCTCAAGTTCAGGTTCCTCTCCTTTTGGATAGGGTTAGGATCATATGGTACATAAGCACAATTTGTGCTGACTCGTCAGGGGAAGGGTTTTATATGTATTATGGGATTTTTAGTTTAATTCGGCTTGCTGTAGTTTAATTCTATTTTAGTTAACTTAATTTATTGTATCGTTTTTATCTGTGAGCCGCCCCGAGTCCTTCTGGAGAGGGGGCGGCATACAAGTAGAATTAATAAATAAATAAATAAACCAAGGATGGACAGAAAACCATGGTTTATAGCACTTAGACTTATATACCACTTTGTAGTGCTTTACAGCCCTCTCTAAGTGGCTTAGAGAGTCAGCATATTGCCCCCAACAATCTGGGTTCTTATTTTACCAACCTTGGAAGGATGGAAGGCTCAGTCAACTTTCAGCCAGTCAGGATCAAACTCCTGGCAGTGGACAGAGTCAATCTGCAATACTGCATTCTAACTACTGTTCCACCACAGCTCTTTATATTAAAAAGATAAAACCGTGATCTTCCTGGATATTAAACAATCAGCTCATAGATAGGTTACAGTTATAGAAGACACCTATATGTGCATGATTGTGCAGTTCCCTAATACTTCAGAAGATTGGAGAAAATAGTAACTGTCATGCTCCTGGTGGAGACTGACTCTGTGGGAGAGGAGAAACAGCCAACAGGGAGTGGAAGTGTGGCTCCAGATGTTGTGGAGGAGGCTGGGGAAGGGCAGAGGCCAGCTGAGCAGTCAGAGGAGGATCCAGGCGTGTTAAGTTTGCATGAAGAGACAGACGTGGAGTGCTTCAAGCTCTTTTGTTTTATTAGTGACTACAGCTCAGAACGGACCTGCTTTGGCTGGGCTGCGGCTGCTACTTATAGCCAGCAGCCGCAGTTGCCAGCCAATCAGAGTGCAGGGTTTTCCCACACTTTTTAAACCAATCATTTCTAACATTTTACAAGAACAGTTCAAACTAAACCAATGACTTTAAACCTGCATACATAACACCCCTCCCCACTAGGTTCAGTCCATACTCAAACCCCATCTATCTAATGTACTCTTTTAAATAGGTGGGGCTCTTACGTAATTGAGACCTACGTGGTTCAGATGTTTTAATGTTCTCACCCAGTGAGAGAGGAAATGTGTCTGCTGACATTTCCATACTTGGACTTCTAGTAATAGAAGAACTGGTTTGGTTACTACAACCTGGTCTCTCCTCCCAATCCATCTCCAACCCAATTTCAGCACCTAAGTCAGGTAGTGATGTACAGTCTTCCACTTGTAAGAATGGATTTTGGCATTGTGACAGGTTTTGGGATGGTTCCTGTCGTGTTGGCTCATTACACATGGGTTTGATTCTTGCTTGCTGATTATCCTCATGATCCTCCCCTTCCCCCCTAGATGAGGTACTAGGTATGGGAACCAGAGAGGAGCAATTGCGATGTCCCTGAGGTAATCTGGATCTAAGCTGATCAATGTGCCTGCTCCAGAGGTCACCATCCTCTGTTTGTACACTGTAAGACCTAGGGCCTGTGATTTGGGTTATCTCAGCAGAAATCCATAATGGTTCACCCATAAGGTTCTTAGCATAAACAGAATCACCCACAGTGTATGTGTGAATTTTGCTAGTGGAATCTAGTGGTGCATTGGATGCATAAGTGGGATGAAGGCGGTCAAGGGGAGACCTGAGTTTCCTACCCATCAACAACTCTGCTGGGGATAAGTTAGTTGATGGGTTAGGAGTGATATGCTGGACACTGAGTAGTTTTTCAACTTTCTCAGTGATGTCCCCAGGACCCAATTGCTGAAGTTTTTCCTTGGTAAAGCGTACCATGCGTTCAGCCCGGCCGTTAGCCGAAGGATGCCCAGGGGCTGTCAGGGCATGCCTGATACCCTGCTGTGCTAGATATGATTCAAAAAGGTTGGACGTAAATTGAGGACCATTGTCAGAAACGAGGACATCAGGTAACCCATGAGTTACAAAAGCCTCTTAAGCTGCTTGATGACAGCTTCAGCTGTGGTGGATGCCATAGGGATAACCTCTAGCCATTTGGAATATGCATCTACTATAATAAGGAAAGTGTGCCCTCTGGTAGGGCCAGCAAAGTCAATGTGAATCCTGGACCATGGGCCCTTAGGACATTCCCATTCCTGTTTGGGGCGAGAGGTGGGGCAGGCCTGACTTCCTGACAGTTGGGACAGGATGCAACCCAGTGTTCAACCATTTTGTCAATACCTGGCCACCATACATAACTCTTGGCCAATCCCTTCATTCTGACAATTCCCGGATGACCCTCATGTAACATTTCCAAAACCTCTTTTTGTAGTTTTGCAGGAATAACCACCCTGTTACCCCAAAAAATACATCCTCTTAATACAGATAATTCAGTTTGCCTGGATTTAAAAGGTCGGGGAAGTTGAGGTAGATCTTGAAGTGGCCAACCTTTCTTAATCCAGCCTATAACAGGAGCCAATAACGTGTCTTTGGCAGTCTCTCTGGCAATTTCAGCAGCGTGTACTGGAAGCTTGGCAACAGTTTCTAGAAAAAAGGTGTAAGTCTCAGAAGCAGGATCCTCAGTGTGTGAATGAAGTGGGCAGCGACTCAGAGCATCTGCATGCCCAATGTCTTTTCCAGGCCTGTGGATGAGTTGTATGAATAAGCAGCAAGAAATTCAGTCCATCTCAGCATTCTTGGTGACAGGATCATGGGCCCTGCCACAATGCCTAAAATAGGTAAAACCAAATCCACAAGGATTGGTTTGTCCCCTGCCACAATGCCTAAAATAGGTTTGTGATCTGTGACAATAGTAAATGTTCTCCCGTATAGATACTCATGGAATTTCTTGACAGCTGCAACAATTGCCAAGGCTTCCTTGTCCAGTTGGCTGTAATTTCTCTCTGCTTTGGTCAAGGTGCGAGAGTAAAATGCAATAGGGGCTTCCCTCCCACTGGGAAGCATGTGGCTCAACACCTCCCCACACTCCAAAAGGGGATGCATTACAAGTCAGTACAACTGGCAAATTCTCAGAGAACTGTATCAGTACAGAATCAGAAGTGAGTTGTCTCTTAATAGTGTTAAAGGCAGCTTGTTCTTTCCTGCCCCAGACCCATGCAGACTTTTTGTCTAGTAATCTGTGTAGTGGTTCTGCAATGGTTGCCTTCTGAGGTAAAAACATGTGATAGAAGTTAATGAGTCCCAGGAAAGCTTGCAAGTCTGTTTTGCATTTTGGCCTGGGGGCTTCTTTGATTGCCTGAATCTTGGCATCTGTGGGGTGGATACCATGTTTGTCAATCATATAGCCTAAGAACCTTGTCAGTTCTAAGTGTGCATTTTTATTCTTTGACTTTTAACCCCACTTTCTTGAATCTGGTTAGGAATTCTCTGAGTCTCTCGAGTAACTGAATGTCATTTTCAGCAGAGATTAACACATCATCAAAATAAGGCACTACCCCTGGCAGTCCTTGGAGCATTCTTTCCATAAGGCTTTGGAAGATGCCTGGTGCCACACTTACTCCAAATTGCAACCTTTTGCATTTGAAAGCACCTCTATGAGTCACAATGGTTTGGGCCTCTGCAGTGGCATCATCAACTGTTAATTGTTGATATGCCTGGGCCAGATCCAATTTGGCAAAGTCTGTGCCCCCGCCAAGAGAATGTAATAAATGATGCACCACTGGAACTGGATATGCGCTCTGTTGTAGCGCATGGTTCAATGTCCCCTTGTAGTCTCCGCAGATTCTCACAGACCCATCAGCCTTGACTGGTGTGACTATGGGTGTCTCCCACCTGGAGTGGTCAGTGGGCTCTAAAACCACTTGAGCTATTAATTTATCTAATTGTGCATCATTTTTTTCCTTTAAGGCAAATGGGACCCTTCTGGGCTTTAAACGGATTGGTGGCACCTTGGGATCTAGATTGAAAGTGATAGGGGTCCCCAAGTACTTGCCTAATCCATCGCTGAAGACCTCTGGAAACTCAGACTTCAAGGCCTCCTCCCATTCAGTGTTGCTCACGTGATTGATGCCAGTCACCTTGATGCCCAGCGGGTTGAACCACTCAAGTCTCAGCAAGCTTGGGTGATCCTTGTCCACGATGGTCAGGGGCAGGTGTTTGGTGTGGCCTTTGAACTTCACGTTGAATTCTCTTGTTCCAACTACTGGAATCTTGTTCCCTTGGTAGTCTTTAAGAGTCAGCGCTTGCTTCTTGAAATGATTCTTTTGAATGTTTGGGAGTAGTCTGTGAATAGTGTCCCATGACACCATAGACAGATATGAGCCTCAGTCCACTTCCATTTGGCAAGGCCTTCCTTCAATAAGTACCTTGACATGCACTTTTCTGTTATTGATAGAAGATGAATGACTGATAGTTACTGTCTGATGAGTTTCATTCTTCCCCTTTGCTTCTGTGCTGTGCCCCATTTTCTCACTGAGATTGTTGGGCTTGAATTCTTTGTCTTTGTTTGCAGGAAATTTCCTTCTGTTGGGTGGAGTTCTGGATGATTTGCAGACTCTTGCTAGATGTCCTCTTTTTCACAACGGAGGCAAATGGTGTCTAAAAACTTGCATTCAGTTCGGGGTGGCTTCCCCACAACCTCTGCAGTAGAAATCTTGCCTCTTTCTTTCCAGGTCTTTCTTTTTCCGCTCCATTCTGAGTCTGTAAATTCCCTCTTCCACCTCACTGCAATCTGACTCAGAATCTAGGTCATCACAATGGTTTGTGATAGACTTTTCCCCATCAGAATGGCTCATGGCCCTGTTCATCTTCCTCATGGCTGCTGCTGAGGACTTAGTAGCTTCTGCTGAAGAGGCTTCTTCTATGGCTTCTTTGAGTGTGATCTTAGGTTTCATTAATAACTTGCTCTGTAATACCTTGTCTTTAAGGCCCAGAACGAATCAATCATGCATGGCCTCTTCTAAACTGTTAAATTCACATGCACCCCCAATGTCTCTTAAACTTGCCATGAAATCATTTACGTTTTCATTCTCCCCTTGATCACGATGGTAAAACTCATGTCTCTTAATGAGGCACAATACTTGTGGCGCGTAATGGGCTCTTAACAGCTTTTCTAAGTCAGGCCAGTCCATTACCTTCACGTCTGCAGCTCCCGCCAATGCCTTCGCCATCTTCGCCGGACCGCAGTGGGTGAGAAAGACCGCCCTCTTCCGCTTCTCGGGAAATGTCGGCTAGATCGTTTCCTTCCAGATACATTTGGAAGCGATCTGCATACAACTCCCAATCTTCTGCCATCAGATCAAACGGGGCTGGGGGGGTGTTCAGCGCAGTCATCTCACTCTTCTTCTGTTCCGCATTGCCTTCTCTTCAGGGAAAATCCCACCTTCGTCGCCAGTGTTAAGTTTGCATGAAGAGATAGACCGGGAGTGCTTCAAGCTCTTTTGTTTTATTAGTGACTACAGCTCAGAACGGACCTGCTTTGGCTGGGCTGCGGCTGCTACTTATAGCCAGCAGCTGCAGTTGACAGCCAATCAGAGTGCAGGGTTTTCCCGCACTTTTTAAACCAATCATTTCTAACATTTTACAAGAACAGTTCAAATTAAACCAATGACTTCAAACCTGCATACATAACAAGGCCCATCCCCTATCCATCCTAGGGCATGCAGGGAGGAGAGGATAAGGGAGAGGTGTGGTCTACTTGGAAGGAGGGGGCCTTGATCCTCTTCATGGGCTGCAGCTGTGACAACTGAATAAGAGTACGGACCTGCATACAGGCGAATGCTGGAATCAAAGCATGGAAATATCTCTAGTTTATGGTTCCTCTCTGAGTTTGGCATCCTTTCCAGTGTGTGTTATCTGTGGACGTCCTCCAGCCCTTATCTTGCCTGGGTTGTGTTGCTTCTTCCCTTCTTCTTGTAACTGTTTGTGTGGGAGTTTTTTGGCTTTCATCAAGAATATGCAGAGCTTGGAATCAAAGTGAAGATATATAAGGGGCTTCACCTGTTTTCTGTAACTGTGTTTGTTTTGTATCATCACAGTAACATTATTTTTTCGCTTTCTTTGCATCTCTTTCCAGATTCAGTATTTTTGGATAAGCACAGATTACTGTGAGTGTATTGTACTGTATTGCATTCTATGCACAGATTACATTTTTGAAATCCTATCTTTTAACTCCATCCAAAAACAAAGTATTTAGATTGTTGCTTTGCTACCCAGAGCAATCATAGTGATTATGTTTTTCCTTTGTTTTCAGAAGGAGGAACATGTGAAGTTATAGCAGCACACAGATGTTGTAATAAGAATCGAATTGAGGAGAGATCACAGACAGTAAAGTGTTCCTGTCTACCGGGGAAAGTGGCTGGGACAACACGGAACAGACCATCATGTGTTGACGGCAAGTAGCTTATACTGAATATCCTATATAAATATGGGTAAGGCTTTATAACTGGAAAGAAGTTTGAAAGAGACCTGCATCAAGATTTTAAGATTGCTGTTACTTAAGGCTTCCGTGCAGAATTGGAAATAAAGAAAATGAATTTGGTTAAAACTGTCAAACATTAAAGCTGCAGTTTTGATCTTAAAACTTAACAGCAAATACAAAATAAAGAGAATGCTGAAAATCATGAAGTTGCTATGGAGAAGAGGTAAAACAACTTTGCAAACAGAAATCAGATTCAAAACACTGCCATTTCTTTCATTGTAAGATTTAATTTTAAAAGCAATCAAGAGGAACAATGAAAAAAAAACCCTTTTTTCTAAACTGCATGAGTCAAAGACAGGAATGCCATAAAATTTGCATTAGCCTGTTCATCACTGTTCAAAAAGCCATTATATTCCCTTTTTTTCTGGATACCACAGAATAATCTACTTCTTTGGATACCATTTGACTGCAATAGTCCTTTCTCCTTCTCTTTGCACATTATGCTTATATATTTGAGTTTCTGTGCAGACCACAGTATAAAACAGGATTGTGTAAACTTGCATATCATGTGCAGAGAAAGATTGTTATTGTGTATGAAACTCAGGCTGTTTTTGCCCAAAGAGGTACCACTTTTTACAATTCTTTCTGATTCTTGCAGAGGGGATAGTTACTCCCATTGAAATGTTAGTAAAAAGAAAAAGAGTCCCCCCTTTATCCCCTCAACTAAATCATTGAAGAGTCTAAGATATTGAAGAATCTAAGACAGAGCTTTGGGGTACCCCCACTGCATACTTCCCTCCATGTAGATGCAGTTCCATTAAGGACTATATGTTGAATGTGGTTGCTCAGCCAGTTATGAATCCATCTGGTGGTGATGCTGTGTAACCCACATTTTTCTCTCTTATCAAGTAGTAGGTTGTGATCTACTTTATCAAATGCCCTACTGAAGTCCAAGTACATTATGTCCACAGCATTTCATTGGCCCACTAATTTTGTCACTTTGTCAAAGAATGCAAAAAGATTTGTCTGGCATGATGTCAGCTTTCAGAATTAAGGAAATTGAAATTTCTGGACCTTTGTCAGTCTTTGGGAAGAACTAAGTAGAGGGAAAAGTGCTGTAAAAGTTACAACATTATCTAACACCTCATGAGTAGAAAACAAGTCACAAAATAATTAATCAAATCAAATCATCAAATCAAAGGATTTCCAGGTCTTTTTATTAGAGTATACCAAGGATCAATAATGCATCATTTCTGTCATTCTTAGGTGCCATGCAAAATTATGCAAAATTAAAAATGGTCTTGAGATCAGATCACCAATGTCATAAGCACTGTTTTTGCATGAGATTTTAAAGTGTAAGGTTGCTGACATTTTCTGAGATGGGATGGTGGTCTCATATAAGATTTAAGCCAAATATAGATAAGAGAAAGAAAAAGAGAGATGAAATATTTCAAACACTTTACAAGAACAACCAATCAATTCAAACTCTGCATACATAACAGAAGTCACCATCAAAACTGTTATTGTTAACTGGAAGATATTCTACTTGCTGTAGTTCTTAAATATCGAATGTATTATATTAGATATAATCTTATTACATTTGCCTAATGATCAATAGCTTACAAACCAGTTTAATGCTGAAATCTTGCCTAGTTTTTTGAATTTCATGGAGTTCTCAGCATGTACTTCAAGTAGAGGAATAATGATATGAAGCAAAACAATGGCATTAATATTTTCTAAAGCATCTTTTTCTCAAATGCAACCTCGGTAAGCCAACCCTCTTGGCAAGCACAACATGTAACATGTACTGTATACACAATGCTGTGTAGAAGCCTGTCTTCTCTGGTTTTAGAAGACAGTTGGAAGAGTTAAATGGGGTGATGAAGCACCTTTCTCAGAAGATGAAGATATCAAAATGGTCCTAATGGTGTGTATTTGGCCCCCATCTCCAAAGACCTTGGTTGTTATTGGTTTTAATTCGGATGCCTGTAATGCAAGAGACAGAAGAAATTCACATAAATATATCCTAACAAGAGTTAAATAATGTGAAATTTGGAGTTAATGAAATGGCATGCACTAGGTTCTGACAGCCCCTGAGCCAGTCCTTCATAAATAATTTGTATTATTTACATAACTTCACAATATCAGCCTTTGAATCTAGAGGAAATTGCTCACAATCAAAAAGCCAATAGTTTTCTATTTCTCTAATATGTACCTTAGATGCTATCGAAGAACAGTTCTCTCTCAACTCCTTAAAAGTACTTTCAATCAATTCTTATTTCTACAGAAATAAAGGAAAATGTTATTTTAAATCCAATGAGTCAGCTTCTCCTCCCTCCAGGTGTGCTCCAGTCTACATAAGGAGAAATCTCAGGATTCCTTGTTGTTAATGCAGTATCTGTAGGAATAATGAGCTGGATGGGTAAATTATTTTTTTCACTCTAGGAAAATCTGTCGCCTTTCTTTCTACAGCGCCTCTGGAAACCGAACAGCAGATTTTGTACCATCTTTTTTAATTATTTCAGGAATTCCGATGACTTCATTTGTCAAAAGAGGTGCAGAAAGAGACACAAAAATTATCATTCTATACTCAGGTCTATTTAGTACCTTCAGACAGGGAGATGCAAAACTTGCCATTTCAGAAGGAAAGCAGGCGTGCTCATATTCAACATCTTACAGTAGCTATTTGCTCAAAATTCTTGGTATTATGTATTTGATCATGTATAATTTCCATGTACATTTTGGTGTTTTATCTTCATTTGACAAATGCTACATCTCAGGTCATACTGAAAGGTATGCTTATAAAGAAAGTAAGGATTTGGATTGGATCCTTTCCAAGAGTACATTAAATTCAAATATATTTGGACTGGTTGTTTGCTGGTTTAAGACTGAATCAATGAACCTATAGATGTTGCTGTTCTATGTCTTCAAGTCACTCTCATTATTGACCATCTGACTAAGGTTAATGGAGTAGTTTCTAAGGGCAGAATTCTTTGGCATAAGAATTTTAGCCTTTATAAATTTGGTGATAAAAAATATCTGATTTGTAGCTCTTTCATAATTAGGCAAAAAAAGGGGAGGCGGATGAAAAATGGACCATTTGAAGCAGCGTTCAAGTTATCCATCAAAAGAACTTAATTCAAATTCAGAAAAAGGGGAAAAACTGCCATATGGGAATAATCCCATAAGTAGCTTTGCTAAGGTTTCTCACCTCATATGGAGAATATTCCCTAGTCTGGCAATCTTTTCCCACAACCAACTTGCTTCCTTGAAATGCAGCTTTGTTGCACTTCTTTTCTGAGTTGGTAAAATGTCCTGCTCTCCTCAGTTGTTTTCCCCCTTCCCTATAAATCCCAAATGTTTTTACTGGGTGGAAATTACCAATTCCCTTATCTCCCCATGCTTTCTCCCATTCTTGCTTTTCAGCCATATGCATATGCTTATTTAACTATACTGCACTGCTCACAAATTCAGTCTTTTCCTGATCTTTGGCTTCCTTTTGTATCATCCATTGGACAGTAAATTGTTTAAATAGGAGAGTTTTTTTTACAATGTTCTGGTCCAATATATGGAGGGATCCATAATTTTGTTTTTTTTATAGAGATGACACTGAATCTACAATACCTTTGAACCCAAAGCTACAGTACACAATAGGAAGTTCTAAACTTTCACTATAACTTCTTGACCTCATTCTTAGTCTGATATTCCCTATCCAGTTCACTTTTTGAAGCCATTGTTTTTCTGTTTCCTTTCTGATGAAAAGGGGATTATGATGTCTAGTGAAAGATGAGTATTACACTTTAGTTCCATTCATTCTGGTGTCCCAGCTGCAGCCTAGTTTTTAAAGCCATACAAAATCAAGGCAAATGACGCTAGCCATATATTGTGCAATCAAACATTTCACTAAATTGCCTCTGATGCCTATTGAAGTTCTCCCCACTGGAAATTTTGGTCTGAAGGTCTGGCAGAGAATGAATTCCAAATGGCAAGAAAATCTTTCAGAGAGAAATCCAAGGTAATAAAGAAAAGGTCAAAGATTGGTCTGAGCCAAAGGACTTGCTCTGTGGTACTAAAAGAATAGTTCTGAAGAATGAAATCTTGCTAGGTCCAGAGTGGTTGAAGGTTTTTTTTTTAAATGGGATTCATATGCCACCCTCTCTCCCAAAGGACTGAGGGCGGCTCACAACTATAAAAAACATAGAATACAAAAATTAAAAGTTTAACACAACTCTGAGGTTAACACAATAAATTACTGTAACTACTCAATGAATAGACTGAACATTGCAAAGGTGCTTGCTTTGCATCATTTTGGGAACAGAAAGTAATAGAGATGTTTCCAGAATATGAGAATCCTTCTTGGGCCTACAGAAAGACCAGCGGTTTGGGAATTCTTTCTTTTCACAAGAGTTCATATAATGAGAAACATTCTTGAATTGGCTTGCAGTTTTCTGTTTATTTCTCCCACCCATTATTGTTATTGTTGTTATTACTACTACTACTACTACTACTACTACTACTACTACTACTATTTGAGCTGTTGTTAGTCTGAGATGTTATTGCTGATTTTAGTAAGCCACTCACAGAACTTCTTTGGCTGCCAAAGAATATTTTTACCTTTGGGTAAAAATACTTAAAATAACAATAATGCAAATGAATAAAAAGAAGAAATGATAGTTTGGGCTAAAATTTTGGATATGCAATAGAACTGGATAAATGGCGGAAATTGTGGGATAGAAATATTAAACTGACTATGTCAACTGCATATAAATTTGTATAAAATGTTCTATAGATTGCATTTTGCACCAACAAGACTGGCAAAAATGTTTAAAGATAGATCCGCTAAATATTGGAAGTGCAATCAGATACCTGTTTTGCATTACCATATGTGCTGGGCATGCCCAAAAGCTAAAAAATATTGGACGAAAATACATACTTGATTGGAAAAAATGATAAAGCGGCATATAGACTTGAAACCAGGATTTTTTTATTGGGCATCCTGCCGGAAAAATATGATATGATAAAAGGACTATATATTTGATTTTACATGTATTAACTGCAGCCAGAATTGTATTTGCACAACAATGGAAGAATGATGAGATCCCAACAGATGAGAGTGTAATTAAGAAAATATTAGAATGTGCAATGGTTAGATAATAAAAACAGAAGTTAGAAATATGCAGATATTAAAAGGATAAATATTAAAGTGGAGATTTGTTAAAATAGAGAAGTTAAATATTATTGTTATTATAGTATTAAAATTATTATGATGAGTACTACTGTAAATGTTTTGATTATGATTGCCTAAAAACAATTGTACCCAGACAACACACTGTTTGATTGAAATTGAATTTTTATGTTATATAAATAAAACAAATAAAACATCAAAAAGAGGAAAGGAAAGGAGAAAGGTTTAGAAATCAGTTTATCACAGTTCCAGTCAATTATAATTGTAATGAGTTAGCCCAATTTCATTCACTTAAATAGCTTCCAAAAGTCAGGAATGTAAAATTTAAAATTTAAGAGGGTACAGATCGTTTAGGATTAACATAATTGATACAGCCTTATCATACATTTAGATGTTTAGCTTTCTTTTGGGAATTTTAGTGTGGTTTTTATCTCTTCAGTAAGATTTGTACATTTTCTCTACACTCAGTTTGACAGGATCAATGTTCTAAAAATAATACTGTTAGACATCTGGCCAAAGAAGAGCAGTTTTAGACCCTTCAAACTCTTTCACCACACAGATTAATGTGTATAGACTTCCAGGGAAGAAATAGTGAACAGAAGGTGGCTCCATGGTAAAATTAACTAACATGGAAGAATGAAGATCCTGATGAGAAGATTGGGGGTTGCCCACAAGCGCTCCTGACAGTTGCTTCTCATGAGGACACCAGTCTCCAGTGGGTATAGTGCTCTGGGAATTGAGGGAATGCCATCTTCACCCAAACCTCAGTCAGAGCCTTTATGGGAGAAGGAAAAAAATAGCAATTAGATTTTCATTTTGGAAAGTTGCAAACAGACTAAGCACCCAAATGAATTTGAAATAAGAGTTTGAAATTAATTATGAGAATCCTTCCTGTGGGAAAATTCTGTTTTGAATTCTTTAAAGAAGAAAAAACCATGAAAAAATGGGATTTGGACATTAGAGGAACTAAAGATTACAGTTAAAGAAGAACACTTAAATTTGACTTCCAAATACAGAATGGAGCAAAGTACTTTAACATTAGTTATATTGAAGAGTATTTGTGAATAATCAGAGTTAATTTTACAAGTGTCTGACATTGTAGATAGTCTGTATTTAAAAGATGTTATGGAACAAATTTTACCAGACAAGACAGAAAGTGGATTTTAAAATGACAGGCTACAACAATGATATGGAAAAAGATGCTACACTGGATATACAAATGAAAACAACTGATGTCTTAATATTTAAAAGGGATATGCAAATAACAAACCAAAATAGTGATCTGGATAATTTTCCTATATTGGATTTACATTTATATTCTTTTCTCTCTCTTTTAGTTTCTATTATTTTTTGTATCTTTTTAATTGTAATGTTTAAAATATTACTATTTTGCTATATTACTATTTTTTAAAAAAGATTAATATATATATAGAGAGAGAAAGGATATAGAGAGGAGGGCCTCATGGCTCCAGCTCAAATTTATTATCCATCCAATGTCATCTGTATCAAGCAGTTCAGCAACTGGACTGCCTCCGCATGTTTTTTGCTAACCGCAATTGCGCCGAAATGAGAAACATGAGTCCTGATATCACAAGATACCCTGATGTTACATACAAGAGTTTGTGTTATTTTGCTGTAACATCACTTGGCTCACCCCTGGCACTATGCCTCTCTATTATCTTCTTATAGATATATTAGAAGAGTCAGGTTTGCCCAATTTTCAACATATAAAAATCCAAAACATAATTTCTACCTAAGGATGTGAAATGAGTTCATAGAATCACCAATAACTTCAGCAGTGCTCCTCAGTTTCCCATTACCATTGATGATGCTACATTCGCCTCACAATCTGGAGGCTGTGAGTTCGATCCTAGCTAGAGGCAGATATTTCTTTCTCTGGGCATGTTGAGAATATATCTGCTGACTATAACTCCACATTGGTGACAGGAAGGCATCTAGCCAGTAAACACTCAGCTCTGTTCAGTTGGCCAGACTCCACCCCACAAGGGATTATGGGTTCGTTAAAAGGAGTTGATTGATGATGCTACATGCAGGTTGGTAGAAAAGAAGTGCAAGGGTTTCACAGAGAAGGAAAAGAGAGGGAGATCTGAATTGCTGAAGTGTGACATGTTACTTATAAATAGGATGTAAATAGATAAACAGGTTCACTGACTTATCATGGTTTTAACCAAACTGTACATCAAGTATATTACAATGTTCGGATCATCTCTTTCAAAGAATCCTAAATATGCTTCCTTTTGCTCCTGTGACTCTTGTGCTATGCTTCCCATAGCCATGTCAGGTAGATTAGCTTGTGACATAGTGACTGGCAAGGATCATCCAGTAATTTTCTTCATAGAAATTTTCTTTTAATTTTTTTTTACAAAGTCCGCACTACTTATTACTATTAATCTTCTCATCACTCCTTATCTCCCATCCCCTCCCCCTTGTGCCTGTATGACTGTAACTTTGTCGCTTGTATCCTTACGATCTGTATTGACTGTTTCCTAGTATGATTTGATTGCTTATTGTACCCTATGACTATTATTAAGTATTGTACCTGATGATTCTTGACTCTTGACGAATGTATCTTTTCTTTTATGTATACTGAGAGCATTTGCACCAAGACAAATTCCTTGTGTGTCCAATCACACTTGGCCAATAAAGAATTCTATTCTATTCTATTCTATTCTATTCTATTCTATTCTATTCCATTCCATTCCATTCTATTCTATTTTATTCATAGAATAGAGGTCAGACTAGAAAAGATAGCATACTCTGTGCCCTCCAGACTCTCAGATGGTCTTGTAGTCTCAAAAGCCTTGCCGGACTTGGCATTCTCCAATCAATAATAAAATACCAACTATTAACCAGTGGAACAGCTTGCTGTCAGAAGTTGTGGGTGCTTCATCCCTGGAGGTTTTCAAGAAGAGACTGGACAGTCATTTGTCTGCAATGGTATAAGGCCTCCTGCTTGAGCAGGGGGCTGGACTATTAGACCTCGAAGGTTCCTTCCAGCTCTATCCTGATTGTTGATTGATGTTGATAGTCCTTGACTTATGACCACAGTTTAGACCAGAATTTCCATTGCTAAGCAAGGTGGTTTTTAAATGCCTGATTTTACAATATTTTACCCATGTTTGTTAAGTTAAACACTGCAGTTGTTGAGTGAATCAGGCATTCAGTGAATCCAGCTTCCCCCCCGCCCATTGACTTTGCTTGTTGAAAGCTGGCTGGGAAAGTTAGCAAATAGTGACAATGCGACCTCAGGCCACTGAATACATACCAGTTGTCAAGTGCCCAAATTTTGATCATGTGATCGCGGAGATGCTGTGACAGTCATAAATGTGAGAACTGCTTGTGAGTCACCTTTTGTCAGTGTCCTTGTAAATTTGAACCATGGTTAAAATGGTTATAAGTCAAGAACTATCTGTATTTGTGCATGAGATTAAACTGTGGGGTCCTTGATGTTCTCTGAGCTTGGTTATTTTCTTGCAGATATTTCATTACCCAACTAGGTAATATTATCAGTGCTGCAGTAATGATGTTATGAAACATCTGCAAGAAAGCAACCAGCCTCAGATAATGGCAAGGACCCCACAGTATTAAAAGGTTAGAAGTTTCACTTCTAACACATTTCAAGAGCACCAGATGCTCCAAACCATGAATCAAGATGCAAACAATCCCAGGGATTTCAGTATTTTCTTTTGCAGTCATGTGAGCTTCACATTTGCTCTTTTAAAGCACATGAAACCAGGCATTTTGAGGGTACCATTTTCTAGAGTAGAGACATAATCTAATCCTTTATGCATTTGCTTAGAGATCCCACAGATGCTTGTTGTGCACATCTCTGGGAGCGTGGCTTCCACTTAAATAAAACAGACTTTTATGCCATTCCACGGTATTGTCACAAATTTATTCAGATCTGACAAGGTACAAACACAACTCGACAAAGCTCTGTTGGAAGCAAAATTATTTCCAGCAAATGCATGAAGCTTTGGGTTGAATACGCAGCTGGTAAAAGCGTATTCTGTTGAACACTGGAGAGCTGGGTAAATGCTGAAATGCGAGCATTTGGAAGAAAGGAAGAAACACAATAGAGAACTCAAATTCTTTATTATGCTTTTTTCCCCCAAAAAGCCAGAATGAATATTCTCCCTTAAAACAGATCAGCTACTGAATCAGTTTTAGGGCATAATATGTTGCCGATTCATATTTTGATCTAAGGCTAGGATAGGGTTGTGTTTGCATGCATATTTATATATAAAACTCCTATTTAATTATGATTCTTGGCTAATGGCTTATGATACTTGGCTGCTAATGAGGGGGGCTCCAAAGGAAAGACACAAGGAACAGCTGTCCCCCTCAGATAAGGAGGTTGCATCTTCCAACCCATGAATTTCTTACAAGAAAATATGAAACAATTCGTGTATTTTTCTGCTACAAAAATATAAGAGACAGCATAGCCACCTAGAAATGCTCTCTGCCCCTTCTGGGCCCTCACTGGGTTTTTTTTCTCCTCTGACTGCTACTCTTTAGCATGCTTCACAGAGTTGTTCCTATGAAAAGGCAAAATTATATCATAGTCCACAATGAATCATTTGGCAGATTGGGAAAGAAAGCTTAATACATAATTACATGTGGCGATGTGCAGTCTCATCTTCAGAGATTCACTCTGAAGGGTCTTACTCTAATTCCAAATAAGCATGCTTAAGACCGCAACCACAGCATCCATCCATGTGCATTTTTTATTTTGCAGCAAAGTCCTGTTAAAGATGAGCATAATATAAGCAGGAACTAATCTGAAAATAAAATAAGAACAGTATGCTTGAATGCCTGGGGGGAACAATGTTGAAAAGCATTCAATCTGGACTGCTCCCTCCTTTCTGCCTACATAAGGATTTTAGCAAAAGTGGTACAAATGTCAGTGAAATAAAACAAAAATTCAAGGCAAGAGGCAAAACCACACAAGAGTAGCCATTTCAAAATCTCTGACCATAGAAATTAGATGATGTGTCTTGGACCGGACACTAACCCTGCAGGCATGTTTGAAAGAGGTGGAACTTCTGCCACAATGACACAATCCTTATCATGTCCTTATGTTGATAAAAGCTTGAGATCTTGAGAATGCCTTTGATTCACAAGGAATGGTATTTTCTTCCAGGGAGGTTATAGTGCTTCATCCAAGAGAAAAATAATAATGATGAGGCAGCTTGGTGAAGTGCTTAAGGCACCAGGCTAGAAACTGGGAGATCATGAGTTCTAGTCTCGTCTTAAGACTCAGAGGCAGCTGGATGACTTTCTGAGATCAAGGAAAGAGGCAATGGAATACGACTTCTAAAATCTTGCCAAGGAAATTGCAGGGACTTGTCTCAGCAGTTGCTAGGAGTCATGGCTGACTTGAGGGCATCAAACAAACAAACAGCAGGACTGGGGAAAAACCAGTCGTAAACAAGAAGTAATATTATTCCACTAATGGATACTTAAAATAATTCTCTGCTAAAATGCGATGCTATTTCTGAGTTTAATCTTTAGGGGAACATGAGAAAAGTTTCATTGCTGGTATTGTTTTCCAAAGCACACCTTTCCTTTACTCACAACTCTTCTTCGTTGTCTACCACATGCCAAATAGAAGGAGTTTGCCCAAGATGTCCTGGCTAAAGAAATCCCAAGAAATCCTCCAGAACATGACATCTTCTGCCTTGGTCTTCCATAAATCCTCAAGGAATGCTAGTGATATTTCAGGAGCATCAGGGGACACCAAGGTCACCCCCCACAAAGTAATGAGAAGCACAGATCTCTATGGGTTGGCTAAAAGAAATGCCCGAATATTTGGAAAAACAGCTCCATTCCTGTGTTGCTTCATGCTAATTGAGCAATTTGGCCAACTTTGTAAAGGATAAATAAAGTAGGCCAAGAAATTTGCAGGTTGGGTAGTTGACCTATAATGAAAAACCATAGCATTCATTTGTGACAATTTAACACATATAAAGAGCATGTATTTTAGGCAAAGCCATTGCTGTTGCTAGAATTTTCAAATATTTTGGTCTTCAGTTAAGAAATAGCCCAAGAAATCCTCAGAACATGACATCTTCTGCCTTGGTCTTCCATAAATCCTCAAGGAATGCTAGTGATATTTCAGGAGCATCAGGGACACCAAGGTCACCCCCAAAGTAATGAGA
>CM019149.1:48074894-48327050 GCA_009733165.1 Naja naja
CACAGGGTAGGTGCTCCCACAGAGAAGGTCCTTCCCCTGGGCACCACCAACCGACAATGTCTGGTCGGCGGTACCCCAAGGAGGCCCTGCCTGTGGGAGCGTACAGGGCGATCGGAGTGTGATGCCAGCAGGAAACATAGAGATATATCCCTTTTATCAAGATTGTCAAGATTCCATGCAAATATGGAGATAAAACTAAATGTTCTCACACATTATATCTCATCAATGCATAAACCAATCATGGTGTAAAAGCTAAATAATAATGTTTTGCAATAAGCTACTGCATTTGCCACCTCAGTGGGCTATTTAGTTTTTAATCCTTCTTTCTTATTTATTTCACAGTCCATAATAATAATTATTTATTTATTTATTTATATTTGAACTTGTATGCGCCACGGACTGGCTCACAGCTAAAAACATAGAACAATAAATATTTAAATATTTAAAATATTTAAATTATTGTTGTTGTATTTTCAGAATAAGCAGTTTTGGAGAAATTAGAACTCACTGAAATAGACTATTACCTAGAACAATGAATTGATTAAGATATTCAGGAACTGAACGCCATTAAATTTGAAACTTAATTGTCTTCTACCTTTAATTGCCATTGGCTGTAATCAATAGGTACTTAAGAAAAGTTAAGAGTTATTTAGCAAGCACCTGCTTGCTGAAGCGTAATAGAAAAATACTGTTTTATCATCTAATTCATGCAAATAATTGCAGCTCAAGTATGACCACTTAACAGTTGATCAAAAGATTCACTTTGATTCTCATCTTGATTAATCAGAAAAGGTGTTCTCCTCCTGATGCCAAAGTCGAGAGGTAGTAATTTGTGGACTTGAATCATTTGTATTGTCTTTATTTTTAGTTTTTATCCTTATAATCTTATAATCTCAGAACAATGAAACTAATGAAGCTACAGACGTGCCTGTCCCTCTTCTTAGCTGCAATCACATATGCACTGACTGGAGTGGCCACTTACATGACACCAGAAAAGAAAGCAGATTTGTGTGAAATCTATTGGGCTAATTTTTTTTAGTCTTATCACAACTTTGAAAATAATGGATGTAATTTAAATGTAAGTACAATCAGTGGGGGGAAATGGCTGCATGCTTGCTTAGCTTTGGTCAAGTGCCCACTCGGTGATGGGTTCCTAATGTACCTTCCCATGGGCAGAATAACAGAACAGTGTAACAGAGTTGGAAGAGACCTTACAGTCTTCTAGTCCAACACCATGATCAGGCAGGGGACCCTATGCCATTCTGGACAAATCTTTTCTTTAAAACCTCCAGTTTTTTCCTCTTGAAAAAGCACTTAGGGGTCTCCTTTTTTCCTTCCTTCATTTCACCAGAATTCTTTGCTATTTATTGGTAGCAACATTTGAATGTGGATCTCCTACTAAGGAAAAAAAATAAGTGAAGGATTTGCAGCAGGTGGATTTATAATGAATCATTAATGGGCATCACTGCCTTGAAAATTGGAAAATTATTATAAATTAGAATTATCATTGAAATATTAAGAGTTGGAGTATCATAATAGAGTAGATTTATTGATTTAAGCATCTAATCGCTAAGTCTGGCTATTTCATTTAATTCTCTCCAGTTACATTATCCAGTTACATTCATATAGTCTATCTATGATTTCATTCACCCCACAAATGTGATCCAGAGGTTTGGAGTTTAGAAATGACAAACTTTTCTACTATAATAGTCTGTAAATATCACCTGCAAAAGTCAGGAAAAATAAATATAATTACATTATTAATAAAGTTACATTAAAGGTAACTAGATTCTTGATGATATAGCAAAACAGTAAACAGTACCCATAACGTTCTCCCTTGTGTTTCTTTTTGCTTGTTGGTTATTCTCATGAAGCCGTGAACAAAAGTGGCAAAAGGCAACTTAACATTCTGTCATGGTTACTAGCGTCCCCAACATGCTACAATTTATACATTTGTTTCAGACAAATGCATTGCGACACAAGTATGTAATGGCAGCATTAACATAGAGGCATGGCCACATGGATATTACTGTTTTGTTGACATCGTGGTTTGGCGCAGATCTTGATGCGATGGCCTTTTGACATAAAAGTATCTAACTGGACTTATTGTTTCTCTTCCTCATTAATTTTTCTCTTTTCAAAATGAGAATGCAATATATATCTTGATTGTAGCTTTAGGGGATAAAAATATTTCTGAATTTGGAACAGCCCGTGTAGTAAAAAAAAAACCAAAACTATCTCTGTGGTAAAATGTGAACTTATCTCATGCACATATCTGCCCTTAATCTTACATGCAGAGCCAGCCTCCTCATATTTCAAAATCTTTTGGAGAGGCAGCTTTTTAATCTATATTTGGTTCTTCTTTCCTTTCTGAGATTGATTTTTTTTTGCATGTAATGCTATAGCATTTTCAATTTAAGGGAAAATGTGAGATAAAGGATAGGAATTTGAAATCATAGCAGGGAGGGAGTACAGAAACAATTACCTCTTTAAAAAATAAAATAGAAACGTAAGGAAATGGATTTTCACCTATAATTTCAAACTATGGTAATTTGCTTGGAAAATGTAACTATAATGATCCAATTAATATTAATGGAAATTATCAACAGTTAGCATAAATCCAAGTTTCCTAAGGCTATGGTTAAAATGTGAAAAGAGGGAGGAGAAGAAAAATCATCAGCCAATTTTGAGTAATTAATACCGAGAGATTAACATATGCCACTATTTCAAATCAACTATACTAAAAGCCACATGCGTGTTCCTAGGCTAATTGCAGACATAGTCTGAAAACATAGTCTGAAATACTTCAATGTATTAGATGTACCTAAGATTGTCTTAATGGACACCCAACTTCCAAAAACCTATCCTTTTTTAGTGTTTATTATGGAGTTCTATTGTTTCCAGTGCACAGGTCTAGCAGTGGTTAGAGTCCATTGGAGTACATTGTAATACATGTAGTCCTTCACCTACAACCATTCATTTAGTGATTGAAGTTACAAAGGCACTGAAAAAAGCCATTTTTACAGGACCATTATAGCATCCCCTTGGTCACATGATCAAAATTCAGACACTTGGAAAACTGGTTTATATTAGTACAGTGTCTCGAACCATTTGATCACCTTTTGTGACCTTCTGAGAAGTAAAATCAATGGGAAGACAGATTCACTTAATTGTGTTACTAACTTAACTGCAATGATTCATTTAACAACTGTGGCCAGAAAGTTTGTAAAATTGGGAAGAACTCATATAATAACTGTCTTGGTTAGCAACAGAAATTTGGACTCAGTTGTGGATGTAAGTTGAGGACTACCTATAGTGCAAAATATACAGCCTCTTATTTTAAATATTGCTCCATTAAAAGTTAAGTAACAACATAGCTCAAGCTGAGGTTGTTGATGGCAAGAGATAGAACCATTCTATTCTTCGAAGTCATATATCAAATTTCCCATTTCAAACTAGAATAGCCCATTCTGATACAAACTATCACAAACCAAATGACAATTACATGGGGGCGGGGATTTCTCACAACTTGGGAGAAGATCATAAAAACTTTGTCTCAGCCGGTCTTTGAAAACTTGCAGATTTGCACACAAACCACAAACCACCAGGCAGAGCAGGAAGCAGGTTTCAAGGGTTTTTAATGTCAAACAACAAATTTTCCATCCAACAAGAATGGTATCCCAGCTGGTCTAGGTTAGCACTGGAAGCCTCTGCTTTACAGTGTTATTTAAAGATATAAACACACCCACCTAAACGCTTCTATCTCTTACTCATGCCCTTAATTATTCCCATCATCCGGTTTACCTAATAAGGTATACCTATCCATCGCTCATGATTCCTATCTCCTCACGAGTAAACTAAATAGTGAATTCCCCAAATCGCCTGTTCCTTCATCACAGTTGATTTACCAGCCACACCGGCTATTATCTTTTTCAGTTCAGCTTTAGCAGAATCATTAAATTAAGTCCAACCATCCATCAAAAACAGACAGGGGTTTCTTTTCAAGTTACGGACTACTGAAGACCCCCTTGCATGTCATGATTCTCCGATGCTGCAGCTGTCGCAATTACTCGGGAGTGTCTATCATCAGCAGGGTGCAACAGCTCCTGCAAAGGTGCTGATGGGCTCAGTTCTTCTATCATCTCTATCAGAGCCCGACAGGTTGCCCCCTCTACCAGAGATCCACCTGGGAAAAGAGAAAGAATAGGTGAAATGTTATGCAGAGTATCCCCCCCTTCCTTGGCAATATACTTAAGGTGGAACTGTCTTCACAGCTGAGGGGCGTGCACTTCAGAATAAACAACCCAAGATGCTTCTGATTGCAAGGTTCCCCTACGTCTATGGAAATCAAGTATTTCACTTATCTCATAGTGACTATCCTATATAGGACCGGGTTGCTTAGATTAGCTTTCAGAATGTTTGCTGGTTTAATGAGGCTAATATGAAAAATTGGATGCATCTTTCTAAATCTTGAGGGTAATTTTAATGGTATTGTGACAAGGTTGATTATTTTAGTTACTGGAAATGGACCAATATATTTAGGACTCAGTTTCTTGGATGGCAACCCCAAATTTAAGTATTTTGTGGAGAGGTACACAAGGTCTCCAATTCTGAACATTTTATGATCAGCTCTTTTTTTATCAGCCTGTTTTCTGTAAGCCATAAAAGCATGATGCAATGCTTGGTGCACATTTGCCTATGTCTCCTTTATTTTTTCAGACCATATAGTGGTAGTCATTGGTTCCTGGCTCCCTTGCTCCCATTCAGGAATTGGTATGAACTCCCTACCATGTACTATAAAGAAAGAGGTTTTGAGGGTTCCGGGTTGAGCCTTCTCGCTAATGGGCGGCAGTTTGCGGTTGTCCACGACCGCAGCCCGGCTCTTGCGTTGGAGAGCTCTGATCCTTACGGTTCGGGGCTGAAGCTGCCTCAGAGGGGAGAAAGGGAAAGCTGCCAGCCAGAGTGAGGAGAGCTGCATCTCCCCCCTTTTGGGTCTGGTCTTTTCCCTCCAAAGATGACAAGAAGCGGTGGTCAATATGGCCACCTCGAAGAGAAGGTCTCAACTGGACTAAGATCAGTGCAGGAGGAAAGAAAGAAGTTGACAGCAGAGGAACCGGGAGTATCGGATGGTAAGATCAACAAAGGCACCCCGGGATTAAGATAAAGATGAGTTTTTAAAAGAAGAAGAAGCGGCGCAGTGTCAAGTGAAGGAAAAAATAATAAGTAAAATATCTTTGACAGCTATAAGGGGCTTCGAACCGGGAAAGGAAGAAGCCGGCGTAAGAACTTAAGTTTGGGGCTCGAAAAATCCTGAATATTAAAATAAAAGGAAAGGGAGAAGATTTCGTGTAACAGAAAGTGCCATTTTGTGGATAAAAATTGGAATTTAAAGAAGAAGGAAAATATCTTGTTCCTTTGTGAATTGGAGTTGTTACAATTTTAAAGAGACACTGAAACAAAAAAGCAAGACCCATAGAAGGTGAAAGTTTGAATTAAAATAAAAGACAGACTGCTGGATTAGTTGGTGATATTGATATAGACTCTGGACTTGGGCTAAGATCCTAGAAAATTTAAAGAAGAAGAAATAAGGAAAATAAAAACTTTGGTGGCCATCCAAGGAATTAAAAATGGAATTTAAAAGTATGAAAGAACTGCTACAGGAAGTGACTGAACTAATTTGGCTTGTTGCAGAAGACATGGGCATGGAAATGAACAAAGAACAAGAAGAAGGAATCTTGGAAAGGGAGGAGCCAGCACAAGGGAAAGCCATTTTAAAGAGACAATTAACACAAAGATTAATACAAATAAAAGGGAAAGGAAGGGTGGTTAAAAAAACGAAACCTAAGAAAGTAATTAAAAAGGGGAACATTTATGAAATTAGGCATGCTAGAAAGGTCCAGAAGAAAAGGGAGCAGAAAGGCAAAGAGAGAGGGGATTCAAATTGGATGGAGAAGGATATAGCAGGATAAAAGGAGGAGAGGGAACAAGAAACAAGAGCAGAAGATAGAGAAATACGGAATTATATAATGAAGAAAGAAACTCGTTTACATAGAGATAATGGTTAATGTATTAAGAAGGGGGTTCTGCATGGAGAAGAGGGGTAATAAGAATATATTGTAATCATAAAAATGTAAAACAATAGAGGGGTTACTGGCAATTTTATTAGATGAAGGTTACACTTTTACTTTTATTTATAAAAGAAAGGTAAATGTTGATTAGATAAATTGAATTAACTGAAATGATTTTTGAAGATGTTTAAAACCAGATTTGTCAGTAACCAAGGTTAGTTATTTTTACTATTATTTTGGAACTATAAACAAACTTTAGGGGGGATATGTGTTGCAGAACCCTATTGAAAAGAGATATAATGTTATGTAGCTTTTCTTTTCTCTTTTTCTTTTATTCTATCTTTTGCTTTAAAGGGAATGATTATCACTATGTTAATATGTTGACCACTGAGGTGTCACTTTCAAAGTAGTAAAGCGGGGGGCAAGTCTAGGTTTTCTTTTTATTCTTTTCTGTGTTAAAGCTTGTATTGATTTAGAATTATGGAGAGAATATGTGATGAAAAGGCAAATCTGACGGATAAAAGAAATATGTAAATGATAAAAGAGTATTAACAATGTGAAGATAGTTAAAGGATAGATATGGATAAACTTTATTTTCTATATGATGGGCAAACATATTGTTATTTTTAAGATATATAAACGTTTAAAAAATATTTACAACTAATTTGAAATGAAATGGGGGGTTATACAGATTGAGATTAAGATTTGAGACTAGGATTAATTTGTTTGGCCCTTTGTTTGCCAAAAAATGGAATGGAAGTAAAAATGGGATAAAATAGGAAGTTAAATGTCAAAAATGAATATAGAACTATTGTCATATTTGCATGTAAAAGTGATGACCCGGGAATATGCTGTCTACTGAAAAGAGCCTTATTTGAACCATTAAAAACTGAATAAAACTTGTTTTTTTAAAAAAAAGAAAGAGGTTTTTCCAGTACTACAGTGTATGGTGTTATTATACGCTACCTCCGTGAAGGGTAATAATTCGGACCAATCTGTTTGTTGGTAGGATACATAACAACAGAGGTATTGTTCTATGGCTGCATTAGTACGTTCTACAGCACCATTGGTGCTTGAATGATAAGCCGTGCTTAACCCCTGTGAAGACCCTATTAAACATATAAACTCTCACCAAAAATGTGCAGTGAACTGCACTCCTCGATCAGAGATGATTCTTCATGGTACCCCATGTAGTCGACAGAAGTTTTTAATAAACATGACAGTTAATTTTCATCCAGTGTCAGCCTTTCCAGGTAGATCAGACTGGAAAAGCAACCAGATGAGCTAATTCTACTTTATTTTAAGGCTACATTAATAGAATCTTGCAAATCTACAAATCTCCCACCACCTCCTTTATAGCCAGAGAAGTTAGGGATGTTCTGTCTTGAGTTTCTCTGTTGGCCAGCCCATTCTGCAGCTGCAGATTATGTGTTATCTTTTCCATAGGCAGCATCCCGCTACTTCCAAGGTCATTCACACATACCATTTCATTTAGTCAGCTTTTGTTTTCCATGGTCTCGGGGCAAGGTGTTGAATATGCTATGGAAATGAATTACTTACAGGTTTTAGTTCAGAGTTCAGCATGGCAGGAAAAAATATAGATGGCTTCTCATTAAAAGTAAAGAATGTCATATTTATTAGACAGAGATATGATAGAGATATAGAGATGGAGCCGGAGATAAAGATAGATGGAGGTGGAGATAGATAAATGATAGATGATAATAATAGATAGATACAATAGAGATAGATAGATAGATGGATAGATAGATAGATAGATAGATAGATAGATAGATAGATAGATAGAAATATAGAGAGGCAGGTTAGGGAGGGAGGGAGGGAGGGAGGGAGAGGGAGAGGGAGAGATGGTTCCCATAAAACTTTAGGTGGAGCAGAAGTTTACTCAGTAATACAAACACTAGCATTTATCTAATGTTGTCTGGCTTTTGAAGCTAAGTAGGTGTAATGGTATGTGGAATGACCTTGGAGGAAGTGACACAAACTGGACAACCAGCATGTAAAGTTATCTCAGTCCAGGGGAAATGTGGGGAGGTGTCATGGGAAGCATTTCAGAAGGGATCCTCACTTTTCCAGAGAGCAAAAAGAGAGGAGGGAACACATCTTTTCAGTCTTGCAAGATTTTGTTCCTATAACTTTACAATATAGAGCTGGTATTCATTGTTCTGCTTCTTGTCTGGACTAAGTTAACTGTCTAACAGTAGGATTAGATCTAGCTAGGGATGGGTTTCAAAAATTTTAGCAATGGGTTCTCTGCCCGGTTGCTGGGGGGGCATGGCCATGGTGGGTGTGGCCTAGTCAGCCTCCTGCACCATGGCAGGGGACGTTTTTGCCCTCCCCGGGCTTTGAAAGCTCTCTGGAAGCCAGAAACAGGCCCATTTCTGGCATTCCCAAGCTTCCGGGAGGCCCATTTTTCACCCTCTCTGAGCCTCCACACGTGCCCTGCACTTACCTGCATCCAAAACAGACCACGTGGGGACTCCTGAGAAGGGCCAGGCAGGGTGGGTGGTGCTGGTTCTCCAAACTGCACAGAATCTTAACTAGGGTCTCTCCCAAACTGCTGCAGCCCACCCCTGGATCTAGCTAATACTTTGCAGTGGTGGAACATCCCAGAAGAAGACAATGGCAAAGCACTGATATGGTGGCCAAAAACTCCACATGTCTCTATGAAATCATTTCCTTTACCCTCTCTCCCTCCAGTAATGTTGAGTTGTTTTCTTTCCCTGAGAAACAGGTATTTTGTTTTGGGAGGGGGGATCTATATTATTCTCAAGGTGCTTGAGAATTCCTTAAGAGCTTTTCTTGTTCGTGCTTTGAGATCACTGCGTTGTTGGAAATGTTGTTGTCTTCTTGCTGTCATTCCGACATTCTCCCAAATTCCTGTACTTCTCAATCTGAAAAAAACCCCAAATCTTCTATATTATCTTGGAATATTGTTTCTAGGGATTTCCCTGAAGCAGTGGAGTGAGAAAGCATCAGATGACTGGAATAATTATAGTGCAATTGAAGAAAACACATTCATGTATATCCTTGCCTTCTCATCACTAAAAAAAACATATGCAGGAATATCACACAACAGCTGTAAGAGTTCCCTTGAAATGTTCTATTTTTAAAAAAAGGAAAAAAAAGGAAAATTGAAAACAATTCTGCTTGCCTCAAACTGACTGAGAATTAGTAATCGGGTGAGGGAGAATCAGAGCATTGTTTTTCTATTCCTGCCATAGTTACATTTTATTGTGTACACCAATTAGCGTGCAATGTAATTATCTTCACATACATTTATGAAGTTCACCAAGGTTCAGACTAAGAAAATGATGTATATCTGCATTTAATTTTAATATGTAATACATGTAAACAATAACTTTATTATCAATTACTGATCCATTCTGGTTTTTTTAAAAAAATATTTTGGTATTTGTGATCCTGAACCCTTGTTAAAGATAAAGTTGGGATATAAATTTAATAGCTTTTAAAAAAAGGGACAAATTGTGTTCTGTTCCTATCTCAGATCAAATTCTCTTCAGGTCTTTTGCTCTTGTGGTCCATTTTCTTATTTTTGTTGTAAACAGACACTACAGACAACTGTAAATTAAGATGTATGGTGTCAGTTTCCCACCAAACTAGCTTGGTAAGAGTTAAAAGGGTTAAAAGCCTGTACAGTTATTAATGACTGACTGGTTGGTTGAACCACTACATGAAGGTCACTCCATGTTATGAGATTCTGGAACAAGATCAAGAAAGCAGAGCAGATTTTATTGACAGAAATGTGTGGGAGTGTCTGGCCTTTGAGTTACATTGGTTTTTCAGCAGTGTTTCCCCCATTACACTGAGCAAAATTTAGGATCTGACAGCATCTCAATTAAATGATGGCAATCACATCTTCACTTTTTTTTCAAAATTAAGTATTTGGTATGAAATGGAAAAAGAGAGAAGAATTCTCTTAGGAATAGCTGTACACAGCTATAACATGAATGAACACCCCTCATAGTAAATGAGAATAGAATAGAATAGAATAGAATAGAATAGAATAGAATAGAATAGAACAGAACAGAACAGAATAGAATTCTTTACTGGCCAAGTGCGATTGGACACACAAGGAATTTGTTGTGGTGCATATGCTCTTAGTGTACATAAAAGAAAAGATACATTCATCAAGAGTCAAGAATCATAAGGTACAACAGTTAATAATAGTCATAGGGTACAGTAAGCAATCAAATCATACTAGGAAACAGCCAATAAAAATCATTAGGATACAAGTAACAAGGTTACAGACATACAATCATAAGTGGGAGGAGATGGGTGAAAGGAAAGATGGGAGGATTAATAGGAATAGGAATAGGAAAAAGAACTATGATAATGGAGTTGTATCCCCTAAATCAGATGGAGGGGGTAAATGTTCTTATTGGACAGTAACTAAAAAAGAAACGACTGAGCGCCAATTACAACTGCCCTCCTCCTTCACATGCTTTGCATTGCCAAAAAAGCCAATATAGTCCTAGGCTGCATCAACAGAGGAATACCGTCAAGACAATGAGAACTGGTTGTTTGGTAATAGTGGTGAACATCTGTAGCTCAGGGGTAGGATGATGGTGAAAGTTCATTTTCCGAGCTTGTGGGTTGGTTTCTGAACATTTCATTACCTGGCTAGGTAACATCTTCAATGGAATTTAGGAGAAGTGGTAGCAGGGGTGGGATTCTACCAGTTCGCACCTATTCGCTAAATCGGTTGTTAACATTCTAAGCAGTTCGGAAAACCGGTTGTTAGAAGAAATTACTGGCCTAATCCTGTAAGGAAGGCAGGAAGGAAACATTCTGGTGTTGCTTACAGAAACTGCCTCTCCGTTAACCCTTATTACATTCTTGGCAGGACTAGACTTCTTGTCTCTGGAATGTCTCTGGAGTTTTTTTCCCCTCCTTTGCTGGTACTTTGCTTGTGTGGAGTGACCATTCAAAGTTACAATGGCATTGAAAAAAGTGACTGATGACCATTTTTCTCACTTATGACTGTTGCAGCATCCCCACAGTCATGAGAGGCCAGGCGAGCAGATGTGTGCCTCGATGTGAGTGATATTGAATTGGCCACACCAGGCCAATAACATGACCACCAAGCCATGTCCATCCAGTCACATGACCACCAAGCCACACCTACCACCTAAGCCACGCCCACAGAACTGGTTGTTAAAATTTTGAATCCCATCCCTGAGTGGTAATATTGCTTTATACTATACTGATGAGACCACATTTGGAATACTGCACCTAGTTCTTGTCAACATGATACAAAAAGGATGTTGAGGCCCTGGAAAGCATGCAGGGAAGAGCAACAAATATGATAAACGGCCTGGAGCCTAAATTGTTTGATGAAGGGTTGAGGGAGCTAGGCATGTCTAGCCTATCGAAGAGAAGGATTAGAGGAGACGTGGTAACTGTCTTCCAGTACTTGAGGAGCTGTCACAAAGGAAAGGAGATTGACTTATTCTCTAAGGCATCAGAGGCAGAATAAAGTAATTGATGGACGTTTGTTAAAGAGAGTTCCAACCTAGAAGTAAGGAGACATTTTCTGAAATTGAGAACCATTATTCAAAGGAATAGCTTGCTTTCTGAGGTTGTGGGTGCTCCATCACTGGAGGTGTTTAACAGTAGACTGAACAACTATTTGATTGGGATGCTGTAAGTCTCCTGCCTTGAGCAGGGGATTGGAATAGAAGGTCCTTTCTAGCTCTCTGACTCTATGATTCGGTAAAGGTTCTAACGTGTCTCTTTCTGCTTATCAGGGTATAGCTGATATGGCATAGCAGATTTTATTTTCCTGTGATTCCTTCAGGATGATAGATGAACTGATCGAGAGCAAATTACCCTTAACAATTTATATATTCCTGAAAAATATTATGAAATGTATGCCAAAGGAAACATACTTCATCGTTTTGATTTGCAGGAAAAATGCTTTTTTTAAGATATACATTTCTCAAATCTAACCCTTTATAGTCAACATAGAAGTACTTTTTTAGTCTTTCAGCATAATGATCTTAACTATTTCCCATGCTCACTGGAATTCATTTTAAAAAGATCAAATTCCATAATTTTTCCATAGGAAATATAGACAACAAAATTAATGTCCAGATATATTTCTGAAAGACTACCTTCCCACACAAATGGCCCCAATCTATCTATCTGAATAAAATACCAATTTGAATTAACATCAGAATGCCTCTCTATAATTCAATCATTAATCCACTAAATTAATGGAACTTTAACCCATCTTTAACATCCACAGCAATCTTGTCTATAGTCTTTAATACATTTCCATATAGTTTGAAATGTGGGGTGGTGTATGTAATCGTAAATATTTTATATATTTCATGAAGATTATAAAACCAAACTTCTTACATCGATCTATTAATATATTAGATCCCAAAAGAAAGAAATAAGATTTTTCCAATTAATCTCATAACCTGAATATTGTCCTAATTGTTGCACTGGCCATAACACATTAGAATAGAATAGAATAGAATAGAATAGAATAGAATAGAATAGAATAGAATAGAATAGAATAGAATAGAATAGAATAGAATAGAATAGAATAGAATTCTTTATTGGCCAAGTGTGATTGGACACACAAGGAATTTGTCTTGGTGCAAATGCTCTCAGTAGATGTAAAAGAAAAGATACATTCATCAAGAGTCAAGAATCATAAGGTACAACACTTAATGATAGTCATAGGGTACAATAAACAATCAAATCATACTAGGAAACAGTCAATATAAATCATAGGGATACAAGCAACAAAGTTACACTCATACAGTCACAAGGGGGAGGGGATGGGTGATAAGGAGTGATGAGAAGATTAACAGTAATAGTAATGCAGACTTTGTAAATAGTTGGACAGTGTTGATGTGATGGCTTTTGGGAAAAAACTGTTCTTGTGTCTAGTTGTTCTGGTGTGCAATGCTCTATAGCCTCGTTTTGAGGGAAGGAGTTGAAATAGTTTATGTCCGGGATGTGAGAGGTCTGTAAATGGCCAATGAGGTAGAGTCATTATTAAATATCATGAAACTATATAAAAATAAGTTATACACAGCATCTGCCCATACTGTACCAATAATATTGCAAGATTCTTTAGTACTGGTTGGGAATAATAACTTGGCAACAGCAACTGTGAAAAAGATCTTGCAACTGTAGTTGATTGCAAATGAATCTGTATCAGCAACATGATGTGATGGCAATAAAGAAAACTGTATTATGTAGGTGGCAAATATTTCTATTTTATTTTGCACTGGTAGTATAGGTAGTCCTCAGCTTACGACCACAATTAAGCCCAAAATTTCTGTTGCTAACTGAAACAGTTGTTAAGTGAGTTTCCCCACCCCCATTTTGCAATCTTTCTTGCCATAGTTGTTAAGTTAATAATACAGCTGTTAAGTGAATCTGGCTTCCCCATTGACTTTGCTTGTCAGAAGATCACAACAGGTGATCACAAAATGACCCTGGGACATTGCAAACATTATAAATATGGGTCAGTTGCCAAGCATCTGAATTTTTATCACATGACCATGAGGATGCCGCAATGGTCATAAGTGTGAAAAACAGTCAGGTCACTTTTTCAGTGCCACTGCAACTTTGAACTATTGAACTAAATGAACTGTTGTAAACTGAAGACCAAAAATACTGTGTCCAGTTCCAAGAACTGTTCTTCAAAAGAAATTTAGACAAAAAAGGAACGACCAAGTATGATCAAGTCCTGTGAAATAAGATTAGTAAATTGGCATTATTTATCTGGAAAAAGAATTTAAGAAGGGATACAATAGGACACTTTAACTAACAAAAGAAAGACATACACAACAAAGTTTCATCGTTCCAGGATTCAGAACAGGATAGAATTAAATTATAGGAAGGTAGAGTATGATTGAACGTTGGGTAAAAGAGAATTAGAAAAGTCCAACAGTGAAACCAACAATCCAAAAAGGTGTGTCCCCCTTTATTGGATATGTACAAACTGAGGCTTGATAGTGACTTGTCATTTCAGGGATATTTAATTTATGAGAGGGAAGGTTCCTTCTCTGAGCTTGTGGTTGGTTTCTGAATGTTTCATTACCAGTGGAGTTTAGGCAGGGGTGGGATTCAAATTTCTTAACAACCGGTTCTGTGGGCATGGCCTAATTTGTGGGTGTGGCTTGATGATCCTGTGACTGGCTGGACATGGCTTGCTGACTGGGTGTGGCTTGATGATCATGTGACTGGCTGGGAATGGCTTGTATGTAAATATTGTAAATATTTAAATTTTTTATTAAAAAAGAGAAACCTAAAATCAGGCAAAGCAGGCAGGCAGATTGAGTTGCTCACAGAATCACAGATTCACTTAGAGATCTATCTATTTGTAATCTGCTACCTGAGTCTGCACTGAAAAATAGAAGCTTCAGTCCTAAGGAAGGTTCAGCTCTGCTTTTAGATTAGCTAGAAAGCAAGAAATCCAACGATTTCCTGCTTTCTAGTTAATCTAAGTCTCCCGGCACAGCAGAACAGCTGATGGTCGGGGGGGAGGAAAAATAGCAATTTAGCAGGCAAGTTTGATGACATGCATGCCAGGTAAGGAGTGAGTGGGTGGGGAGGGAAGGGGAGTCAGTGGTGCAATTTGCAGGTTCTCCAAACTGGGCAGAATCATAACAACCAGTTCTATAGAACTGGTCTGAATAGGTAGAACCCCACCCCTGAGTTTAGGGTATGTCAGTGTCAGTGCTGTTCTGCTTATAAGGGCTTCAGGTATGGGTGTGTTAAGTGAGGTTCTTGTGATGGGTCTTCTGATGGGTCTTGTGATAAGGAGATTACATCAGGTCAAGGTCATTAGGAGGTGAACTGCTGGTGGAAGGGGTTGCGTGGGTTGATATAGCGTCAGTGCTGTCTCTGGTTGGCTGTGTGGTTGATTTAGATTCTGAGGGGTTCGTAGGCTGGTTGTAGATCAATGTGTCTGTTGATAAAATTGATTGTGGAATGCCAGGCTTCAATGAACTCATGAGCATGGCAGGTGGTAGTGTGGCCAATGATTTTTGTGTTGCTCCAATAAAACTGGTGCTGTTTAGTATCAGTGTGGGTAGAGATTAAGGATTTAGGATTGTGGTGTTTGACTGCCAGCCAGTGTTTGTGGATCCTGATTTTTAATTGATGTGATGTTTGTCTGATGTAGAATTAATTGGTTGTAATGGTTAGAGTTGATTTTGTAGATTACATTGTTTCTTTCATCCCTCTGTATTTTGTCTTTGTTTCTGGAATGTGGCTGTGGGTTCATGGGCTATTGCTATTCGTATGGGTTGGAGGATTCTGACTGCATTTCTGACAACCCTTTTGTGTATGGGAGGGTTAGTCTTTAATTTATATTCCTGAGCTGAGGAAGAAATTAAATTCAATTTAAAGTTAAATCCTAAACAACTCTACACATGACACTAACATGTAGCTCAGCAATCTTCTAACTAAAGGCTATTATATTGCAGTCTCCAACTTTTCAGCTGAGGATTTTCACATTCTGACATCCTTAAATTCTTGGCTTCAGGAAGAACAATTTAAGTTTTAGATAAATTAATACCGTTCAGAAATGAAAAGCCAGCTACTATTGATTTCTGCCTCTTAGAGAAAAACTTAATCAATCCCTATATCCGTGCCATTAGTAACTGTTGCATCCAGTGTTGAAGTCTTCATTAGCTGAGTCATTTTCAAGGCCGCATAACTACATCCATCAATTTGCATTCATGCAGATTTAGAATGAACTGCAGAAATGCTACTGGCATTAACTGCAGTCTAAAAGGAGAGCTGAGGTTGAGGAAAGTTCATGGATAGCTACTACTAATACTGAAGTGCTGTGGTCAGCATAAGGAAAGGAAGCAAAAGGAGGGAAAGGCCACCGTTCAAAGCCAATCACATCCAGTCAAAGTTTTGACAAATGCTACAGAATCTGGGGGCTCTGAGATTAAAGAATTTATGTAGGTAGAATGGCAGCATGAATTAAACATACAATGGGCAACCTTTAAAAATCTAGATGGAGAGGGAGGGAGAAGGGGAGAGAGAGGAGGGAACAGAGGGAGGGAGAAGGAGAGATAGAGGAGGGGAGAGAGGGAGGGAGAGAAAGGGAGAGAGATGAAACTCATTTATATGGCCACCCAATTCACATAATAAGAACTCCACATAGCTGGTAACATTAAAAATCCACCATATAACAATCCATAAAACCCCACGTCTCCCTTAATGGCAGCAGCAATACATACAGATAGATAGAGATAACGGTAACAGAGATATAGACGATACACACACAGATGCATCATGAGTCCAGTGAATTCAGTCTCCTGCCATCCAGAACTTCAATCTCCCGGTAGCAATCCTGGTTACTCCTATCATCTCCATCAGTATGATGAGTTAGTAGGAGTGATGGAAGCGTAAGACTTGCATTTCTGGAGGGACAGCTGCTCTATTCCAGCTATTGTTTATTCTAGGCAATCACAGCCCCACACAGTACTCGCGTTCCTTTTAATTATTAAACACTGAAGATTGATATGGAGACCCTCTTTATGTAAGGTTTGTGATCTCAAGACACCCAGTCTTGGTGCATGTAGCCTGCTTTTTGAAAGGGGATGTGAGGTTGGAGAAAGCATATGGTCAAACAGCAATCCATGCTAGGCCCATGCTGAAATCAGAAATTCAATGGGTACTCCTGAAAACTCCTCCAGGGCTCTCACCATTTATGAAATTCTCCCAAGAAATGTTTGGGAAACTTAGGAGACTTGACTGGTGCCTGGTATCTAGCTCTGAACATACTGAAGGTACACTGCAAGTCATGTGTTTATGGAATAGTGCAGCTGAGTCAAAGCCAACCAGTGACAGTGCTATTTATCTAAATTTATTCCTTTGCTAACCATAAAATAGTTTGCCAAATATGCTCTGTTATGGCTGCTATGAACAAGTAAAGCGCAGTGTAATCTGCAGTCCCCTCCCTCCCAAAGGGGCTCAGATGTGTTTATTTCAGGAGCAATTTTAACTAAGTGAAGGATACAAAAAGCTCAAATCTGAACATCTGTTCCTTCTTCAATGAATGCTATTGTTTCTTCTTACTGCTACATTTTACCCTACAACCAATAGTAGATTTCGGAGACACAACAGTCAGTTGGGAAATGAGATCAACAGTGGTGCTTTAGCTTCTGCACAAGGCTATCCACTTTCCAAAGAACAGACTGGTTCCATCCCATACTCCCAATTTAAAAAGAGAAATGCAGAAGTTTTCTTGAGTGGGCACCAGCAATACCCACTTCCTCTGGACAAATGACTACACAAAAGACAATGAAACATCTCAGCTGAGGATTGGTGCTTTTATTTCTCAGGCAAATGTGAGAGGTGGCCCTCTAATCGCATTCTTAGAGATAACAGTCTAGAACAGGAGTCTGCAACCTGCAACTCTGGAGCCACGTGCGGCTCTTTTGGCCATCTGCTGCAGCTCCCTATCGGCTGATCCCACCACTGTTCAACTCTGTAAAAAAAAAATTCTCTAATTTTATGGGAACTGTTTGAAATAAGTGTGAAATTTAGGTAGGATAGTCATTTTGATTGCCGCAATTCTCCCTAATAATGAAATTTGTAGCTTCCCCCATGATTCCAAGTCTGTCTTTCTTTGTTGCAGAAGTTTCATATAATTATTTTTCTTTTATTGTTATACCTTTTGCAGTTAACATATTCCTAAGTATTTAATTTTCTTTGTCATTTGAAGCCCCATTACTCTTTCTAATTTTTTTTTCCTGCTCTTCTGTCAAATTCTTAGTTAACATTTTAGTTTTTTTGTCTATTAATTTTAAGGCCTGATACTTCTCCATATTTTTCTAATTCTTGAATTAAAATATTTCCTGTCTCTATAGGATCTTCAATAAAAAATACCAGGTCATCTGCAAAAGCCTGAAGTTTGAATTCCTCCTATTTAACTCTAGTACCTTTTATATCCATGTTCTGCCTAATTCGTATTCGTAGGATTTCTAGCAACAGAATGAAAAGCAGAGGCGACAGCGGACAACCCTGCCTTACCCCTTTCGTTATTTTAAAAATCTCTGTCTTTTTGCCATTTAGTAAAATACTTGCCTTTTGGGTAGAATATATCGCTTTTATCATATTCTCAAATTTATATCCTAAATTCATATTTTTTATTTGTTGCATCATAAATTGCCAATTTAGATTATCAAACGCCTTCTGCGCATCCAGAAAAACAAGTGCCACTTGTTTCTCTATATGTGTCTCGTAGTATTCCAAAATATCTAACACTATCCTTGTATTGTTTCTAATTTGCCTTGATGGAAGAAATTCATTTTGATCTGGATGTATGTATTCATTTAATAGCCTTTTTAATCTGTCTGCTATTATAGTTGTAAATATTTTATAATCAGCATTCAGTAGTGATATCGGCCTATGCTTCCCTCCATGAATCCGGCATTTTGGCTTCCATCAACACCTCATTGTACAGTTCTAACATTAATGGTTCTATCTGTTCACCCTTCAACTTATATATCTCCCTGGAGCCCAACTGGACCTGGAGTTTTATTATTTTTCTGCTTTTTGATTGCTTGTTTCAGTTCTATCATTGTTATTTCCTTAGATAAAATCTCCCTCATTTCTTCTATTATTGGTGGACTCCCTTCCTCTTTCAGGTAGTCTATTATTTTTATACAGGCCCTCAAAATATTGATATGCAATTCTTTTTTCCCTTCCATTGTATGTTGGAATTCTCCATTTTCATCCTGAAGTTGGTGTATTATCCTCTTCTCTCTTTTTTTTTTTAATCTATAGGACAACCATCTCCCTGGTTTATTCGCTTGCTCAAAGAAGTTTTGTTTTACTGCTTTTAAATTCTTTACCATTTCTTCTTGTTCCATAATGTTAAGTTTGTGTTTAGGTAATTTTAGTATTCTGTGTTGTTTTCTGTAGTTGGGTTTCTAAATTTTTAATTTCTTCTTGTAATATATTCTGTTGTTTTCACTTCTCTTTATTTCTTTTTGATGTATATGATATTACAATTCCACATGAATAAGTCTTCATGGTGTCCCAAAGATTTTGTATCGATGTATGTTGTTTGATATTCTCTTTTTAAAAAGTCCTAATTCTTTCATAAATTTCTGGGTAAATTCTTTATCTTTTATTATCTGTGGGTTTAAGGTCCATCTGCTTTTTGTTTTCTGTCAGCCTCTCCAAACTATTTTAAGTGGATTATGGTCTGCGCAGGTATTTGGTAGTATTTCAATCTTCTCCACCTCTTTTCCTACTTCCCCATTCATCCACACCATATCAATCTGGGACCAAGATTGGTGTGGGTTAGAGTAGAAAGTGAATTGTTTTTTTATCTAAACACAGTTGTCTCCATATATCTATTAAATTAAATTTATTTATTATTTTATTGTCAAATGTTTTATTTATTATTTATTTATTATGTTGGATGATAGACATGTGTCTGCCCAAAACATATTTAAACTCAGTTACTGATGATTGACCTACTACAGCCACTAGAAGTTGATTCCAAGCTTCCACTGTTCTTTCTGTGAAATAATACTTTCTAAGGTTACTTTTGAACTTCCCTCCTCTCAGTTTGAGGTTATGCCGCTGTTTCCATCCATTACTTCTTGTCCTGTCTTTAAGTGCTTTGGAGAATAGGTGACCCCGTCTTCTTTGTGGCAGCCCCTTAAATATTGGAAGGCTGCTATCATGTCACCTGTAGTCCTTCTCTTCGGTAAACTACTAGACATTCCCAGTTCCTGCAACCATTCTTCATATAATTTTTATCATTTACCTTAAAATGATTTTCAATTAGGTTTGGAGATGTAGATAAGAATACTGTATTTCACAATTTTGGAAAAACGAAGGGGGGGGAGAAGGAATAATTACATACTTTCCTTCTTCCTCAAAGAGAATCTGACACCAGGGCAATTAAAAGACTAGTGATTTATACTGTCATCTAGCCATCCCTGTAGTAATAGATCACTAATTTGGGCAGGTTTTATATCACCATAGGGATGATCGGACGATGCTATAAATCACAAGTGTGGATATCCTTTAAGAAAGACTATTTAAGAAATAAAGGTAAGGTCCCTCTTGAGCTGGACTAGAGCTAGGCAATTAAATGAGCACACCTATCCAATTTTATTCATGACACTATGAAAATGGTTTACTACTGCTTTCTTATGAGACTTCTTCCTCCTCCTCTTCCTCCTCCTCCTGGAATTCCCCATCCATATCATGGAACATGAGTAAATTAATCACCTATTTCCTATCCATTTTCAAAAATAAGCAATTCGTCAGGCTGAATTTCTCACAGGAAGCTTTTAATTAAAGGCACAGATGATCGGAAAAAATATTAGCAGCTTTGCCTAGGTAGACCAACTTCTATTAAAATTGTGCTTTATTGATGAATGAAATAAAAGATCACTGCTTGTCAGAGGCAGCTGGTTTAAATGTGACATGCATCTGACTCTCATCAGGATACGATTTTGAATGATGAATATCAATTCTGTGCATTGCATTCTCGTGATACAATGTGCCACTTGGGTGTGAATCCAGTAGAAATAATGGCACATTGTAAGGCAAGAGGCAGAGTTTCTGATTTGCTTGTTCTTTGTAAAAGTTCCTCAAACTTTCAGATAAACAATTGCCAAAGATTTGATTTGCCTCATAGTAACTGTGCCTCCCAGATAGCTGCACCTTCTTAATTTAATTTTCCATACAAGTCACTAGCTCTACTCCTATCTACTAATTAAGGTTATTTCAATACAACCAGCTTGCATTTTAAAGGGACAATCCTAAAATTGTATGACCCTGAATCTTTCTGGGCACCTTCTAAAGAAAACTCCAAGATTTAATGCCCTTCAATGTGCTCATATTATCATTCTCAGAAATAATTTCCAGACATTAAGGCACCAATAAGTTTACAGTCAGTCTGGCAGTCAAAACTACCTCTGGCATTACCTCCTTTTTTTTAAACACATCAAGTATTAAATGCAAAACAGCCGTTTGAATTTAACATTTTCTCACTGCATTAAAAATGCATAACAAATCATTTTCAATATTCTAACTAATGCTACTAGGTTGCAAAACTCGGGGTAGCCATTAAATGGCAGCAAGTAGACTTTGAAAACTCTAGGGGCTTTCTGCCATCTTGTGGCCATCTGCATTTTTGCATCCCAGATCTAGTAGCCCTATACCAGGGGTGTCAAACTGGGGGCCCACATGCCAGATGCGTCACACACAGGCCACACTCATCCCAGCTTCACAAAGGGAAAAATGTCACAATATGTCATGTGACAGCAACCTGATGCCACAAGTTTGACGCATGTGCCCTACACAATGTTCTTTTAAATATTGATCAAGATGGCCATTTTCATTATGTCAATACTTCAATGCCAGTGTATGCTATAAATGGTTCCCAGAAGTATCTGGCCACTTAAAAACATGGAGTGTTAGCCTAGTCTACCATTTTCTCCACTTTAGTTCTGGACTGACCATGAATTAGGTAGCTGAAGTCATGCTACTTCTTTTCATTACTCTTTCTCTGTGCCATCACCATGTTTCTACCCCTCCTATCCTCCCCCAACTAGTCCCAATATTGCCGTCTGCTCTAATTATAACAAGTAAATAGTAAGTAAGTTATCCGTTTAGACAATCTCAATATTCTGTAGCCATTTCCTTAAATCCCTTCCCTCCTCTCCTGGTTTTAATCCTTCTTTAATGGATAATTTACTTCCAATGATAGAATCCCGTTTTAAAAGAAAAGAGTTTGTCAAAATTCACACTGAATGGAAGTTTTCCCCCATCTCATTTTGGACTCAATTGTATTATTCAAAGAGGGAGGTGATGGTTGGATTTGCAGCTCATCGTAAACTCAAGCAGTCCACAGGCTGAACTGAAGATCTACTAGCTAATTTGGGAAGGGATTTAGAAAGTAGGGTGTTTTGCTTAATCAAAAGAAAGCAGTATTTTTAGGGTACAATTTGACCTTCTTCCAAAACAGTAAAAGCTTTTTTGTGTCCCAATTTCAGAGAGGCCTTTGGCTTCAGTCTCCTTCACCCACTCAAAAAGTAAGGAAGATCTGCATGCCAGTTGGTAACCTCTATTTATATTGTTCAAAGGTTGGTATAGTCTATAGTAGGATGCGCCAAGTAGATGAATAGCTACCTTAAATAATGCCATCTAGACCATGATCTCAGTATTCTCATTCCTCACACTTCTTCAAACGTGTCTTTCTTAGAATTTGTTTTGATTAAGGCAATTTTATTCCTTGTTTTTTAAAAAGGACATCAGGAACTACACTGTTTTCATATCTATATATCAGCATGGATGGAAATGCATTTATAGCATGGATAGATTCTATTTAAAAAGGTAACAACCAAGGGAGTGAAGCTTGGGAAATCCTTTTGGATTCTGGACACATTTGGAAAAATTAAAGAGTTTTATGCACCTCACAAAATGATGGCAGTGGTAGGAATTTTGGAGCCCAGAGGCATTTTTTGGAAATAAATGTGAAGCTAGTGCTTGCTGTTCAGTTTTGCAGCATGTTGGAGCTGTATACTGCATGAATCAAAAAGAGGGCTGTGAAAATATTTACAGACCCCTCACATCCCATACATAAACTGTTTCAACTCCTACCCTCAAAACGACGCTATAGAGCACTGCACACCAGAACAACTAGACACAAGGACAGTTCTTGATGAAGGTATCTTTTCTTTTATGTACATTGAGACAAATTCCTTGTGTGTCCAATCACACTTGGCCAATAAGGAATTCTATTCTATTCTAAAGAATTCTATAATTGTTAACATCAGAAGACACAAGGGAATATCTTGAGCAACAGATGACAATGCTTATACTTGGGTTGAAAATCAGTCTTTATTGGTGTGTGGATTTTCATCCACTGATCACCCACTCCATTCAGAAAATTTCCTTTTCTTTTCCCAAATGTTATATATCCAAGCATTCTAAGTCTAATAATAACATAATAGATCTGAAAATATGGTCACTGTTTAAAATGAAAATGCCCCAAAGTTTATCAATACTCAATATCCCTTTCTATAAATATAGTTTTGAAGGTTTCCCCACTTTCTAACAGTCAGCCTATTATAAAAACCACCTGCTCTGTTCTGAGATAGCTGTACAATGGTTGTAATTTTACTGTAAACTTGTTTCATTACTTTAATAAGTATATTAGTGTAAGAGGTAATGATATAAAATGGATAATTAAACAGGTGGTGGTATGATGGAATAAAATTCCCAATTGCAAGTTCAACGAAGAAAAAGCAGGAACAGACTTAACAAGTATAAAACAATTTAAAGAAGTCAAATGCTAAAGAAAAAATGACCTCAGAAGGGTGCAGTAACTATGAAAACAAAAGAGGATGAGAACGATTTGTTTAAAGTCTGCTCAAGGGTGCAAAGGACAGTTGTAGAGATTGTTACAATTCATTAGAAAAGAAAGGTACTAGTAGCGCCCCTGGGAAAACAGGATTGTTACAATGAGGTCCAAGCCCAATATCTGCTAAAAATATGCCTTTGCTCATAGATTGGCATGTCATTCTAATTATGGAGGAGTCAATCAACCTAAACCAGCCTAAGAATCAACCTAAACCAGCCTTCATTTGGACTCCATATTTGCTTCATAGAAGATGTTCCAGAATTTCCCTCTGGGACCTGTGTTTCTTTCTTAGATGCAAACCAGGGGTGGGATTCTGTCGGTTCGGACCAGTTCGGGCAAACTGGTAGTTACAGCGAGTAGTTGGCCCCACCCACCCACCCCTGCACCAGTCTGTCCTGTATTTCCGTGTTTTGCAACCCAGCTGATTCGTGCGGCACAGGGGATTGCTGCACCTCAGCTGTTTTACTCAATGGAGCTGCAGCAGAAGGTAAGTTTGAGAACTGAAAAGCGTGCACTCACCAAACTGGTTGTTTCATCAGTTAAATCCCACCACTGATGAAAACCCATCGTGATATGATTTGTCACTTGTTCAAGCATTTATTTATGTATTTATTTATGTATTTATGTATTTATTTATTTAATTTACTGGCCACCCATCTTACCATATGATAACTCTGAACTGCTTACAATCGTAAAAATATATCTATACATGTACAATTAAAACATAGCTAATTAAAATAGCAATAGGACTTAGACTTATATACCGCTTCACAGCGCTTTACAGCCCTCTCTAAGCAATTTACAGAGTCAACATATTGTGCCCAACAATCTGGGTCCTCATTTTACTGACCTCAGAAGGATGGAAGGCTGAGTCAGCTTTGAGCCTGGTGAGATTCAAACTGCCAAATGGCAGGCAGCCGGCAGGCAGCCGAAGCAGCCTGCAATTACTGCACTCTAACCACTATGCCTCTGCAGCTCATCAATATTAAAACCCAAGGAGACATTGGGGAAAGTGGGGGCAGAGCTGGGGGGAGGTAGGGTGTGTTGTTATTCCATCAACCATCTCCACTGTGCTATTCCCCGACTTATGATCATTATCGCCAGGAAGCTGGGGTTAAAGCTATAACATGAAGCTGGTGTTTACTGAAATGAGATGGCTAGAACATGTTCTAGTCACCACCATATTTTAAAACTGATTCTTTAGAACAATTGTATTATAGGTGTATATGTGTTTAGGTTTATATACATATGAGTGTGTGTCTATATGCCTTCATGTCTACATGTCTATATGTATGTTTGTGAATTATCCAGTTTCTTTAATACAGCTTTTTTTCTGCACCAAATCTTCTGTTTTCCATTTTTTATTTTTCTAGGCTGTCAGGTTCCAACTTTACAACTCCCAGAGCAAATTATTTCTGTTTGCAAAATGCAGAGTATTTCAGTTGCTACATTATACTATTTATACTTTATTCATGACTCTCCAAGTTCCCAGGACTCTAACTTCCCCACCTCTGACATTGTTATAAAAATAAGGAAGGTATACCTGTATGTCATAAGAACACATTATATGTCCTTATTCAATTTTGATTAAATTTGGAGAGGAAGGGAAAGAAATAAGTGACTGGGCTATAAACATCCTAAATATCCAATTTTTATAGATCAGAATTTGCCTTCCAAAATGCTTTTATCAACTCCTATGCTTTTTTTGTCATTTTCCTCATATAAAGTCTCCATCAGTCGTGAAAATCAGTCCCAAGGAATTTAGACTTTTCCTTAATCTAATCCATTTAGAAAATAACTCACAATTTATTGAATGAAGAAGACAAAATGGATAGGTTTTCATTAGGCTAACAAACTCCTTTCTCATTTTTAGCAGCTAAAATGTGTTCTCTGTCGAAATGCCATTTATTTTGCCCTTCGGTAGTGGGGATTAGATTAAAATGGAATGCACCACACCAAACACTACAACTGGTTTGCAATTTTTTCTGTACCAATATTTCAAGCAGTTCATCGACAAGCCTCTCTTAGGCTGGGTTTTTTTTTAATGGCTAGAAATAGAGCGACTGGCAGTAATACTTTGTATATCGTTACACAGAATGATGTAACAGGACATTTCAAATGAAAAGAACAAAAATTACTATTTTAAACAGTACATTCTGGGATCATTTTAGAAATTTTTGCACGGCCTCATTATGGCTCCAAAGCTGTTGTGGCGCAGTGGTTAAAATGCAGCATTGCAGTCTAATTCTAGAGCCATCTTATCTGCACCCAAAGGAACTCCAAATGCCCAAGTAAGAATCGAGACAGGCATGCCTCAAATTCAGGTAAGAGCCTGGAAGATGATGATCATGCATTGGCTAAAAATGCATTTCTTCCCAGCGGGGCTGACCCCTCTAATACTGATTGATAACTACCCCTCCCCCTGGAAGCAGGCAATAGACCACAAACTGGGTTCTTATGGACTCTCACCAGTATTCTTAATGTCCCTAGGCTTTGACCAAGCAAAGCAAGAAATAATCAATAGAATGAAGGACATGGAGTTCCAAGAAGAATTAAATAGGTTGGCTTGCCACAGCAGGGACAGAATCAAATGGGGAGTGTGGGAATCGGCAAGATATCTGAATGATCTGACCTTCCCAAAACAAAGAATAGCTTTCTTTAGAGCCAGATTCAATATTCTCCCATCAGCACTTCTTCAGGGCAGGTATAAGAAAACACCAATAGCAGAATGGGTATGTATATGTGGTAAAGGAGAAGTTTTTTTATTTATTTATTTTATTGGACTTATATGCCCCATCTCAAGACTCTGCTCACAGTTAAAACATACAATACAATAATTATTTAAAAAGAATTAAACAATTTTAAAGCCCAATAAAACCAAATTAAAATACTTAAAATTATCCCCTGGCCCTGGTGAGGTAATCACAGCCCGATTTGGTCAAACAACCAGGTCTTTAAATCGCGGCAGAAGGTGTGGAGGTCAGGGGCCAGATGGAGGTCCAGAGGCAGTTCATTCCATAAGTCGGGGATAGAATAGGCTCATCGCCGGGGGACCGCCAGCTGACATTGACTTGCCGACGGGACCCTGAGGAGTCCTTGCCTATGTGCCCGCACGGGGCGGGTGGCACTCGATATCGGCAGGAGCCGCTCCCTTAAATATTGTGGACCCATGTCATGTAGGACTTTGAATGTTAAAGTCAGAACCTTGAATCTCACCCGGAGTGCAACCAGCAACCAATGCAGGCCGCGCAGGAGGGGGGTAATATGGGAGAATCGGGTAACTCCCATCACCACATGTTTTATTGTACTGTGAGCTATACAGAGTTTATAGGTCATTGTATATTCTCCCCTTACTAGAGAGATTGCCAGGGAGGGCAGACAATTTTTATGTAGACTTTCTCCTCCAGGATTCAAACCCAGGTATTAAACGTGTAGTAGCAAAATTCTGTGTTGCTGAAATGTCTAAAAGGAAAAAAACTGGTTACAGAATTATAGTGGTCAGTTTATGACAATTTTTGTAGATAGAACAATCTTTGGAAAATGATATTCACACACATACTTATTGGATCTCCACTAATATAAACTAGGGAGTGACCCTAATTGTTTGAGAACACATATTTTCTTAATAGGGATGTTATTATCTACTAGTAATGTATTATAATTGTTAGATTTCCATGAAGAGTCAGACGCGGAGTGCTTCAGTGAAGAGTTTATTAGTGACTACAGCTCATAACAGACCCGATTTGGCTGGACTGCGCTGCTACTTATAGCCAGCAGCCGCAGTTGCCAGCCAATCAGAGTGCAGGGTTTTCCCGCACTATTTAAACCAATCATTTCTGACATTTTACAAGAACAGTTCAAACTTAACCAATGACATTCAAACCTGCATACATAACAATAATGACAATATTTTTATGTATATGTAAATAGTGGTGTCTATTGCTGGTCTAAGACCGTAATAAAGTTTATTCATTCATTCATTCAGGCTAATTCTGTCCACAGCCTGGAGTTCAATCCTGACTGACTCAAGGTTGGCTCAGCCTTCCACCCTTCTATGGCTAGTAAAATAAAGACCCAGATTGTTAGGGGCAATATGGTGACTCTGTAAACCGCTTAGAGAGGGCTGTAAAGCACTGTGAAGTGATATATAAATCTAAGTGCTATTGCTACAATGTACAATTTTTTTAAATGGTTAAAGAATCCAATGTAAGGTTTCATTCCTTAAAGATCACATTCACACAGGATAATGATAGCAATAGCAGTTTACTGACTCAGCATATTGCCTCCAACAATTTGGGTCTTCTTCTTACTCACCTCGGAAGGATTGAAGTGTTCTGACCAAGGCTTCCTGAGACACCAACAAACACACATAAAATCCAAAACTCTTTTATTTTAGTTCAATGGCTGTGAAGTATCATCAGTCACAGCCCGGAATGAGTCTTAACCAGTTATAATTAGTCCCAGGGATGTCTGCCAAAGTTCTTCAAGAGACATCAGATAAGAATTCACCTTATCTTACTTGAAGCGTTGCCATTGACTGAAGTCCCAATTAGTCTTTCCAAAACCAAACAGAGAACAAATTCACCATGGAGTTTTCAGAGTCCAAACTGGTCAGAGCAAATGACGTTGCTTCCTTCAAAGTTTCCTACCTTTGCACTTCCTTTATACCTTATGGTGGGGGGAATCACCTCCAAGTCTTACTCCCGAGTCATCCCTTTTGTCTTTGCTGCTTCTGGCAGCTCTGCGTGCACACACACACTGAGAACAGGCTCCCCTAGTTCCTCTGCCTCTCTGCTGCCAGATTCTGGAGGCTCCGAGTCAGCACATAACTCCCAGATGGTCCTGGCCCCATCAGATGCAGAACCCTCATCCAAGACCTCCCAGACTCCCAGACTGGTCCCTGTTCTTCCCCACTGTCTGATTCTGCTGCCGTCTGCATAGGCTGCTGGCAAACCACAACATGAAGGCTGAGTCAACCTTGAACCTGGTGAGATTTAAACTGCCAAACAGCAGGCAGTCAGCAGAAGTAGCCTGCAGTACTGCACTCTAACTACATGTGCCACTGTGGCTCATGATGACAGTTTTATCCATATTTTTTTAAAAAATTGTAGACAGATAAACACTTGGTGAAAAGGAGAATAAGGAGGCTATAGCAATTCCCAATGCATTGATTAGGCAAATGAAAAATTAGATTATGACTTCCCTTTAAAATTAGCAAGTTACTTTAAAGATTTTAGAGAATGGTCAAATATATCATAAATTTTGAAGAGGTAATGCCAAGGGGGAATTACATGAAGAGATACCCACACTTCAAGCTCAACTCCAAATGTCTGCATAAATCATTATGTAATTTCCTTGGCAGTTTTATGGAACTTGCCTTTTTTTCTGGGAAGCATTTTATCTTCCTGGTCTAGTCTAAAATCCCACAATTTCCAGGCCCTCCCTCTTCCCAATATTGCCCAACCTGCTTAACTCCCAATATCAGGTAGCCATCTACTAAAGCCTTGAGTGGCAAGAATGGGAAGGAGATGGATTGGAATGAAAGGGCATGGAGAAGGATTGAAGGCGCTATTGGTATCTTTGATAGATACCTTCAGCTGAGATACACTGCACAAACCTGGATGACTACTAAATGGCAGCAAAGTGATACCAAAAAGTTGGTTTTTTCCCACCACTACCTATTCTGGATTTTTGCAGCCATAATCTGGCAGTCTTAAACTTTAGGTGGATTTTCAACCATCCTTAATTGGCAGAGAGGGGGGAACCCTATTAATCTCCTATCTTTCAAACTCTCTGTGTCCTCTATTTTTAATTTAAAAAATAAAATTAATGAGTTATTTTACTTGAACAATATATATCATGTATAATTTAACTCTGGAATCACTGCAGTCCTATTCACACATAGGAAGAACTCTCACTGAATCAGCCCTGCATATTGTTTTAAAATCTGGACTGAAACCAGTGTTATGAATGGGAGGTAAGTTGAAGATCACACCAGTTTTAGGGGATGAAATGTTTGATTGATGAAAGCTCAGATCAGTATATTCATGCTAAATGGCAATATGACTCAAGTATTTATTTCAAATATTCTGTTATGAATGGATTGAGTATAGAGATGACCTTTCGCCAATGTGAGAAGATAGGGATCAATCATTTTCTCATATTTGTTCTTTCTCTGGGAGATCCACATACATTGTTCATATTTCTCCTATCCTACGGAATGAACTTTTAGGAAGCACTATAAGATTCTGGGGGAAATAAAGCTGTGAAATGTTTTGCTCACCCCCTATGAGTGGAAACTAATCAAGGAGAGAAGCAACCTAGAACTAAGGAGAAATTTCCTGACAGCTAGAACAATTAATCAGTGGAACAACTTGCCTCCAGAGGTTGTGAATGCTCCAACACTGGAAATTTTAAAGAAGAAATCAGATAAACATTTGTCTGAAATGGGTTTCCTGCCTAAGCAGGGGGTTGGACTAGAAGACCTCCAAAGTCCCTTCCAACTCTGTTATTCTATTCTATTCATATCCTCCTGATGAAGTATATGGATCCACTTCAAGATAAATCCACTTCCAAATATCAATCTAAGTCTGGGATATTTTCTAGAAATCAGGTTCTTAATAATATTGACATTATTCAGTTACTAGTTCTCAAGTCAATATTTTAAGAGAAGTAACATGTGTCCTAAGACATTGGTAGAAATAACCAGTTCCAAAAAAAGTCTAAATTTCTTTTTTCTTTAAATACTGTAAATTGTTCAGCCAATATGAATAAGCCATTGATAACAAGGACTCAGCCGAAATCCTTCTGTTAGAGGCTCTTTCTTTTTGAAGCTATGCTCAGATATGGAATTATTTCTAGAAACCAGGTGTTCACTTCAAAACAGCTGCAAGTTTAATCACCCCAAAAAATCCCTGTATTTTCTTATGTAACATCTTCTTGAGTTTCTTCTGCCTAGGAAAGCTATAAGCCTTATCCCTGTGATGCAGAAGATATCCAACCCCAGGCATCCTCGATGCTGAAAGATTGGATTAGACTGCTTGCCTGCAGGCATTGTCATCCACAAGTTTGTTTTGGTTTTTCTTCTATCAGTATAATTGACACTTATCCTATCCCACCTAATTTGTAGGAATAACCTGTAGCCCCGTTCAGATTTCTATTAAAGATGTCTTCTGGGTTGATGTGCTTGCATTTATAATGTATCCTTTGCTTGTCACAAGCGAATGTTTGTGAGGTGCCGGCTACAGGTTTTATGAGACACCTGACTATTTGTTTGCTGTTTTAATCAAGTTCACTTATAATAGGATTTTGGTTCCATTCAGGTATGGCTATCATAAATAAGAAGAAAACTCGTCAGAGGATCTGTGGTTTTTTTTTTTCTTCCTTCTGAAGTTACACATTTTGAAGTATTATCTCTGAACATTCTTAAGGGGTGCTGCGCACAAAGTCATCCATGCTTTTCTGCATTGAGGCAACCAGCATCCCAATGTGTTAATGTTGGACTTCAATTTGCATCATTATGTTCGAAGCTAATTTGTAGAGACACAATTCTCTACATTTCCATTAAACATATTCTATTCAGATTAGTATATTATTTGAGGGGTCCCTGGTGATCTCTGAGCTTGCTTGTTTTCTTGCAAACATTTCATTGCCCTAACATCATCAGTGCTAGTGTATTACTTATGATCTGGTTCAATAAAATGTTGTGACAGCATCTGAATATTCCACTGCTCCTTAATGGTCCAGGGTGGACATTTCATGATTCACCAGTGGGAGATCATTTCCTGTTCATTCAATTATTTTTGAGAGATCTCCCTGTGTAACTTCTTTCCAATTATCAAGAGGAAGCAGCCAAGCAGGTGATTTTGTGTATGTGTGTAGGAGACAAGAAGGGCATGGGGGCGGGGTACAGCCCAGCTTGGAATGTAGAGCAAATACACTGGAGTTGTGCACTTAATCAATTTAAATAATAAAAACTAAAGCTATTTGTTTACTTTCCCTTATAAAATATTGTACAGACTTTAGGTACCTGCAACTATTCATCGTATGTTTTATCCTCCTGTCTCCTAATTATCTTGGTTGCTTTTCTCTGCACTCTTTCTAGAATCTCAACAATGTTTTTATAATGTGGTGACCAAAACTGGATTCTCTGGAATTTGTTGAAACAAGCTGCTATGGTGAACTGAATCATTAATGTGGCTTTAAAAGCAGCCATGTCCTTTTTTCAGGCTCACACAGAAGCCAACCAAAAAAACCCACATTTTATTCTATCATAATAAATGAATAGCAGAGATCTATTTTTCATACCTCTGCATGGTGCGCAGCCCTTCTTCTAAATAAGTTTGAAAATAATAATATATAAACAAAACTCCCATAAGGATAAGTATAATAAAAAAGACATTCACAATGAAAAAAAACTAATGGTTTCTCTCAAAATCAAATCAAATAAATGATTATTTTCTCCTACTTACCTGAATTGAGGAATAATATCCCCACTGTACCATCCTGGCTTTTTAGGTATTTAGCTCAGCAGGCAGAGATTCATCTATAATCTAGTTATATATCAAAAGTAGTTATTTGTACCTATTTAAAGAAACAAGGTTGACTTTTGAAAAACTTCCTGGTTTGGTTTTACATAAGGTAAAGTAGGGCAACCTACCTGAACTTGATCCCTTCAGCAGGTTTAACTCCCATTGTTCCCATTTAACATAAGATTGCACTATGATGGGGTTCCAGTCTTGATATATAAACCAGTGAACTCATGACCTATTTCAGCATTTTTCTTCCCAAATGTAATATAGGCTTGTGCTATACTCATGGCTCTCAGGAGAGCTTTGGTGAAGCCACTTCCTCCTCCTTCATTTCATCTGACCTGCAGAACTTCCTGCCACTTTGTTCGGGGAAGGAGGGACAAAAGGAGCAGCAGAATGTGAGGAGAAGTGCACCCCTACTCACCATTCCAATGGAATGGTGCCATAACTGGCAACCCCAGCAGCGGTAGCAGTTCTCCCTTGTCCTTTCTCTTTCCATATATAATATAGATTTCCACCTTTTCATGACCCTCAGGAGATCCTGGTGAAGCCCCCTCCTTAGCTGACCATGGAACTGATGCTCGGTTGTGAGAACATGTATCAAAGATAGCAGAGATGGGGTAAACTTCATCCCACTTCTCATCCTAGCCTGTCCCCAAGGGGCCCTTCCCTCCAGGGAAGAAGAGGACTAACCCATCAACCACTGGCACCCCCAAGCCAGTTCTACCTTGACAGAGGCATCCAAGTGGCTCCTTTGTTTTTCCCTCACTGGCTACCATCGTTAAGAGATTTCAAATTTTGGCCTCAATTCCAAAGCAGCCAATAGTTGCTCACCTGTGAGGCCTTGCTACCAACCAGTTAGGCACAGAGGTCAGAGGGAGGTGAGGAAGAGGATAGAGTTATGCAACTTATGGATTTCTGGGAAATGTAGTTGGAAGGTGTGATGGCGCTGACACATCCAAAAATTTGCCAAATTTCAGTCCCACAGGAGTCACAGGTCCCGGAATTTTGGGCATATTCTGTAAATTAGCCTATTGTATATTGATTCAAAATTGTATTGGTTTGTATATTGCCCTGTGATGCACCATTCCATCCAACTGAAGATTACAACATATCAGACATGAAGATAGTATACTACAGATTCATATATGCATCTGTGTACACGTACATATCTCTGAAGCTACTGCAGGCTAATTCTCTTGGCAATCCATCCACATTAATGCCTCTGTAGAAAAAAGATGACAATTTTTTTAAAATGTATTCTTTAATCAGCTTTAAACTGCTTGCCTTCCTGCTGATATCAGCTGAACTGAAGCCAGTTTAAGGAATAACTGTCTGGTTTTCACGATTTGACAATAATGCTGACCAGGCCCTCTGTCTTGATAGAAGTTACCATGACCTCTAGTTAGTAGATTTCCCTGTTTCTTTATCCTTCCCACCCCCATTTGGGAAAACAAGTTCCAATTGCTTTCTTTTTTCATGAGCAAACATCAGCCAGCAATCACAGAAGCATTCAATTGGAAAGTAACTTGGAGGTCATCCAACCCAACCTCTTGCTCAGTGAAAGAGTTGCTTATTCACAAGGAGGTTTTCACAAGTCAATTCCAGTTTTTACTGGGGTTTTTTTCTTAAGTTAGAAAAGAAATCCTTACAAATTTTATCCTAAACAGTCCAACAGATTGAATGTAATCCCAGTCTCCCAGTCCCATTTGTATGTTCCTTTAAGAAAGGTTCAACAAGCTCAAGAATCTTAGACAGATTCCAGTCCAAGAACATGGGGGGGCATCTTCTTTGGAAAAGAGGGAGGGGTTGGATGCATAGGTTTCCCGCCCCCCTATCATTCTTATAATTGTCAATAAGAATTGTTTGGGAATTGCTTGCCCTGAATTCCAGCCCCTTGAAGATCATTCTATAAATTAGCCTATTCTACATTGATTCAAATTAGTGCCTTTATATTTTTAAGTATTGTAAATTCGTCTTTTGGGCTTGTGAATTTGGTTTAATCTTTTCTTAATTATTTATTGTTGTTGTTTTTAGTTGTGAGCCACCCAAGTCTTCAGAGATGGGGTGGCATACAAGTCCAAAAAATAAATAATAAATAAAATAAATAATTGCAAAGGAAGGGCCATGGAGAACAAGGATCTGTATAGTCAGTAGACAAATGTTAGCACGATGAAGCAGATGCCTTGCCTTTAATGAGATGCTGCATAGCAGACAGTCTAAGCTACACCACTCCTGCCAGCCAAAGTTGAAAAACAGTATTTTTGATATGGATCCAGAAAAAAATGGAGTGCAGGGTGGAAGTTGTTTGCACAGTGGCTACACACAGGTTGAAGATGATATCAAGACTTCAGTTAAGAATGTTCTCCTTGCATTGAGAGCAGCAGGTTATGCAGGAATCTCTGTACAGGAATCTATTAGGCCTTGGTGGCTCAGGCTGTTAAATGCCTGCATTTAAGTTCCAGCTGCCTGCAATTACTGTAGGCTCGAATCCCACCAGGCTCAAGGTTGACTCAGCCTTCCATCCTCCCGGGGTAGGTAAATTGAGGACCCAAGATTGTTGGGGGCAATTAGCTGACTTTGTAAAAATGCCGCTTAGTAATAAGCAGGCATATACAATGGAATGAAGGCTATTGCTGAGCACACTGGGTTGTATCCCAAAATTGTAAGCCGCCCTGAGTCTTCGGAGAAGGGCGGCATATAAATGTAATTAAAAAAACTAAATGTGTATAGAACCAGGATTTTTTTAAATCTGGAGTTAAATAGTCCTCGTATAGTTTTAGGCCACTGTACCATCCTCCGTACAAGCAATTTTGAAACAATTTCTTGTCAATGCATTTCTTGTAAAATAATACAAAAAAAAACACCCTGCTTTTTTTTCACCTGATAAAAATATACTAGCAAAGAATTACTGGCAAAGACTGAATCTAGTTCCCAAAAGAAGCTGTAAATTGTATCATGGTTTTCATACCACACTATCATATTTCGATTGCTCCCAGAATTGCATATGGTAATATCAGAGTGCGAGTTTTCATATTCCGAAGCATTGCAATAAAATAATACAATTTTCAACCAATTTTTTCCCTACAATGCGTGTCTTCTGTAACACTGGTTGGAGTATCAAGGCACCTGGCCGTTTGGGAGTAGTTATTTGTGGAATCAAGGCAGATATCAAAGGACCCAAGGAGGCATATATCTTTATCTCCCCCCGTGAGGTCATCTCACATAGCTCATTTCACCTCTTCACCAAGAATTATAACATCCTCGGTAGACAATCTTTTCACTTTGTAAAAGCTCCTTGGATACTTATAGAATGCTTGCAAGGGATGTTCACCTGAATAAAAAAGATTTCCTGAATTGATGGGAGCCTGGGGAAGATATTTTTCATGATCTACAGGATGTTTCTCACAGCAGTAAGGTACATAAACCAAACATAAATCTGTTTACAAACCCTGTGATCCATATACTCTGAATTGAATTGCACTGCTTGATGGAAGAACTATCACATCCCCTTTTTTCCACTCAGAGTGGGTTTTGTCCCCTCCCCCATTTCTGATGTTCTCATTTACACCTTCTTTTTTATATCCCATTTGGGAACTGATGATCTATATCATCAGTCTGGAGCAATCCAGACATGTGCTCAATCCTCACTAAAGGATGTGGATTTGATGCAGGACTGAATGAGCTCTGTTCGTTTGGGAAACCTCTTCCTGATGAGGCAAAGTAAACTGATGGAGGCAGCAAGGTTCATTCACAAATGCTTTGTCCGTTCTCTTTCAGCCTCAATAGTCATCGGGAAATGGTGGTGTGAGATGGAGCCCTGCCTAGAGGGTGAGGAATGCAAGACATTACCTGACAATTCAGGATGGATGTGTGCAACTGGCAATAAAGTCAAGACCACCAGAGTAAGTTGATGCTTTCCTTATCACTGGATGTTAAAATATTGTAGGTTCACATAGTAAAATACTTTTTTTTCTTTTAACAATCCTGAAAACCCTTGCATCAGGGTGGAGTTGGGGTGACTGAATGGAGATGAGCATTTACTAGCCAGATGCCCTTCCTGACACTTACACAGAATTCAGATATTTTCAGCAGATATTTTCTGTTTGAGCTCAGAGAGAGAAATATCTGCCATGACCTAGGATCAAGCTCACAGCCCCCTAATTGTATGGCCATCACACCATTCTTGTAGCAAAGTATGGTAGACCAGAACCTAGTTCTTGGTAAGCTAGAAAAAAGTGGGATAGATAGCATCACCATCAGATGGATTTGTAACTGGCTGACAAACTGTACTCAATGAGCACTGTAGTCCTTAATGATACTATATCTACATGGAGGGAAGTAAGCAGTGGGGTACCACAAGGTTCTGTGTTAGGGCCAGTACTCTTCAATATCTTCATATATGACTTTGATGAGGGGATAGAAGGGGAATGTACCAATTTTGCAGATGATTCTAAACTGGAAGGAATAGCCAACACCCTAGATGATAGGCTCAAGATCCAGATGGATCTTGACAGAGTTGAACACTGGGCCCTATCTAACACAATGAAAATCAATGTAGAGAAAAGTAAAATCTTACACTTAGGCAAGAAAAAACAAAAGTACACATAGACTGGGTGAAATTCAGGTTTAATAGCAGTAACTGTAAGAGGGATCTTGGAGACTTAATGGACAACCAATTAATATGAGCCAACAGTGTGCAGCAGTGGCCAAAAAAGCCAATGCATTAACAAAAGGATACAATCAAGATCAAATGAGGTACTAATACTACTCTATAAAGCCTTAGTAAGACCACACCTAGAATACTCTAAAACACTATAAAAAAGATGTTGAGATTCTAGAAGGAGTGCAGACAAAAGCAACCAAGATGATTAGGAGACTGGAAGCTAAAACATGATGAACGGTTGCAGAAACTGGGCATGGCTAGTCTAGTGAAGAGAAGAACCAGGGGAGACATGATAGCAGTCTTCCAATATTTGAGGGGCTGCCACAAGGAGGAAGGGGTCAAGCTATTTTCTAAAGCACCCGAAGGCCAGATGATGGATGGAAACTAAACAAGGAGAGATTCAGCCTGGAAATAAGGAGAAATTTTCTGACAGTGAGAGAGCAATCCACCAATGGAACAGCTTGCCTTCGGAAGTTGTGGGAGCTTCATCACTGGATGCTTTCAAGAAAAGAATGGATCACCATCTATCAGAAATGGTTTATGGTCTCCTGCTTGGGTGGGGGGTTGGACTAGATGACCTACAAGGTCCCTTCCAACTCTGTTAATCTTTTAATATGGTTGCAATAATATTGGTGCAAAATAGGAATTGCTGCCTCGTGTTGCTTCTTTCCCTGCTTTTTTTATGAGAGGATTTTCTTTTCTGGCTTTCTCAGATGTTCCATGCTTAGTCAGGGACAGAAATCAGGACTATGAGAACATGTTGGGCAGCTTTTACTCCAAACATCATGGATTTGGGTGCAACATGATTTTGGGTAAGATCCAAAGTGGCCTGATTTGGAACACTTTCAGAAATGGAATTAAAACACTTATTATTCTCTATTTTGTAAAGAAGAAGAAAAAGAAGAGTTCATTGGTTCCCTTTGCATGGTAGGATCTATAGAGTTATCCTCTCATAGGACCCTAATTTGTCCTGTTTGCCAACTGTATATGATCATCAATGGCTCAGACATGCTGAAGCCAAAGCCCAATTTTCACAGTGCAACTCTAGGGCTTTATCTTGGAATTGGGAAGTGGGAAAGACAGTTAATTATTATCAGTTTTCATGATACAGCATCACTAATTTGGGTTGTTTGAAGTGAAAAGCTATACTCCTCTGAGTTAGACACCACAGTAAGAGTTATGGTTCGCTAATTCTTTTGACATGTTAATCCATTCTTGACCCAGTTAACCAAGATATGAGAGCAAGACCATCTTTCCATGTGTTCTGTGCTAATGTGGCTTCTGATTTGTTCAAAACATTTCAGCAAACATTCTGAACAATAGGTGTCTCAATAAAAAAAGAAACGTATGAATATAAAAATGTGATTGATTATGTCTTTAAACTATGGTCTTTTTCCTCCTGTCACAAGTTTTGAGTCTCAGAGTTAGAATCTCTAGATTAGACTCAGTAAACTATATATTTTTCTTCCTTTTTTTAAGTAGTCCATCTAACATAGATTTTCTTCACCTTCTTTCCAATGCAAATCACTATTTAAGCATGAAGAATCATATAGCTTTAATTTAGAGGACAGATTGTAGCTCTTCAGGATAACATTTTTCATATACATTTTCAGTCCATCCGTGTTGTGTGCAGTAATCTACATGTAAGGTTCCTTCATTCACTTTGCATATTTTTTGCTTCTCACTAGCTATGGATTAATACCTAACATCTCAATTTCTTTTTTTAGGCATTCAGAAGCTTTGTTAATATTCACATATGTGGCTTATTCTACTGTGTATGGATTATTGGATTTCATTTCAATTAAATTCCCGAGATATCTTCCTAAATGTTTCAAAATAGAGTAACATTTCTACCCCACCATGTCCTGTATTTTTAATCTTTCTTGGAAGAACTTTGTTTCCATAACTTTGTTTAAAGTATTCTATGCATTTCAATGTTTTGACTGACTGTTTGAATATATTGCAGAAAGTACAGCCATTTGTGAGGATAATTTAATGGGGTTAATTTAAGGAGGAATCACTCAGCCAGGGACATATAATGATTGAGTCAACACAACAGGTGTCTTTAGAAAGACATGCAATAGATATTTCAGAAATTATTGGACCCTCAGGTGGCATTGAGTATTATGGTGAGGGATTGTACTTCCTGGTATGGACAGGACTAGAGAAAACAAGTGTAAGGACCTGTCCTAGCTGGTCCTTAAGGAAAGCATGACTCTTGACTCCATTGTATTCAATCAAAAAGAAATTTTATTGAGAGAATGTGGTTGCAGTAAAGTCAGGTGGAATCTGAAGATCCTGTACAAAGCACAAAGCAATTCCTCTGTTTCCCCACACCCAACCCCAGTGACCAGTCCACTAGCAGCCAATGTGATGCCACAAGGTTGTTTTGAGAATGCTGAGGTGCAAGGCAGATAACAGTTCACTCTCAAGGCACAGCGACCTTGAACCCAAGCTGGAACCGGATGGGAGGGAGTCTGCTCCATCTCAAAGACAACCCCACTCCCTAATTCCCAAGCCGTTATAGCAAAAGCAAAAGGATGTGAAAAATGCCAGCAAGCATTCCTCCCTACCCTCCAATGCAATGGCAGGACACAATGGTGGACATGACAACAAACGAGCAGCATCAGGGAAATTGGTGAAGCACTATATTTAATTTAATTTATATTTAAATTTGGTACAAGTATTTAAATATAGCTATTACAGTTAGTCTTCAGTCATATATTTAATAATTTCTCTTTGGTCACCTTATAAACTCAATTCCCCTTTGGGACTTGGGAACTCTATTCAGGCTTGCAGAAGCCACAACCAGCCCCAGGGCCTCAAATTGTGCCCTTCTACATTGATTGGATTGCTTTACTTATTTCTTTCATTGAAGATGATTTACTGAACAACCACTCTAGGCTTTCTTTAGGAAGAAGAGCAAAATAAAAATGTGTATTACCTGCATGCAGTTTGGGTCAGAGACTATTGGGTCGGAGACCATTAAAAGTGATTTTAAAAAACCTGGCAAATTGCATCCTGAAAGTCTCCATTCAGCTAGACAGTATCAAGGAAGCAAAAACTACTTTGATTTAATGCTAGTCTTGGGGTAAATGCAAAGTCTTAGAAAGGGCAAGAGGAATTTCCAACCCTCATAGTTCATTCATGCCCCTGAATGATTTGAAATGCTTCTTCCCAGGTTCCTTGCCACCTGGACTGACTTGCTGCTTAAGATATAACCTGCAGTCTCTTCATTGTTTATGTCCTCTCTCCCATTACTTTCCCAGCCTCTGTACAATTTCTCAGTGGGGCATGGTAATCATTGTTACAGCATGCAATTGCAATTTTAATTTGGGGGTACTTTCATTAGAAGAAAAGAAATCATGCCAGATTGCCCCTACATCCTGCTTGACATATGTGTATCTTCATTTATTTAAAACAGAGAAGTGCAACCTGCAACTCTTACCCTAGAGTCCTTCCAAACGTTGCTCCTGAATTACACTTTTTAATGTGACAGAAGGGAGAAAATATTGAATAGCTGGGAAGCTGATTATACTACTTCTTTTTAATCAATTTCATTTAATTACATTATCATTCAATCAAATATCATTTATGATCTGCTCTCAGCCACTTCTTTTCCCAAACTGTGCATGCTATCTGGGAATAAAGTCTCCTGCATTCTACTCAAAGGCCCAGGGCAGCCCTTGCTTCAAAAAAACGTAGCAGTGACTAAAAAGGGGGAATCCCTGCTGTTGGCTAAAAATTTGGGGTTCACACATCAGTTTTCCTCCTCACCATTGAAGTTCTTGAAAAACTGAAATGATACCTTTAGAGTGGATTTGTGTCCTATAAATCCCTGAAGAAACATTTAATGCTTTCCCTTCTCCAGTCTTTCCTTCTTCAACTTCCTTCTTGAAAACAATTATTCCACAACAAAAATGAAGCTTTCTTTTAGTAGCTGCTAGCATATTTGGTGATCTTCCTTACTAATCTTTGATATCCCTGGGCCTCGTGAATCAAGCTAAACATTCCCCTTCATTTACTGAAATTAACAAAAAATCAGAAATTATCAAAGAAAATATTCTGGTCAACAGACACCATATTTCAGAACCAGCACTGAGTCACTTGTTGACCTATTTTATTTCCTTCCAACAAAAGATGAGCTATTTAGAGCTCACGTTTGCCATCAAAAGCTGAATGAGTACAAAACATCCCTTCAGTTACTTTGAGCATTTCAGGAGAACAAGATGTACTACAAGAGACTGGTGTCAAAGTTCAGGCTTTTATGCTTAGAAGGAGCAAACTCAAATGAAAAACCTATTTTTCTGCCTCTGTTCATGTGCTGTTTCACCATCAATCTCCCCTCCTCCAATATCTGTGGTGTTTTTTGTTATATATGTAGGTTTGAATGTCATTGGTTTAGTTTGAATTGTTCTTGTAAAATGTCAAATAGGATTGGTTTAAATAGTGCGGGAAAACCCTGCACTCTGATTGGGTGGCAACTACGGCTGCTGGCTATAAGAAGCAGCCGTAGCCCAGCCAAGTCGGGTCCATTCGAGCTGTAGTCACTTAATAAACTTCACTGAAGCTCTTCGCGTCTGACTCTTCATGCAAACTTAACATTTTTGTCCATAGATCTGCACAGCAAACCATCTGCTGCTTGGGAAAGGAGCTACCATTCTATTCCATATTTCTTAGGAAAACAAGGGATTAGATAGGCATGGAACCCTCTAATGAAAATGGCCCTGTTTTCTCCTCCTCTGAATTTTCCTCATATATTTGCCATGTGTCCAAAAAGGCTTACCGAACTAAGTGAATCCATTTTCACTTCTAGGAGCACCATTAACAAAGGAAGACCCACATACAGGAGATAATTAGTCCACAACTGAATGACATGGCACTCAGTTAAGTACACAATGAGAAATGACATGGTGATTAAGCAAGCACCAATGCATAACCATAACAGCTAAGGCATGCTGAGTGTTAAGCAATATTGACATCATTGATCTGCTTCATCTTGATGTGTAAAATTATTGTCAGTGGCTCAAATCTCATTTTTCAGTCTCCACCTGATGAGTGAAATAAAAGGATTCATCTCTTCAGTAGAGAAAGTGCTCATTTTCTTGATGGAGGGTGGACTCCTCCATCATGCAGCTAGTGTTGGACTAAGACTGAAGAGATGAAAACTCAAATTCATTCTCAATCATGGAGTCTCACTGGTTGACTATGGGAGAGTCACTGTCTCTCAGCCCAGCCTACTTTATAGGTTGTGGCTGAAAAAATAAAACAAAAGGAAATCCCCATTATAAGAACCTTTGAACTCAGAGGATAAAAATCTAAAAGACAAACAATAAACACATCTAAGCTAGAGGATGAGAACAGGAAAAGCCAGCCCAAAACTAGGGAAGAGAGATAAATTGGGATAATACAGAATGCTATTTCCTCCTCCCTCACCCATTCATCCCAGTCTATATACTGTAAATGGGACAGGAACTTAGCAAGAACAGATGAAGACAATAGAGAAGTTCTTGATTAACACAGAATAGGAACTTACTTGACATTGAAAAGTAAATAAATATTTGAACTTGTTCAAAAATCAGTATAATGTGTACCTTCTTCAAATAGAATTTATTTCTAAGGAATCTCCTGGGAAAAGAGAACATTTTTGAAGAAGAAGAAAAGTTCTTTTGAGACTCATCGATGTTGCTACAGATCATCATAAGAATTGAGGTGGTGGTAGCGATGTTGGTGTTGTCAGATCCATCTACCTGGCCAATTTCCCAAATTGTATTTAATATCCAGGACTGATGTAAATGTACCTCCATACACATTGTGCCTGTGACTGCCATAGCAGCAAATTATTTGTGAACATAGTAGGGAAGGTACTGGGCAAAAAGACAATGGTTGCAGTTAGGGAAGGAGAAACAGTTGGTGAAATGAAATTAAATGAAATGTATCCAGGTCATAGCTGTCTCAAAAGTGCTTTTTTCTTCAAAAGGCAGCTGGACTATTTTTTCTTGGAGGAAGAAGAAGAAAACATTTCACTTCTCATCCAAGACACTTCATCAGTTCTGATGGCAGGGAGAGGGAAGGATAGGTATTGTCAGTTGAGACTGGATGGTAGGGGATGGAAGGATGGCTTCTGATAATGGTGTATGTGTATGGAAGGATTGTATTTCTTTGCAGTCATCTGGTGGTTAGCATACTCTGAGAACTGTTGAGGCTTCTTGGGGGTTTATCTGTGCCCTCAGGGTCACCTGGATCAGGGTGCAATTGGTTGTGGAATTTTCTTGGAACTCCTCCAAGGGCTGCATTGTAAAAACTCTACATTTTGTAGACTCCATGTTTTGGATTGAGAGTCCTTATTTTGGATAAAGAGAGCCATTGGTTTGAAAGACGGGAAAATAACCCAACAATAGCAATAGCACTTACATACTACTTCACAGTGCTTTACAGCCCTCTCTAAGCAGTTTACAGAGTCAGCATATTGCCCCCCACAATTTGAGTCCTCATTTTACCAACCTTGGAAGGATGGAAGGCTGAGTCAACCTTGAGCTTGGTGAGATTCAAACTGCCAAATTGCAGGCAGCCAGCAGTCCGCAGAAATAGCCTGCAGTACTGCATTCTAACCATTGCACCACCACAGCGCTTATTTATGTCAGAATTGAAAGCCTTCCTCAACCGGGGGTGGGGTGGGGAAATAAGACACCACCTACCTCCAGTTTACAATGCAGCCCTTGCTGCAGTTCCAAGAAGATTCCATAACCAATTGCACCCTGATTTAGGTGACGCTGAGGGCACAGATAAACCTTCAAGTGGTCTTCACAAATCTCAAAGAGTACTAATGACCAGAAAGAAATACAATCCTTCCAATCATCCTATCAGAACCTATCCAGTGGTGGGATTTGATTTGTTTTACTACTGGTTCTGTGGAGGTGTCTTGGTGGACATGGCAGGGGAAGAATACTGTAAAATCTCCAGTCAGAGGTGATATTTTCCAGTTCTCTGAACTACTCAAAATTTCCACTACCAGTTCTCCAGAACTGGTCAGAACTTGCTGAATACCACCTCTGAACCTATCCTTCTATCTCCCCGCCATTCAGTCTCAACTTTCAGTACTATCCTTCCATCCTTCCACCATTACAACTAATGAAGCTTCTTGGATGAGAAGTGAAATGTTTTCTTCTTCTTCCTCAACGAAAAAACAGTCCAGTTTTGGGGGTGGGGAAAGACAAATGACATGTATCTTCATTGTCCCACTGATTAACAGAAGAAAAATAAATCAGGCAAAGTGAATACATTTCTTGTGGGTTGGATAAATAGAGTATGTAAGTTAAGCAGATATTCAATATAAATTTGTATTACAGCAGACTTCAGGTTTATGTTTTAGTTTTTTCCATTCCCCTCTCTCCAGCAAGAGCTATGTGCTCTCTCTTCTTCTCTCTCACACACTCTCTTGCTCTCATTCTCTCTTTGCATGTATATGTTCCATTCCCAGGACTATATTCTATGCCTCTGATAAATTGGATTGTGATACACCAAACATATCTGATAATTACATTGTTAGTCTTCACATGCCACAAAACCATTTTTTTTGCTTTCTACTGCAAAACACCACCACTAAAACTGCTCTGCAAACTCATCTTGTGGCTGTTGTTTTTCCTCAGAACTGGATGAAATTTGCATAAAGTCATAAAACAGAGTTATAAATTGTGATCTTTTCAAGTGGCTGGCAATTTTTTCACAGGGCTATTGTAAAATTTTGTTAATGATTGCATGATAATACTGCAACATCCACAAAGTAGCTGCTTTTTTCAATGTGTGTGTGTGTGTGTGTGTGTGCGTGCATTGATGAAATTATGAGCCTTGGTGGCTCAGGCTGTTAAATGCCTGCTCTTAAGATCCAGCTGTCTACAATTACTGTAGGCTCGAATCCCACCAGGCTCAAGGTTGACTCAGCCTTCCATCCTCTCGGGGTAGGTAAATTGAGGACCCAAGATTGTTGGGGGCAATAAGCTGACCTTGTAAAAATGCCGCTTAGTAATAAGCAGGCATATACAATGGAAGGAAGGCTATTGCTGAGCACACTGGGTTGTATCCCAAAAATTGTAAGCCGCCCTGAGTCTTCGGAGAAGGGCGGCATATAAATGTAATAAAAAAAAATTAAAAAAAATTAGAGTATTGTTAGAAACTGGCAATACTCACTCACCTTTGTGAGATTTCCTATGAACATCCAGTAAGGCATCCCACTCAGAATTGTCGGGAGTAAAAAGGAATAGATAATAAATACATAAATCAATCAGTCAATCAAAATCTTACTGATAAAACTTGCCAGCTTCTCATATGAGAGAGAGGGGGGAGGGAGAGAGAGAGTAACCTAACCTCTCTAAGATTGGCTGCCATTTTTCTCAACTCAATTAAAATCTCTGTGAAAGCGCTAACAGGCCTCACTGACAAAGTTCTCATGAATTCCTGCTACTCTAGAAAATGTTCCTGACCTTTTGTACAAACGTTAGCTTTTTTTTTTCCCTCCCCCTTTTCTCTCTTAAATGACTGACTACCTTTGCTGATTTCAGCATGACAAGGTGCAAGAGTGGGTACTGACACATATAATGATGTGCAACCTTATTTTTCTCCCTTACAGAGAACCATTCTGATTATTTTCAGACTTCTATTTCCCAGAGGTAGATTTAGAAAATTGCAAACTGAAAGGCTCACTAGGATTTTTAAAGGCACCCTCAAAAAAATGATGTATTCCCTGAAACCAGACTCTTCTAAGCTTGGCCAAATCTTAGCCCAATTTGCAGCAAATGTTGATGATTGCTGTGTTGTTGCCTCATTCATACAACCAGAGTTTCTGGGTAGATAGTTTATGTTCAATATAAGAATGTTTGCATCTGAAAGCAAGGAAAGTTCAAAGGGTGGTCCCTGTATGCAGAGATAAAAGCAGGGCAGGAGATGGAAGAAGAGGAAGAATATCTTCCACAGGTTGGTATTCCAACACCAGCCACAAAGAAAATTTTGACTGCTATGTTATCTCCAGCAGGCAACAGAGAAATAACCATGGAGGCGCAACACTTTAAGGCTGAATGGTCCTGCAAAAATGTCACCAGCCACCCTCAACCTCTCTCCATGTGAATCAGACTATCTGGAGAGAGAAGTCCTCGTATTGTTTCCCCTCATTTTCCACTTCTCTCTGGTCTGATTTCGAGCATACTGTCTTGGCTACCTTGGCTATGCAACTTTGAGGAAAGATCTGCTTCCATCCACCAAACTGAAGAATCAAGGTGGTTTTTGAGGCGCTGAGCATAATCCTTTCTTTCTTTGGTTTGTTTTTGCAGATTCATCCGAGGACTTAACAAAAATTCTTCTGGCAGGAGCCTGTGAAGGAATTCCCAGACAGAGAGAAGGCAGAAACCTTTGAACCATAAACCATCTCGAGCTTCTACAAGCCAAATGTTTTTTTTTGTTTTCTTTTCTTTTTAATTTGCACTTTAACTCTGTACTAGAGGAAACTGCAATGACTTTGCTTGCGTAGAATCAAAGCACCCTAGATAAATAATGAACCAGAGCGGACAGCAAAAGAAGAAGAAAAAGAAGGGGGAGAAAGAGAGAAAGAAAGAGGGAAGACATTGGCAAGCAGTTCAACAGAAGCAAATTTTGTGATTCTGAAAGATGAACAATGGTCCTGTACATGTGGGTTGACCATTTTTATTTGTATCATTTACAAATATATAAATATATAAAGTATTTTGAAATAAACCCTAATTCGCGGAGAAACTGAGCAGAGCCACACTTTGCTGCAACTGCTTAATTTTGCTTTATTTAATTGCAAAGAGATAAGGGCTTTGGAGATCAAGAGGATGGTGAAAAAAGAACATGAATAAGACTGACCAAAAAAATTGGAATGCTGCTTCCTTTTCATTACAATGATGGTTTGTGTCAGCCAGATGTTGAAGGGAATTCCATTTTTGTTTTTCATTTTCCTGTGTTCCGCAGTCTTTTTTTTTCTTTCCTCTCTTTCTCTTCGTGCAACATTTGCATGCTGGCTTTGCTTACATTAACCATACTTTATACTTAATTGATACGTGATACTGGTTCTAATCTCTTCTGAGAACTTTTTTCGGGGCCAAGAACTGTCCCACAGAGAAGAGGAAAGAGACTCTTAGTAATTAAACAGACCCAACCTGCACTCTGAAATTCACTGGACAACTTTTCATAAACTGCAGGTTCATTTATTTAAGAAGAAAAATCCCTGTACAGACAATTGTCTACAGACTTTGTATAGTTGATATAGACAAGACTAGTAAAAAAAAAAAACCAATTGCTAACTTTTATGGCTTCTGTTGTTTGCTCATGAGAATCATTTTATAATGTTTTAGGAAAAACGCAGGTTTTTGCAGTGTTATGCGTTTCGCCTTACTGTTTTATTTTATTTATTTTTATGTTATTAAACAAATTTATATAGCCACCCCTCTAGCAAAAGGAACTTTGACTTTTTCAGTCATAATGATAGAAACTTTAATAGAAAAGTCCCACTTCAATATTACATGAAAGAAAAGCAATGGGTTTAATTATCAACACTTTTGAAAAGTTAAAAGCAAAATCAGATGCACAGTAATAATAGATTTTAAAATATGGCTGGAATTGTTCCCTTAACTTTCCATAAATGGATCCACAGTATTGCTTCTATTAATCTGAATAGCACTGCATTTACTCCAAGTATATGAAGCTTCTTTGGTATGGTTAAGATTGAGCTCAATACAGGTAGTCCTTGACTTACAACAGTCCATAAGAGCCTCAGTGGTGCAGTGGTGGTTACAGTGCAGTACTGCAGGCTACTTCTGCTGACTGCTGGCTGCCTGCAATTTGGCAGTTCAAATCCCACCAGGCTCAAGACTGACTCAGCCTTCCATCCTTCCAAGGTGGGTAAAATGAGGACCCAGATTGTTGGGGACAATATGCTGACTCTGTAAACTGCTTAGAGAGGGTTGTGAAAGCACTATAAAGCGGTATATAAGTCTCTATGTGCTATTGCTATTTAGTGACCATTTGAAGTTGCAATGGCACTGAAAAAAGTGACACGACTATTTTTTCACACACTTAAACTGTTGCAGCATCCCCATGGTCACATGACTAAATTCAGACACTTGGCTCGACTCAAATTTATGACACTTGCAGTGTCCCAGGGTCACATGATCACCTTTTGAGACTTTCTGACAAGCAAAGTCAAAGGGGGAGCCAGGTTCACTTAACACCCATGTTACTCACCCAACAATTGCAGTGATTCACTTAACAACTGTGGCAAGAAAGGTCATAAAATGGGGCAAAATTTACTTAACTGTCTTGCTTAGCAACAGAAAGGTTGGATTCAACCTGTAGTCATAAGGTGAGGGCTACCTTTTATCTGATGAATAAAGTAGAAGGAATAATCTTACGGAACCCGGGACTGTCCTATCCACACCACTGGTAACTATAACATACCTGTCTTATCTGGTACAATTAGCTCCAGAGAAATTTAAGATGGGAAGAGATTATTACAAAAATGATAATTTAGAAAACTGGAGATGGGCCCCTTCAAGTTCAAAGGGCTGTTTAAAAATCATAGCTCAGAAGAGAAGTTTGGACACTGAGCTCAAGAGAAAGTACTTAGCTTTCACTCTTGGTTTCTCCCTCTAACAATTCTCATTCCAAATCTCCATAGTAGATTTGGATGGAAATTGGGAGACAGGAAAGGGACTTTTCAAAGAAAGGGGTATAGTAATTCCTGGCGGTAAATGTCCCACTTGGATGATAATGGCTTTAAAATGTATATATCCCTTGAACATTTTTTCATAGGATGAAATAGAGAAGGGAAAGCTTCCATAGTCTGCAAAAAGACAACATGGTTATGAGAGGAAGCATTCATATTTCCTACAATCGTGCCTTACTTGCAAAACCCGAAGGTACTTTTACAAGAGGCAACTGGACTTTTTTGGTTTTTTTGAAGGCATTTTGCTTCTCATCCAAGAAGCTCCTTCAGCTGTGACTATCCAGGTGGACGGATTTATATTCTTCGAAGACAGCTGGTAATTTGCATTCTTTTAGAGCAGGGGTGTCAAACTTGCAGTTTCACATTGTTGTCACGTGACATATCGTGACTTTTTTCCCCCTTCACTAAACTAGTGGTGGGCATGGCCAGTGCGTGAACCATCTGGCCCATAGGCTGTGAGTTTGACACCCCTGTTTTAGAGAGTCATTGAGGCCACCTGGAGGTTATCTGCACCCTCAGGGTCATCTGAGTAGTGCAAATGTGTTTGGAGCCTTCTTGGAACTGTTGAAAGGACTGTGTTGTAGACTGGAGATAGATGATGTTGTCTTCCCCACCCCATGTTGAGAGAGGGCTGTTCAGTTTTGACATGGATGGCCTCTTTGATCCCTCTTTCAAACCAGCAGTCCTTTCTGTCCAAAATGTGGATTTTGCTGTCTTCAAAGGAATGACCTTTGTCTTTTCAATGTAAATGGACTGCTGAATCTTGTCCTGATGGGTTTGGTACATTTTCTATAACCCCTTAACTCTGCCATATTTTTTTGAATGATGGTCTAAATTTTCAATAATTGATCTTAGAGGGTATCAGATCAGACAAAAAAAAACATTAAGTGGGTTCAGATAAATCGATCTATTTGTCCAACAACAACAGCAACATGACTGAATTTATTTCCCAACTAAATCAAATTTGATTGGGCAGAATTCCCAAAAGTCAGGAGTAGAAACCCTCCAAGCCAGGCCAGCCTATATATAACCTTCCAGACATGAAGGAAAGAAGACAAGGTAAACATCAAGCAACATCTCAAAATCATGCTATTTAAATTCACCTAAAATGCGATTCATGGGATTTGTGTCCTGAAGATAAAGATCAAAATAGGGAAAAGGAAGAGAAGACATTAAAATACTAAAATATACCTGTGCTTTCTGTGAAGTTAAATCAAAGTTATTATATTCTAAGATATTCATCAATTCAGCCTAGATTCCTCTAGATTTGACAATAGTGCCCCGTTACATCTAAGCATGCATTGCAGTGTTACTGTAATTAAATGAATATGAGATGAAAATCCAGTCCATCCTCTTTAACTTTTACAGGACATAAATGACTTTGGGAAGATTCCATTATTTCTTTCTATAAATGCTAAACATGCAGAAGTTCAAGCAGATAAGACTGGGGACAGATTGAAATATCACTCCTGCATATAAAGGTGAAAAAAAGGTTATTAGTGGTGAACATGCTTTGAATCAGAAAAATTTCCATCAATGTTTTAGTAGATTTTCTTTCATGAGATATGAAGAATACCCAATTAAATGCTATCAACATTCTGTACATATTACCTACATATTACCACATACTACCCACAATCTATCCACATGGAGCTGCTTTGCACATAAATTTATAACTCAACAAGGATCCAATTATAAAACATGGCATTATACCGAGCTTCATTTGATATAACAGAAAGCTTCAGCCAATTCATTCAGAATTTCCTGTGGATTCCAGATTTTAAAAAATGAGAAGGAAGCCTTAGAAGAGTATTATATATTCTATAAGTTAGAAAGAAAGCATGAATATTGAAAGGGCAACTATCATATTAACTTTTATTTAATAACATATTAAATAACATATTAAGGGCCTTGATGGCTCAGGCTGTTAAATGCCTGTGCTTAAGTTCCAGCTGCCTACAATTACTGTAGGCTCAAATCCCACCAGGCTCAAGGTTGACTCAGCCTTCCATCCTCTCGGGGTAGGTAAATTGAGGACCCAAGATTGTTGGGGGCAATAAGCTGACTTTGTAAAATTGCCGCTTAGTAATAAGCAGGCATATACAATGGAATGAAGGCTATTGCTGAGCGCACTGGGTTGTATCCCAAAAACTGTAAGCCACCCTGAGTCTTCGGAGAAAGGCGGCATATAAATGTAATTTTTTAAAAAAATGGAAAACCAATGTCTTGCCACCGACCCAACAATTGTATGAAAAAGAGAAAGAAAAGAATTATTTCAAACTTCTGATGCTGTCCAGTAAGTCAATCTGACTTGGGATGGATTAGTTTTTGCATCATATCAAGCAAATCTAATTCTTTTCTAATGGAAATTGGACTGAATGCTTCAGGTCTGATAGGTAGGAAAAGACCTCTCTTTTACAGCCACCTTGTGTTTGCTCTCTAGAAAGATCGGCAATCATGTGCAGTCATTGTTAAATTGATATCTAATGTACTATTAGGCAAACCTGCAAACCTACTTGAATTTTATTTTAGTAGGGATTATTCTGAACAAAGATACTTTATGCTTAGAGGCGGATAAGGAGTTAAGGATGGTCATTAATACAATAGATGTGCATAAAATTTGGATTTAACTTGGTCTCAAATTCTAAGGCTAAAGGCTCTGTTTAGTTTTGTCTAGCTCTATCCAGCTGCCTGATTATGCTGATTGTAATTTCAGCATTTGTCATTCATGCTAAGCAAGGCTGTTGGGACCTACAGGAATAAGAATAGTTTACTAACATTAGAATTTAATCATTCTCCACGTTTGTTACATTTTTATGCTCTCTTTCACATACATGCACAAACACCGAGGCACACAAACACCTGCAGACATTCTTGCTGCCTTCCTATCCAAGAGAAGATTGGAATAGTTAATAGAGAAAATAGCCCAAGTCTTATATATAAGAGGCAAACATTAGATTAGAAGGCTTGTTTCTAGGGAAGTCGTGTAAGACTGTGATCGCAAAGCAAAAGTGACTTGGTTCTTTAATTACAGGCTGTTACAAGCCTAATGACAGACCCAACATCTGGATTTGTCACAAATTCTGACTCTCTGACTTGTATGCCTGCAATTTATACATGGTTGAAAACATCTGTGTATCCAATTTGCATATAACAATAATCTTTACAGAGTGTAATTATCCACATAAAATGTGTAAAAGACTCAGTGAAAAGCAGGTAACTCTGAAGGCTTCTTCTACTGTGTTCCAACTTTATTTGGCTTGGAAATACCAACTCTAATTCAAAGCAAAAAGAAATCAATGCCAGGCTGAAGGATTTATTTTATCTTTCAGAGATCAACCAGCAAACTAAAGTCAGAACAGCTACTGACTCTTCCAAACCCAAAATGTCTTCTCAAAGGCTTGACATGGGTACTTTAAGGGCTTCCCCATGTCATCAGAACATGCATATCGTATCACTCCTGTTGCTATGAACCACAGGGGCATGATATCTCCATGCTTTGAGCAGGGGGGTCAGCAAGGCACTTCCTCATGTTCCAAAGCAATGGTCTTCAAACTTGGAAAGTTTAAGACTTGTGGACTTCAACTCCCAGAATTCCTCAGCTAACATGACTGGAGGAGGAATTCTGGGAGTTGAAGTCCACAAGTCTTAAACTTTCCAAGTTTGAAGTCCCCTGTTCCAAAGGAACTTTCCAAACCTTTTCTCAGCAGTAGCAGTCAGGCTTCGGAAGAGAGAATTGGATCAATTCATCTTCCTGGAAGAAGCATCTAAAGTTTAGATTCTAAACAACTTCTAGCCCATCATCTGCGTATGTGTAGAATATTTGGAATGAGGACACCTCATTTCAGAAGGATGTGCATTCACCACAAATTGGGATGAATCAGATCTTTTCAAGGTCATGTCATTCTTTCATGCACCACTGAACTTTAGCATTGATTTAAATTTCCTTTAAAAGCCACACAAGATGTGCATTGAAATAGGTGTTCTAAATCTCTTTCTCTCCCAGTATATGCACGTATGATTTTGTTGTTGCTGTTTAACCCAGGAATATAAACCTCAAAATTCAATTTGTCTAATATAAAACAATTTGAAACTCAGCTATTTGTGTTTACATAGCTATGGCCATCTTGTTTTCTTGGTGTCAATACTGAAGTATCCTGCGGTTTTATGCAAAAAAAAATACATAAGGAGTTTCCAACCATCAATAAGCCTATTATCTTTTTTCTAATCAAAGAAGCGAATTGAATCATCACCAAGTTCCATCATTTTTATCAACCATTCTTCCATTGTGGGTAATGCTAAATCTTTCCATCTTGTATATACAATAATCTTGCTATAATTTTCATGCACAAAAACAAAGTTCCAAGATTTTTTTCCCAACTTTTTGTCCACAACCCCTAAAGAAAAACCTCTGGCCTCAATTTTATATTAATCAGAACTCCCTGAAGCAGTTTGTGTATTTGAATTTCTAGTTTTTTTCCGCAACCACCAAATATCCCTTTTTGTTTTTTAATACTTTCAACATAAAGTTGAAATGCCTTTTTAAATTTTAAATCATTGTTCTGGTATCTTCTTCCAACAGTACATCATTTTATAAAAAATTCCTTTAAGATTACAATATAATAAAGTTCAACTCCTTTCAATCACACGTTTCCATTGTTCCATTTGTATATTGTAACCAAAAAATTTAGCTCATTTTTATCATATTCTTTTCCATTTTGTTCTTTGAATTTCAATAAAAGTTGATACATTTTAGCAATTATATATTTATTATTTGCATACAATTCTTAATCTTACTATGGCCAAAACTATTAATTCTTTTGTCTAGTTTAAATCTTTCAGGTAAGTGTAAATAAGAGAACAATTGACACCAATTCTGCCACCAGTTCTTCTCTTGATTTTATCTGGCATTACTCTTAATGAAATTCTAGCATTTCAGGATAAGTTAACCATTTGTGTTTGTCTATTATTTCTCATCTATAAAATGTGTCTTGTGCAGAGAGCCACAAAGATACTTTCAGGCACAACCTGGTTTGTTTCTATTCCATATTTTCAATATGGAACATCTAACATTATCATTTTAAAAATCCATATTAACCGTAACTTTCTCATACCACAAAAATCCATGCCACCCAAACCTCAGGTTGTGTCCTCCTAACTGCAAAAACCTTCTATTTCTCACTATTCATCCAAACTAAACAATATGCTGCATAACTCAGTTTCAAATCAGGTAAACCCAATTCTCCTCTTTCTTTTTCATCTTGTAACACCTTATATTTAACTTGTCGTTTTCCCCTGCCACACAAATTTAGATATATCCTTCTGCCAACATTTATATAGTGCATCAGTTGTCAAAAAGAGCCTTGGTAGCTCAGGCTGTTAAATGCCTGCTCTTAAGATCCAGCTGCCTACAATTATTGTAGGCTCGAATCCCACCAGGCTCAAGGTTGACTCAGCCTTCCATCCTCTCGGGGTAGGTAAAGTGAGGACCCAAGATTGTTGGGGGCAATTAGCTGACCTTGTAAAAATGCCGCTTAGTAATAAGCAGGCATATACAATGGAAGGAAGGCTATTGCTGAGCACACTGGGTTGTATCCCAAAAATTGTAAGCCGCCCTGAGTCTTCGGAGAAGGGCGGCATATAAATGTAATTTAAAAAAAAAACAGTATTGTCTGAAACAAAAATATCATTCGAGGCTAGACATTCATTTTTTTTTAATATTTACAAAATTGTTTATTTAACAGAAATTTTAAACACACAAACAAACCAACACAAATATATATATATATATATATACATTTAACAACCTATTTAAGCAATGGTTAAAATCCTATACTTTAATGTGATCTATCTTATTAAAATAACTTCTTCGTTCTTTTAACACTTTAGTTTTTCTATACCATTTACCATCAGTTACACGTCTTCTAACTCTTCCTTGTCTTATCAAAATGTCATAAGTTACATTTCCTTTATCCACTTATACCATATATTCCATATTTCATAATATTCACTGTTAAGTTTGCATGAAGAGACAGACGCGGAGTGCTTCAAGCTCTTTGTTTATTAGTGACTACAGCTCAGAACGAACCCACTTTGGCTGGGCTGTGGCTGCTACTTATAGCCAGCAGCCGCAGTTGACAGCCAATCAGAGTGCAGGGTTTTCCCGCGCTTTTTAAACCAATCATTTCTAACATTTTACAAGAACAGTTCAAACTAAACCAATGACTTTGAACCTGCATACATAACACCCCTCCCCACTAGGTTCAGTCCATACTCAAACCCCATCTATCTAATGTATTCTTTTAAATAGGTGGGGCTCTTACGTGTACGTTGAGACCTACATGGTTCAGATGTTTTAAAGTTCTCACCTTGTGAGGGAGGAAATGTGTCTGCTGACATTTCCTTACTAGGACTTGTAGTAATGGTAGAACCTGTTTGGTTACTACAACCTGGTCTCTCCTCCCAATCCATCTCCAACCCAATGTCAGCACCTAAATCAGGTAATGATGTGCAATCTTCCATTTGTGAAAATGGTTGTTGGTATTGTGACAGGTTTTGGGATGGTTCCTGTCGTGTTAGCTCGTTACACATGGGGTTGATTCTTGCTTGTTCATTACACTCATGATCCTCCCCTTCCCCCCTAGAAGAGGCAGTAGGTATGGGAACCAGAGAGGAGCAAAAGCGATGCTCCTGAGGCAATCTGGATCTTAACTGATCAATGTGCCTGCTCCAGAGGACACCATCCTCTGTTTGTACCCTGTAAGATCGAGGGCCTGTGATTTGGGTTATCTCAGCAGGAATCCATAAAAGTTCACCCATAAGGTTCTTAGAATAAACAGAATCACCCACAGTGAACGTGTGAACTTTGCTAGTGGAATCTAGTGGTGCATTGGGTGCGTAAGTGGGATGAAGGCGGTCAAGGGGAGACCTGAGTTTCCTACCCATCAACAACTCTGCTGGGGATAAGTTAGTTGAGGGGTTGGGAGTGATATGCTGGACACTGAGAAGTTTTTCAACTCTCTCAGTGATATCCCCTGGACCCAATTGCTGAAGTTTTTCCTTGGTAAATCGTACCATACGTTCAACCCGGTCGTTAGCTGAAGGATGCCCAGGGGCTGTCAGGGCATGTCTGATACCCTGTTGTGCTAGATATGATTCAAAAAGGTTGGATGTAAATTGAGGGCCATTGTCAGAAACAAGGACATCAGGTAACCCATGAGTTACAAAAAGCTTTTTAAGCTGTTTGATGACAGTTTTGTGGTGGATGCCATAGGGATAACCTCTAGCCATTTGGAATATGCATCAACTATAATAAGGAAAGTGTGTCCTCTGGTAGGGCCAGCAAAATCAATGTGAATCCTGGACCATGGGCCCCTAGGACATTCCCATTCCTGTGTGGGGGCGAGAGGTGGGGCAGGCCTGACTACCTGACAGTTGGGACAAGATGCAACCCAGTTTTCAACCATTTTGTCAATACCTGGCCACCATACATAACTCCTAGCCAATCCCTTCATTCTGACAATACCTGGATGACCCTCATGTAACATTTCCAAAACCTCCATTTGCAGTTTTGCAGGAATAACCACCCTGTTACCCCACAAAATACATCCTCTTAATACAGATAATTCAGTTTGCCTGGATTTAAAAGGTTGGGCAAGTTGAGGTAGATCTTGAAGAGGCCAACCTTTCTTAATCCAGCCTATAACAGGAGCCAATAAACTGTCTTTGGCAGTCTCTCTGGCAATTTCAACAGCGTGTACTGGAAGCTTGGCAACAGTTTCTAGAAAAAAGGTGTAAGTCTTAGGAGCAAAGTCCTCAGTGTGAGAAGGAAGTGGGCAGCGACTCAAAGCATCTGCATGTCCAATGTCTTTGTCAGTGGATGAGTTTGTATGAATAAGCAGCAAGAAATTCAGTCCACCTCAGCATTCTTGGTGACAGGATAGTGGGCGTAGGTTTGTCTCCTGCCACAATGCCTAACAGAGGTTTGTGATTTGTGACAATGGTAAATGTTCTCCCATATAAATACTCATGGAATTTCTTGACAGCTGCAACAATTGCCAAGGCTTCCTTGTCCAGTTGGCTGTAATTTCTCTCTGCTTTAGTCAAGGTGCGAGAGTAAAATGCAATAGGGGTCAGTACAACAGGCAAATTCTCAGAGAACTGTATCAGTACAGCATCAGACGTGATTAGTCTTTTAATATTGTTAAATTCAGATTGTTCTTTTCTGCCCCAGACCCATGCAGACTTTTTGTCTAATAATCTGTGCAGTGGTTCTGCAATGGTTGCCTTCTGAGGTAGGAACATGTGATAAAAGTTAATGAGTCCCAGGAAAGCTTGCAAGTCTGTTTTGCATTTTGGCCTGGGGGCTTCTTTGATTGCCTGAACCTTAGGATCTGTGGGGTGGATACCATGTTTGTCAATCATGTAGCCTAAGAACTCAACCTTGTCATTTCTAAGTGTGCATTTTTCTTCTTTGACTTTTAACTCCGCTTTTTTGAATCTGGTTAGGACTTCTCTGAGTCTCTCGTGTAACTGAGTGTCATTTTCAGCAGAGAATAAAACATCATCAAAATAGGGCACCACCCCTGGCAACCCTTGTAGCATCCTTTCCATAAGGCTTTGGAAGATGCCTGGTGCCACGCTTACTCCAAATTGCAACCTTTTGCATTTGAAAGCACCTCTATGAGTCACAATGGTTTGGGCCTCTGCAGTGGCATCATCAACTGTTAGTTGTTGATATGCCTGGGCCAGATCCAATTTGGCAGAGACTGTACCCCCGCCAAGAGAATGTAATAAATGATGCACCACTGGAACTGGATATGCGCTCTGTTGAAGAGCATGGTTCAATGTCCCCTTATAGTCTCCACAGATTCTCACTGACCCATCAGTCTTGACTGGTGTGACTATGGGTGTCTCCCACCTGGAGTGGTCAGTGAGCTCTAAAACTCCTTGAGCTATTAGTTTATCTAATTGTGCATCAATTTTTTCCTTTAAGGCAAATGGGACCCTTCTGGGCTTTAAGCAAATTGGTGGCACCTTGGGATCTAGATTGAAAGTGATAGGGGTCCCCATATACTTGCCCAATCCTTCACTGAAGACCTCTGGAAACTCAGACTTCAAGGCCTCCTCCCATTCAGTGTTGCTCACGTGATTGATGCCAGTCACCTCGATGCCTAGTGGATTGAACCACTCAAGTCCCAGCAAGCTTGGGCGATCCTTGTCCACGATGGTCAGGGGCAAGCATTTGGTGTGGCCTTTGAACTTCACATTGAATTCTCTTGTTCCAACTACTGCAATCTTGTTCCCCTGATAGTCTTTAAGAGTCAGTGCCTGCTTCTTGAAATGCTTCTTCTGAATGTTTGGGAGTAGTCTGTGAATAGTGCCCCATGACACCATAGATAAATATGAGCCTGAGTCCACTTCCATTTGGCAAGGCCTTCCTTCAATTAGTACCTTGACATGCACTTTTCTGTTATTGATAGAAGAAGAATGACCAATAGTTACTGTCTGATGAGTTTCATTCTTCCCTTTGCTTCTGTGCTGCGCCCATTTTCTCACTGAGGTTGTTGGGCTTGAATTCTTTTTCAGGAAACTTCCTTCTGTTGGGTGGAGTTCTGGATGATTTGCAGACTCTTGCTAGATGTCCTCTTTTTTACAACAGAGGCAGATGGTATCTAGGAACTTGCATTCAGTGCGGGGTGGCTTCCCCACAACCTCTGCAGTAGAAATCTTGCCTCTTTCTTCCCAGGTCTTTCTTTTTCCGCTCCATTCTGAGTCTATAAATTCCTTCCTCCACCTCACTACAGTCTGACTCAGAATCTATTTGCTCACAGTGAGTTGTTGTGGACTTTTCCACATCAGGATGGCTTGTGGCCTTGTTAATTTTCTTCATGGCTGCTGCTGAGGACTTGTAGCTTCTGCTGAAGAGGCCTCTTCTATTGCTTCCTTCAGCGTGATCTTAGGTCTTAGTAATAACTTGCTCTGAAGCACCTTGTCTTTAAGGCCCAGAACAAATCGATCGCACATGGCCTCTTCTAAATTGTTAAATTCACATGCACCCCCAATGTCTCTTAAACTTGCCACAAAGTCGTTTACATTTTTGTTTTCCCCTTGATCCCGATGGTAAAACTTGTGTCTCTTAATGAGGCACCATACTTGTGGGGCGTAATGGGCTCTTAACAACTTTTCCAAATCAGGCCATTCCATTACCTTCATGTCTGCAGCTCCTGCCAATGCCTTCGCCATCTTGAAAACTGCCGGACCACAGTGCGTGAGAAAGACTGCCCTCTTCCGCTTCTCGGAAATGTTGGCAAGATCGTTTCCTTCCAGATACATTTGGAAATGATCTGCATACGTCTCCCAGTCTTCTGCCGTCAGATCAAACGAGGCTGGGGGGGTGTTCAGCGCAGCCATCTCTCTCTTCTTCTGTTCCGCATTGCCTTCTTTTTCAGGGAGATCCCACCTTCATCGCCAGTGTTAAGTTTGCATGAAGAGACAGATGCGGAGTGCTTCAAGCTCTTTGTTTATTAGTGACTACAGCTCAGAACGAACCCACTTTGGCTGGGCTGCGGCTGCTACTTATAGCCAGCAGCCGCAGTTGCCAGCCAATCAGAGTGCAGGGTTTTCCCACACTTTTTAAACCAATCATTTATTACATTTTACAAGAACAGTTCAAACTAAACCAATGACTTTAAACCTGCATACATAACATTCACTATCTTGTTTATTTTTTAATATCTTAGTTAAACTGTCCATTTCAGCACATTCATGATTTTTTTTTGATAGCCTACGCACAAAATTGGAAATCGACGTCTATCCCTTCAGATGACATGGTAGACATTCATTTTTATATTGGAAATTTCCCCCAGCAATGACAGTTGTAGTTTCTCCCATCTTTACAAGTCTTTTTTTAAAAACTTCATTCCATGTCTTAATATTGTTATTTTAAGATAATGTGTAGTTCATATTTTTCATAGTGATACCTAGATATTTTACTTTAAATCTCTTAAAGTATTTTATTCTTTTATTCATCAAGGCTGTTGGATCTTCTATTTTCATGTATTTTGTCAGCATCTTTGTCTTCTGTTTATGAATCTTGAAACCTTAATCTTTTAATTTGCCCATTAATGTTTCAAATCCCTTTAAAGGATCTTCCAGAACCAGCACCAAGTCATCAGCAAAAGCCATTAATGTACAAGTTTCCTTTTTAATCTTTACTCTCCCAGTCCTCTACTCTCTCTCGTGTCTCTATTCAGTATTTCAAGAATCAAAATAAGCAAGAGAGGAGACAGAAGGCATCAGATCTTATTATTTTCTGTATCTCTCGGGGTTTTATTAAATCTCCATTAACCATCGTGTGTGCTTTCTGTGAAGTGTAAATCAATCTTACCCATTTTATAAAGTTATCTCCAAAATTCTTATCTTCCAAAACCTTGAACAAGAAAGCCCAGGATAAATTGTTATAAGTCTTGTCTACATCTAAGAAAATCTTGTTTTTCATTACGGTGCTTCAACTATTCCAAAATGTCCAACACATTTTTAACAGTGTCCTTTAACAGACTTTTAGGTAAAAAAACCACATTGATCCTCATGAACAAATCCTTGCAAAATTATCAGCTAGAAGTGTTGTGAACAGCTTGTAGTTATTATTCAGTAAACCTATCAGCCTGTAGCTTTTGTTCAAGTAAAATCTTATCCCTCTTTTGGTATCTTTATCATCTTGATTTCTTGGTGACAATATGGAAGTGTCTTGCCATTGCCTTCTTCCCAGATTTTCTTTAAATTTTCCAATCCAGTCAACAGGTTGATGGTACCCTATCCAAGGTCTAAGCCTACCTAGCTTTTTCAAGAGGTCAGCAAGCTACTGCCATCTAGTGCAATGAAAGTCCCTCTGTCCATTGACAGAAAATGATAATTCTATGCAGGGAACAATTATTACTCTATGTCATTTCTGTGACCTGTTTTTAAGTATACTTAAGTCAAAAGTAAATTAAATCAAAAGTACTTTGGGAACTGGTTGTCATGGGTTCAATGAGCCATGGTGGCACAGTGGTTAGAATACCGTACTGCAGGCTACTTCTTCTGGCTGCAGGCTGCAGTTCGGCAGTTCGAGTCTCACCAGCTCAGGGCTGACTCAGCCTTCCATCCTTCTGAGATCGGTAAAATAAGGACCCAGATTGTTGGGGGCAATAGGCTGACTCTGTAAATCGCTTAGAGAGGGCTGTGAAGGACTTAGGTATATAAATCTAAGTGCTGTTGCTATTATCTTGGTGTTATATTTCTTCTTGTAAGGTGCTACTGCCAATACATCACATAAATTTCATCTATTTATTTATTTATTTCAAACATTTATATAGCCAACCATATTGCATCATCATTTTATTTATTTAAAATATTCATATGCCCAACCATCTTGTATCAAACACTGGGCATCACACAACCAATAGTTAAAAACATTGTGTACAATAAAATAAATAAATAAAATTGGTACCATAGTTAAACTTTTGTATGCAGTTCATCACAAAGTGCTCTCATCAATCTTACACCATCCCAACACTCGTTTGGGTGGGAGGATTGGGGAACCAAGTCTTGAGAGCTTTTCAGAAGGTGAAAAGGGTGGGTTGAAGCCTGCTGAAGTTCAGAGACAGGGTAGTCCATAGGGCAGGGGTTGCCAAAGAAAAGGCACATTTCCTAGGTCTCATAAAATAACTACCTTTAAGAGAAGGGACTAGCAGCATGCCCACCTTATTCAGTCTGGTAGGATCAGCAAAGGCAACCCTGCAGATAACCTGTCCTGTGCTATGTATAGGGGTTTTCAAGGTCATAACCAGCACCTTCTATTTGAACCAGAAGGGAACTAGGAGCCAGTGCAGCTTATGCAACAGGTGTCAGTCCTGGAGCCATCTTTAAAGAGAGCCTTCAGGGCTGCCCCAGCAGTGGCTGAGCAAACTGTGGGAATGGGAGGGAGGAGGTGAAGATTGTGTGGGATGTGAAATCATAACAATGTTCTTTCCCTTGGGAGTCAAGGACATCTCACCAGCACCTGGGAAGGCAGGTCTGATAGCTAACTGAAGTTGGGACAGTGACCTGACTGGACCACGTGATGTCGATGTGAATGGAGGGGAAAGAATTTTGATTTTATTTTGGGTGAGGCAAACACGGAACTTTCAGATTCCGATTTTCCCCAGATGTGCCAATATGACATCTCTAATAAATTTATACTTTGAGGAAGATGCCTGCCTCAGAATTTTGATTCTGTTGGGGGTGTTATTTGGAACCCTGACAAAGGGGTATAATGTGAGTGAATCTAAGGGTACCCATCACAGTGTGCACTTCTGCATTCTGGATCAATTGTAAGTCCCAAGTCATTTTCAAGGCAATCCCATGGAGTTTGCAATAATCCAAATGGGAGGTGACAAATCAAGGGTAACCATGACCAAAGCCCCATGGTTCAGGAAGGAGGCAGTTGGCACAACAGACAAATCTGTGCAAAGATGCTTCAAGCCATCACTCCTAATGAAAATTCATACAAATTGAACTCCTGAAGTCCTTTCAACAGAGGGTTATTAAATCCATGGCTGGATTTGGATACCTATCACTTCTTGGTGCCCTTCAGTTCAGTGGTGGGTTGCAAAATAGGTTACCACCAGTTTGGTGGGCGTGGCTTGGTAGGTGCACTTTGCACACACGCACACACTTTGCACATGTGCATGTGCCAAATGTGCACTTTGCACACATGCAAAGGTTTTCCTACTCACCTCCTGCAATCCCTGCCACTTCAGCAGCTGATGCATGGCAGTCTGCCATGCTGCACAAAGTAGCTGTGCTTCAAAAACAGGGAATAAAGGTCAGTATGGGAGCCCAGACAGGCGGGTGGGCCCAACAGCAGCTCGTCTGAGAGAACTGGTTCAGTCTCCACTGATCTTCAGCGCTACCAGTACGCCAGAACCAGGACGAACTGGTAGAATAGCACTACTGCTTCAGTTTCCCATTAAATTAGGTGAGACTTCATCAGCTTCATTGGAGATGTGGGCAGTATATTCAAGACATGAACTTCATTAATTCAGCCTCTGTTTTTGGTGGAAAAATCTCTGGGCGGATAGAAGTGTGTGGACAGTTAGAATCAGACATTTTTACCATTCTTCCTATGCTTCTTCTCAGAAGGGGTTTGGAGGGAAATATCTTCAAAAGACATTTAAGATGAGCATGCAAGCCATGGTGCTTTTCAGTTCTCCACTCAAGCAGCTTCCTTTTCATTTAATGCTTTATTCGGCTCAGCCTTCAGGCGCTCAAAGACTAAGCCACTCCGTAGTGGAGCTGAAAAGTTTGGCAGACCAAGCATGTGCGCCTCAAAGAGCCATGGAGAGTGTCGCTTTTATGTAATTTATTTATTTATTCTTTCTCTCTGTTGCCTCATACAACCTGATGGCTTCTGAAGCTGATGCTCACTGGGCTTGCTAGAAACTCTGGTGCTCTAATTTCCACACTGACAAAGCCAGTTCTCTCAGCAGAATTGAGATAGTGTGAAAAACTGGGATGAGGAGAAGGAGGTGGAGAGGAGGAGGAAGAGGTATGGAGGAGGAGGAGGTGATCACCCCTGGTCCTTCTTTTCACTAGACTAGACACACCCAATTTGATTCTGCTTCATATTATTACCATATTAAAATATATTACTGTCAACCTTTAGAATACAAACGATTTTAAAAATCCATAGCTACACGTATCTACTTCTCTGAACATATCATGTCCATCTTCACACATTGTTCCCAATACTATTCTGCTCTTATATATTGCTCCATATTTTCAGGGGCACAATCATACAGAGGTCTTACTTAGTTTTATTTCATCAACAAACACTTTGGGAAATCCTACATATACTTAAGGTAATGGTTCCAGAATAGAATTTGCTCTGCTTATGTTTTGCTGTCATTGTTGTTGTTTTTTTTCCATCCCTGCCACTGCCATGGAAAAGACTGACACCGCTTTCTTTCAGCTTCTCCCTCCTTTCTTTTCTATTTTTTCCCCATGGAAAGAAGCTAAAGGAGCAGAAACAATGCAAATTTTCACCTAGAGCAAGGAGAAGCTCATCACTGCTCATCTGCCAAAATCCACCAGAGCAGAGAAGTCTTCAATGTTTGGAGTCCAACTCTCATTTCCTGTTGTTCCTCACCCACATCTATTCATTTTCAGTCATGGAAAAGAGCATCCAGGCAAAAGGGGGGAAAGGTGAGGCAGGGAGGGGGTTTCTGTAATCTTCTTTAATCTTTTTTCACTGTATGATAGTGGAAGTTGACTGTGATAGTAGAGAGAAGCTTGTGATAATGGCATGAGAGAAGTAGAGATTGAGAAACACGACAAACATCTTGACAATGAACCCATGACATAAAGAGAATGAACCTGGCAAATTTATCTTCTCTCCAACATCTTATCGTTCCAGGACTAAGTTGGTTTTGTTCATTGTTTTAAAAAACGGAATTTACACTATGCAATGCACATTGTCACAATATATGCATCTCAATGCCTTGTTTTTCCCACTCTAATATTATCCCCACTCCATTTTCTCTAATGTGCATTTTTTTCTGCACCATTTTCACCGATGTACAAATTTTATGCATACTTTTTGATTTATCAAGTCCATATTTGAATGTGTAATTCCAAGAAATCCAAATTAGGTATCTCTTTATTAAACCATGAATCAAATTAAGCCTTTTCCTCTTGCTGCTTGAACCAGCCCTTTTACTAAGTCATTTTATGCTCTTGTCCTCCATTCTCCTCTAATATGTTAATGCTGCATAAGGGCTACCAGAGCTGGATTTCAAAAGCCCAGATGGCAATAAAGAGATTAATTAATTTGTTTGTTTCCTGCCTTTATTATTTTCATAATTAACTCAAGGCAGTGAACACATCCAACACACGTTCCTCTTCCTATTTTCCCTAAAACAACAACTGTCCATTGTGAGTTGGTTTGAGAGAGATTGACAGGCCCAAGTTCATTCAGCTGGCTTTCATGGCTAAGGCAGGACTTGAACTTGTGGTCTCCTACTTTCTAGTTTGGTTTGATCTAGTGGTTAGCTTGATCTAACCGCTAGATCAAACTGGCTCTCATGCAGAAACCTTACTCTATGCAATCACCTGGAAGTCTGTTTGTATTCAATCCTGAACTATCCAGGTTCAGTCCTGAACTATCCAGGTTCAGTCCTGAACTATCCAGGTTCAGTCCTGAACTATCCAGGTTTTGTAGCCTGCATACTTGCATACAGTTCAGGGTTGAACTGTGAAGTCCTCAGTATTCTCTGAGCTTCTTTGTTTTCTTGCAGACATTTCATTACCCAACCAGGTAACATCAATAGTGCTAGAAGGGAGTGGGTTTTGCTCTCAGTTTATATACTAGTGGCTTGCCCTGTCACTGTTGGTGGGACTATTCTTGATGGTTAATCAGTACTGTTGATTAGGCTGCTGTTTATTGTTTGATTGTTTGTCTGAGTTGGTAGTTCCCTGACTGGGCTATTGTTTACTTCTTGATTGTCAGTCTGGTGTTAATCTTGGTATTAATCCCTGCTCATTTGGGTGTTGAATGCTGGTGAGAAGGTGTTTGGGGTTTTTTTTTAGTTGTCTGTTTTGAATGATGTGTAGATATTGTTTATCTTTATGTGCCTGTTTATGGCTGATTTATCTAAGTACCAGTCTTCTGGGATTTCTCTAACATTTTTTTGTATTGTTCTTAGCTCTAGGATGTTCAACTTTTCCCAGTTGTAACTGTAGTTGAGTCTGTTGTATTGTGATATTAAGGAATTTTCATTATGTCTTTGGACTGTAGTTTGATGTATGTGGGTGTGCTCTGCTAATCTCCTGCCTGTTTACCTTCATACCCTTTGCTAATATTGTTTCCAAGGAAGGCTGTCAGAATCTGGTATCTGCCTTTCTTGGCGCACATTGAAATTTGTGTCCTAGCCAGATGAGATAGGAACCTTCCTGCAAAACTCCTCTGTTTCCCTTCCTCAGTTTTAGCAAATGCCTCCCTTATCAAAGTTTCCTGCGAATAATCTCTCAAGCCACTGGCACGCTTCCTCTGCATAGAAGTCTGTTTCTCCAAAACAACTGCTAGGATTCGATACAGAAGTACAAACATTTGGGAGAAGTAAGAGTTGTGTTCTGTTTTAGGTAATCCAAAACTAATTGGACCAAGACAAAAACTAAATCCAGTTGATGTTAAATTTATATGAATTACAGTTAGTATAATTATAACACAGGTTTGGAATGATCTCCCTTTGAAATGGCATTAAAAATTACAATCTGATAACTTTTATAGAAGCTATAGAACAGGGGAGTAAAGTTCAATTTCATTGAGGGTCACATCAGGTTTGTGTTTGACCTCAGGGGGGCAGGGGGCAGGGCTGGGTTAGGTATGGCCAGCTTGATGTCACTCATGTCACACGGCCCTCCCGAGCTCCATTTTTGCTGACAGAGGCACCAGGGACTGGTCCTTTGCTGTTTCCAGGGCAGTCCTGCGGGCCAGATCTAACCACCCCATGTGCCAGATCTGGTCCTCGGGCCTTGAGTTTGATACCCCTGCTCTAGAAGCTATTTCCAAAGCTTTGGGGAGATGTAAGCAGATGCAGGTTGTTTGGCTCTATTGGGCCCATATAAGCACTTTCCTTTTTCTCTCTCTATTAAATAGCAGAATAGGCAATCATTTGATTTAATCTGATCTAATCTGTCCCTATATCCTGCCCTCTTCAGACTTTCAGAGAAGTTCAGATCCCACAGAACAAAGCTCAGATAGGGACTATCTTTTAAGCTCAGTGCAAATTCTACTAGCAAAAAATACCTTAAAGGATTCATTAGCCTTATATAAGGCTAAGGCTATCAGGCTAACACTCTGGCGGAGTTCATTAATGGTGATATCTCTCTTCAAATTTCAGAATTCACATGTCTACTTGATTCCATCCATTTTTAATTAAGAATGCTGTTTAGGAAGGATAACCTTCAATTGGCCTGGACGCTATACAAATTGGGACCTCTTACTGTAGAATTAATGCTGTATTCCCACTGTGAACTGTTAAAAGCCACACAGGGTAACAAAATGGGTAACAAGGTGCTGGTGTTAACCTATAAAGCCCTTCATGGCATTGGACTGGGGTATTTGCAGGAGACCCTGCTGCCAATAACAGCCTCCCAACGTCCCGTGCGCTCCCACCAACAGGGCCTCCTCAGAGTGCCGTCAGCCAGGCAATGCCAGCTGGTGGCTCCCAGGGATAGGGCCTTCTCTGTGGGGGCACCCACCCTTTGGAACCAGCTGCCTCTGGAGCTCCAGGTGGCCCCTAACCTCCGATCTTTCCGCCGTGGCCTAAAAACTTGGCTGTTCCAACAAGCCTACCTGGACTGATAGAGGGGGGGAGGGTCTTTTAGTGGTTGTTTTAAATTTAGTTAATTTATGAGATTTCTGATTTAATTACTTTTTAATATTTATATTGTATGATTTTTTAGTATTGTAAGCCACCCTAAGTCCTTAGGGAGATAGGGCAGCATATAAATCTGATAAATAAAATGAATAAATAAAATAAATAAAATCTCAACAGAACCTAAATCAAAAGGAATTTTAACTGAAGTGACTGCCTTGTTCTCTCCTCAAATATTCTTCCACACAATACATTTGCAATTCTGTATTCACATAATTGAAAATAAGCCCCTTGAACTCAAACAAGATGATTCCGGTGGATTAGACATGAATTGTAAGCATAGCCTGATCCAAGAGAGATCTAGTAAGTTTGTTGGCATGACTTTCCAAGTTTACTTAGTGTTGTGGCTATGCTTCTTGCAGCTTACTCTGTTATTTGAACTCAACCCATTTGATTAGTTCATGATCCAATATATTGTACAAACCAAAACATTCGTCAATTTAATAGCCATGTGAAGGCAGTGCTCAGAGTCTTGACCTTCAGCACCTGAGAAAATAAAATAATCCATAAAAATGGTTCTGCTCTTTACAATCAGAGAATATCTTGGAAAAGAAATTGATATGCAGTAAGATATAATACCCAATCCATCAGCATTCTTATGATACTTCCTAACGGACAAATGTTCTAATGTTACAGTTTAGAGTTGCCCAATTCCACAAGATTGTGGGTGGCATGCTACTTTAAAAATAAGAAATAGTAATAAAAGAATTTAGATCATAGAGATTAGAGGAAAATATCAACAATATATTTGAAAAGCCCGCATCTACTTTACCTCAAGGACTGGGAGAATAACAGAATATCAAAATAACTGAGTTGGAAGAGAACTTGGGGGTTTTCTAGCCAAACCTCATAGTCAAGCAGGAGATCCTACACCATTTCAGACAAATGATCATCCAATCCCTTCTTTAAAACCTTCAATGACAGATCACTCACACTTCTAAAGGCAAGTCATTCCACCAATTAATTGTTGTAACTGTCATGTATGCAGGTTTGTAGTCATTGGTTTTTAAAAAGTGTGGGAAAACCCTGCACTCTGATTGGCTGTCAACTGCAGCTGCTGGCTATAAGTAGCAGCCACAGCCCAGCCAAAGCGGGTCCATTCTGAGCTGTAGTCACTAATAAACTAAAGAGCTTGAAGCACTCCGCGTCTGTCTCTTCATGCAAACTTAACACTGGCGACAAGGATGGGATTTTCCCTGAAGAGAAGGCAATGCGGAAAAGAAGAAGAGCGAGATGGCTGCGCTGAACACCCCCCCCCAGCCCAGTTCGATCCGACGGCAGAAGACTGGGACTCGTATGCAGATTGTTTCCAAATGTATCTGGAAGGAAACAATCTAGCCGACATTTCCGAGAAGCGGAAGAGGGCGGTCTTTCTTACGTACTGTGGTCCGGCAGTTTCAAGATCTACCTCAACTTCCCCAACCTTTTAAATCCAGGCAAACTGAATTATCTGTATTAAGAGGATGTATTTTGTGGGGTAACAGGGTGGTTATTCCTGCAAAACTACAAAAAGAGGTTTTGGAAATGTTACATGAGGGTCATCCGGGAATTGTCAGAATGAAGGGATTGGCCAGGAGTTATGTATGGTGGCCAGGTATTGACAAAATGGTTGAACACTGGGTTGCATCCTGTCCCAACTGTCAGGCAGTGAGGCCTGCCCCACCTCTCACCCCCAAACAGGAATGGGAATGTCCTAGGGGCCCATGGTCCAGGATTCACATTGACTTTGCTGGCCCTACCAGAGGGCACACTTTCCTTATTATAGTAGATGCATATTCCAAATGGCTAGAGGTTATCCCTATGGCATCCACCACAGCTGAAGCTGTCATCAAGCAGCTTAAGAGGCTTTTTGTAACTCATGGGTTACCTGATGTCCTTGTTCCTGACAATGGTCCTCAATTTACGTCCAACCTTTTTGAATCATATCTAGCACAACAGGGTATCAGACATGCCCTGACAGCCCCTGGGCACCCTTTGGCTAACGGCCGGGCTGAATGCATAGTATGCTTTACCAAGGAAAAACTTCAGCAATTGGGTCCTGGGGACATCACTGAGAAAGTTGAAAAACTACTCAGTGTCCAGCATATCACTCCTAACCCCTCAACTAATTTGTCCCCAGCTGAATTGTTGATGGGTAGGAAACTCAGGTCTCCCCTTGATCGCCTTCATCCCACTTACACACCCAACACACCACTAGATTCCACTAGCAAAATTCGCACATTCACTGTGGGTGATTCTGTTTATGCTAAGAACCTTATGGGTGAACCATTATGGATTCCTGCTGAGATAACCCAAATCACAGGCCCTAGGTCTTACAGGGTACAAACAGAGGATGGTGTCCTCTGGAGCAAGCACATTGATCAGCTTAGATCCAGATTACCTCAGGAACATCACAATTGCTCCTCTCTGGTTCCCATACCTAGTACCTCATCTAGGGGAAGGGAGGATCATGAGGATAATCAGCAAGCAAGAATCAAACCCATGTGTAATGAGCCATTACGACAGGAACCATCTCAAAACCTGTCACAATGCCAAAATCCATCCTTACAAGTGGAAGATTGCACATCACTACCTGACTTGGGTGCTGGCATTGGGTTGGAGATGGATTGGGAGGAGAGACCAGGTTGTAGCAACCAAACAGGTTCTTCTATTACTAGAAGTCCAAGTATGGAACTGTCAGCAGACACATTTCCTCTCTCACTGGGTGAGAACCTTAAAGCATCTAAACCACGTAGGTCTCAACATTCACGTAAGAGCCCCACCTATTTAAAAGAATACATTAGATAGATGGGGTTTGAGTATGGACTGAACCTAGTGGGGAGGGGTGTTATGTATGCAGGTTCAAAGTCATTGGTTTAGTTTGAACTGTTCTTGTAAAATGTTAGAAATGATTGGTTTAAAAAGCGCGGGAAAACCCTGCACTCTGATTGGCTGTCAACTGCGGCTGCTGGCTATAAGTAGCAGCCGCAGCCCAGCCAAAGCGGGTCCATTCTGAGTTGTAGTCACTAATAAACTAAAGAGCTTGAAGCACTCTGCGTCTGTCTCTTCATGCAAACTTAACAGTAACTGTCAGGAAATTTCTCCTTAGCTCTAAGTTGTCTCTACTTCATTACTTTCCAAATATTGCTTTTTTTGTTCTACCTTCAGGTGCTTTGGAGAATAGGTTGATCAGGGGTGGGATCCGACAGGGTTAACTACCGGTTCGTGGTGATTTACGATGTTTTATGAAGTTTGGTGATTTACGATGTGCTTCTCTGCATGCTGCGGGGGTGCCTGTAAATCTTCGTCAGCAGCGTTTGAAACAACATTTTTTTCCTGCTTTTCCACTGCAGCTGTGCCTCGCATGGCACAGCTGAAGTTGAAAAAACAGGAAATAAAGATCAGGTAAGAGCCCGGGTGGGTGGGTGGGCCAAAACAGCAGCAGACCTAGAAAAGTTTCTACGTCTGCTTCTCTTCAGAATTACTGGTTGTACAGAGCCAAACAGAACCAGTAGAAACCCACCCCTGAGGTTGATCCCATCTTCTTTGTGGCAGTCCCTTAGATCAGTGGTGGGATTCAAATTTTTTTACTACCCGTTCTGTGGGCATGGCTTGGTGGGTGTAGCAGGGGAAGGATACTGTAAAATCTGCAGTCAGAGGTGGTATTTGCCGGTTCTCCGAACTACTCAACATTTACGCTACCAGTTCTCCAGAGCTGGTCAGAACCTGCTGAATACCACCTATGCCTTAGATGTTAGAATACTGCTAACTAGATGTATCCAATTTCTGCCACCATTCTTCATTTGTTTTATCCTCGGTGATCATCTCAATGATTTTCTGGACACCAGGGTGGGAGCAATACAGACTTTAGTCAGGATACTATTCCAGAATTTATTTTTTATTTTATTGGACTTATATGCCGCCCCATCTCCAAGACTCGGCGGCTCACAGTTAAAACATACAAATACAATAAATAATTAAAAAAGAAATTAAATCACTATAAGGTCCAATAAAACCAAATTAAAAATTAAAACTATCCCATACCCCCAGTAAGGTAATCACAGCCCGACTTGGTCAAATAGCCAGGTCTTCAAATCGCGGCGGAAGGTGCGGAGGTCAGGGGCCAGGCGGAGGTCCAGAGGCAGTTGATTCCATAAGTCAGGGGCCGCCACAGAGTAGGCTCACCGTCAGGGGACCGCCAGCCAACATTGGCTTGCCAACGGGACCCCGAGGAGTCCCTGCCTGTGTGCCCGTACAGGGCGGTTGGTCCCCGATATCTGTAGGAGGCGCTACCTTAAATATTGTGGACCCATGTCATGTAGGACTTTGAATGTTAAAGCCAAAACCTTGAGCCTCACCTGGAGCGCAACTGGCAACCAATGCAAGCCGCGCAGGAGGGGGGTAATATGGGAGAATCAGGTAACTCCCATCACAACCCGCGTGGCAGCATTCTGCAACAGCTGTAACCTCCGGATGGTGTGCAAGAGCAGTCCTAAATAGAGACCGTTGCAGTAGTCGAGTCGCGAGGTAACAAGGGCATGAGTGACTGTACGCAGGGCATCTTGGTCCAGAAACGGGCGAAGCTGGTGAAACAGCCGGACCTGGGCAAAGGCCCCCCTGGCGACGGCCCCCACCTGCTCCTCCAACTGGAGCCGCGCGTCCAGGAGGACCCCCAGGTTCCGTGCCCTATCCACAGGGGGCAACACCACTCCCCCTATGGTCAATGATGGACACTCTTGACTGGACCGAGATGCCGGTATGTACAGCCAATCAGTCTTGGCCGGGTTGAGCCGAAGCATGTTTCCGTCCATCCAGATCCGTACTGCATCCAGACAGCGAGTCATCACGGAGAGGGCATCACTGATTTGGTTTGTGGTGGAGATGTATAACTGGGTATCATCAGCATACTGGTGATACCTCACCCCAAAACCACGGATGATCTCACCCAGCGGTTTCATGTAGATATTAAATAAAAGGGGGGAGAGGACCGACCCCTGAGGGACCCCACAATTGAGTGCCCTCAGGGCCGACCTCTGTCCTCCTGTCAACACCGATTGCGACCTCCCGGAGAGGTAGGAGGAGAGCCACTGAAGAACAATGCCCCGCACTCCCAACCCCTCGAGGTGTCGCAAAAGGATACCATGGTCGATGATATCGAAAGCCGCTGAGAGGTCTAATAGGACCAGGACAGAGGAAAAACCCCTGTCCGGGCCTCCAGAGATCATCCATCAGTGCGACCAATGCCGTCTCCGTGCTGAAACCAGGCCAGAAGCCCGATTGGTACGGATCTAGGTAGTCTGCTTCATCCAGGAAAACTGGAAACTGCTGAGCCACCACACTCTCAACAACCTTCGCCAAAAGCGAAGGTTGGAGACTGGACAGAAGTTGTCTAACACGGTCGGGTCCAGGGCAGGCTTCTTCAGGAGGGGCCTCACCACCGCCTCTTTCAAGGCGGAGGGAAAAACCCTCCTTTAACGATGCGTTGACCACTGCCCGGAGCCAACCGCAGGTGACCTCCCTGGCAGCATAAGCCAACCAGGAAAGACACGGGTCCAACAAACATGTGGTGGAACTCAGACGCCGCATAATCCTGTCCACTTCATCCTCGGAAACAGGGTCGAACTCAGCCCAGATCACATCAGCCAGACTACTTGCACCACAATCCTCAGACCACTGCAAGGTAGAGCACAACCCGCCCCGAATCTGCGCGATCTTATCCAACAGATATTGACCAAATTCCTCAGCCCTTCCCCGGAGAGGGTCCACCACCTCCCCCGGATGTAAGAGGGAGCGGGTGGCCCTAAACAGGGCGGCTGGGCAGTTATCTGCGGACGCTATGAGGGGTGCAGAGATAAGACCTTCTCGCCACCCCCATAGCTACCAGGTATGGGCTCTTAATTGGGCTCGATTGGCTTGGGAGCAGGTGGCCCTCCACCTGCTCTCTAGACCCCTCCGACGGCGCTTCATCTCCCGGAGCTCCTCAGTATACCAAGGAGCTACCCAGGATCCATAACGTGTGAGGGGACGCATGGGGACAACCCTGTCGAGGGCAGCCTCAGCAGCCTGCTGCCAAGCAGCCGCCAGGTCCTCTGCAGAGTTGTGGGCAAGGGAAATGGGGAAAAAACCCCAGTTCCGCCTGGAACCTTTCAGGGTCCATTAGGCGTCCGGGGCGGAACCATCTAGGTGGCTCCTCACCCCAGCAGTGGGGAGCAGCCTGTTGGAAGACCAGCCACAGGAGATAGTGATCAGACCATGGGACGGGCAGTGTTGTACAACTCACCTGCCCTATATCACTACACCACTGTTCCAAGACAAAAACCAGGTCGAGAGTGTTTCCCCCCTCGTGAGTCGGGCCTTGAATTAACTGGGTCAGGCACATGGTCCCCATGGAGTCCATAAATTCCTGGGCCAAACCCAACGCCCCCCCAAGGGAAGGCAGATTAAAATCACCCAGGACCATAAGCCCCGGGAGATCCACCGCCACCCCCGAGAGAATGCCGAGAAACCCAGGCAGGGTTGCTGCCACACAGCTGGCGGAAAGGTATGTCAGCAGCAAACCCACCCGACCACCAGGCCCCCACCTCAGGAGGAGGGTCTCACTTCCACCTATCTCAGGAACAGCGACCTCCCTTGGAATCAGGGTCTCCCGAATAACCACAGCCACTCCACCACCCCTCCCCTGAGACTGTGCCCGGTGCAAAATTCAGAAACCTGGGGGGCATAAATCAACCAGAGGGACTCCTCCCTCTGGGCCCAACCAGGTCTCGGTGATGTAAGCCAGCTCCGCAGCCTCCTCCTCAATCACCTCGCGGAGGAGGAAAGATTTATTAGCCACGGACCTGGCATTAAAATACACCATCTTGAGCCCAGGGATCCCCATTCCCCTGCCCCCAGGGGAGGAGGTCATAGGGTCGGAGCATGGCACTGCTCGAAGATAGCGAGGGCACGCTCCCAACACGTGATCTGGCCCTATGCCTCGTCGTCTCCCACCGATCCCAACCACCCTAGAAATTGTGGTCCCCGGCCTGCACTCCGGGCCCCCACTGGCCCCCAACCCCCGCCCCCCCACAGCCGGGCTGCAATCCAACCCCCCTAGTTCTCAAATAACTAGGGCTTATGCCAGGAGGGGCTTACAGATGGTAGAAAGCACACTGAATTGCACAGGCAAGCCAAATGGGAATCAGTGTAACTTATGGAGCAGTGGTATCATTTAGGCATTGCAGGGCATACTCATTAATACCTGTATCTCTATCGATGCATTTTGGATGACTTGTAGATTTTTGAATGGTCTTTAAAGGCAGTCTTATCTGTAGTGCATTGTAATCATCCATTCATGACTAGGACATGAATGGCCATCTGGAGGACCTTATTACTGTATCTAGGAACAGAGGCACTGGATGAATCAGTAAAAAGGCCCTTTTGGATCTGAGAAGGCACTGTGAATCCAAGAACACCAATTGGGGGAATACCTCCCCATCCAAAACAAGAAATCACCCCAAGACTAGATAACTCAAAAATCCATAGTCATTCAGTCTTGTCAGTCTCTACTGTTTCTGCCCATCCAAATCCACATAGCCTTCAAACACTGGGACAGAGCATGAATAGTAACAATTGAACAATTGAATCTAGGGTCAAGAAGTCATCATAATCATTAGCTATTCAGTCGTGTCCAACCCTCAGCCACTCTATGGATCAGTACTCTCCATTCCCCACCATTCCCCTCCATTCCCCTCTTATACTGCCTCTTTCAGATCCACCATGGCCATCATTTTAAGAAGAGATTGGACATCCATTTGTAATGGTATAGAGCTTCCTGCTTGATTAGGGGTTGGACCCCCCCAGGTCCTTTCCAACTCTTAAACTGTTATTCTGCTATTCTGTTTGTCCCAGAGACATCCTTTATAACCAATGGGTATTAGGTGGCCTCTTCTCCTTTTTCTTCCTGGCATACTTGACTTTTTGAGTGAATCAGCTTGCATGACATGTCCAGAATATGATATCCTTTGTTTGGCAATCTGGGCTTCAAGTGATATATTTGGTGAGGTTCAGTTTAGGACTTCTTTGTGATTTTTGCAGTCCATTAGATGCATAACAGTCATCTCCAACACCAGAGGTGGTATTCAGCAGGTTCTGACCAGTTCTGGAGAACCGGTAGCAGAAATTTTGAGTAGTTCGGAGAACCGGCAAATACCACCTCTGACTGGCTCCGCCCACATCTATTCTCTGCCTCCGTCCCAGCTGATCAGCTGGGTCTTCTTTGTTGCTCTGCACAGCTGGAAAGCAGGTTAGTGGGATAGGGAGGGAATGGGGATTTTGCAGTAACCTTCCCCCTGGAGTGGGGTGGGAATGGGATTTTGCAGTATCCTTCCCCTGCCATGCCCACCAAGCCACACCATGCCCCCAGAACCTGTAGTAAAAAATTTGAATCCCACTACTGTCCAACACCATAATTCAAAGTCATCTACCCTTCTCCTAACTGTCATTTCAGATTCTAAGATTGACAGCCATAAGTAGCAGTTAAAAATTATTACATCCACTAATTTGCATTTGGTTGGGAGGCTGATGTCTTTTACTCTTCCAGGTGTCATTCATGCCAGACAATGCAGTACAAGAAGCACACCCTGATAATATCATATCCAATGGATGCCCTCACCCATTGTAATGATTCCTGGATTCTGTATGTGTACGCATAAAGCATATTTAGAATACACTCATACTTTGAATTGGGATGAATTCCAGCTCCGTATGCAAAGATTCATCTATTAGGCTATGAAAGCTTTTTCACACAATCAAACTACTTTTATAACTGCAGTTTGTAAATGATAGATGAGAATCAGTTGGCAAAAAAGGTCTGAAAAGTCTCCATTCTATAATCAGCCAACTTCATAGTTACGTCCATCAAAAGATTGAGTAACAGATCAAAGTACAACAATCTAGGGAAAAAAGTGATGTCCACTTTACTGAAGTAATATCAAAGGCAATCTTATGATTTATAATAACTTTTTTTTTGCTGGGAAAAGCAAAATATAGTGGTTGCATGTGTGTGCACCAGTGGTGGGATTCAAAAATTTTTACTACCGGTTCTGTGGGCATTACTTGGTGGACATAACTTGGTGAGTGTGGCTTGGTGGGTGGGCTTGGTGGGCATGGCAGGGGAAGGATACGGTAAAATCTCCATTCCCTCCCCATTCCTGGGAGAAGGTTACTGCAAAATCCCCATTCCCTCCCCACCCCACTAACCTGCTTTCCAGCTCTGTTCTCCTGTGCAGGGCAACAAAAGAAGATCCAGCCAATCAGCTGGGACTTGGGAGGCAGAGAATAGATGGGGACGAGGCCAGTCAGAGGTGGCATTTGCCAGTTCTCTGAACTACTCAAAATTTCCGCTACCAGTTCTCCAGAACTGGTCAGAACCTGCTGATTATGACCTCTAGTGTGCACCCATGTGTGTGCACATACAAACATACATATCTGGGAGCAGCATCTGAAATGGGTGCACATGCCAAAGAAAAGATATTACTGTTCTAATAATTCCAAAAGAAAATATTCTTGGCACGCAGTCTTTCCAGTTTCAAAGCACCTCTTTCAAAGGATTTGCACAGCCCTACAATATGGTATTTTAAAGGCTTTCATGAAGTCCTGTGTTGGCAGCTATGTTTTTGGGAGATAGATGGATAGATATCCTGAAATTATTCTTTCTTTAGGAGTGGGGGAAACCAGCCACTTTTATTTTCTTGGTTTCATGGTTGCTTGATTTCATACAGTAAACAGCTCCATATTTTTTTTCTTTACATGTTTTATCCTGAAGCAACAGAGCATTACATTAATTGACTTGTCTTATTATTTCTATTAGCTATGTCCAAGATGAAATGCTTAGCTATGGCTGCTTGTTCCTTTGGTGCTTTGGGGTGGATTGTTAAAGGAAAGGCTTGAAAGCTTGAGTTGTTCTGAAGTTTTCCACAGGCCACTGAATCATTTTATGCACCACTGAAGATTTTCCCACATTTGGAATTGCTACAAACTGCATTCCCCTCCCACTCCCCATCATATTGTAATTTAATTCACACTTTATAGCACGATAAGGAAACATTTAGACCCATTTGCACGGTAGAAGGATATCTCAAATGCCAGGAAAGGGTCAAGTACTCACTAAATATCACCATTTCTCTGACCTTGGAATATGCATTAGGAAGTCTTACTTAAAAGGGATAGCGAGTTTTTCTAAACAAGGAAGGGAAGAAAGGAAGAGAGAAGAAAAAGACTGATTCAATCTAAATTAATTGTGTGTTCATGTTTGACTGACTGACTGTCTGTCTGTCTGTCTGTCTGTCTGTCTGTCTGTCTGTCTGAAAGGTTATGGCTCATCTGCATGGACCACATGTCCCAGTTCTAACAAAAACTCAGTTCAGAAAGATTGTGTTTTGCAGGGCTTCAGTCTCATTGTTTGACCTCTCAGGTGTGCAGGTGGGAGTTAAGGTCTGGAAAATATGAAAGTCTATACTTGGTCTGTCCTGCTTTTCTAAAACATTCAGCTCTCAGATTTCCTCAGGTTCCCTTTCCCCCCCATCAAAACAAAGAGGAGGAATCCTAGGTGGGGAAAAAATTGAAAAAAAGTTCATCCTACCACCCCATTACTGCTTGGAGATACAGAGCTTTGGAGATATCTCATCTTCCAGCACTTTGCCTCTCAACAATTCTTTATTTATTTGTCAAATTTTAAAACCATCCATCTCCCTCAAAGAGGGACACTGGGGCTAAGATGTTCAAAGATAAATCAGCCAAATGCTGGAAGTGCCACCAGACACCTGGAACATATTACCATATGTAGTGGTCTTGTACAGAAGCTAAAAGATACTGGACAAAAATACACACATGGTTGGAAAAAAATGATAAAGCAACACATAGATTTGAAACTGAAATATTTTTATTAGGAATGGTACCTGAAGGTTATAGTAAAGAAAAAACATATTTAATTGTACATGTATTAACAGCAGCTAGAATTGTATCTGCTCAGAATTGGAAAAGTGATAAGATACTGATAGAGGGACAAGTAATTGAGAAAATATTTGAATGTGCAGAGATGAATAGGTTAACATTGGTAATCAAAGAAAAAGAAGAAATGGAATATTACATGGCATGGGATTTATTTTATCAATAGTTGGAAAATAAAACAAATTAAAATGGGTTAGATGAATATATAGAGAAATAAGTTATGATTGTTAAAAAATAATAGATACATTAAATGATAGTTATAAGAAAATGTGATTATTGTTATATTGGTAAGAAAAGTATTAATTATAATTGTAAGCACACGACATATGTACCCAGACAACACACGGCTGAAATGAAAGATGGAATTATTGTAAATACAAAATAAAAAATTTCAGTTAAAAAAAAGAGGGACACTGGGTAGTATACAATTAAAATTTAAAAAATGTAAAACAAAACAGCATATAAAAGTTAAAATTTAGAAAGATGCAAGGATGATTACAAAATAAAATGGCAGGGGAAGGACTTTTAGGCCGCTTATTAGTCCCCATGGCTGCATGCTCCTCTGTGAGCACTAAGCAAGATAGCAGAGCCATATTTTCATGCTTTTTCAGAAGGCTAGGAGAGTGGGGGCTCACCTGGGGGGGGGCTAATATTCCACAAAATGGGGGCAACAGCAGAATACTGTCTCTTCCTGAACCCCATCACTCAGAATTCTTTCACTGATGGGAAATACAATATACTTGTCCTCATACATATTATCATATTAATTGTCGTTTCTTACAGTGACAATCTATCAGTTTTCTACAAAATGAAAGTATATATGATTTTTTATCATCACAGTCATTCACCTGCATTTCTTCATACTGTGACCCCAATCTCTTTATGGTTCAACATTATTTTACTTTGCAACCATCAAGAACTATTTAAACAGAGGAGGAACATCTGGTGAGCTGAAAATGTTAAGAGGCCACAGACTGAGAATGATACTGTAATTTTTTTCCCCTCTGAATATGAAAATGCACCATAAATTATACCTTCTAACTACTTGGAAAGATAAGTGCGACAATGCCATCTCATGGCCAAGGTCAAATTTTATGTGGGAATACTTCCAAATGGAACTTGACTCTCATAAAACAGTTTCTTACTTTTTAGAAGGCAGAAACCAATTGAACCACAGCACAGGAACCCTCGTAGCAGTCCTATCCTCTAAAATCCTAATGTTCCCACCTTGATCAGCAAGATCTAAAAATAACTTTTGCTTTTGATCACTGGAAGCCAAGCAGAACCTTCAGGAATCCTGCTTGTCTATACTGTTCCTTACTATGATCCCATCTCACATAATTAATCCTGTCAGTCCTGAAGGAATAGGGCTGGATTGTTCCTGAATATGTTTGAACATTTGTTCTTTGAATGTCTCAGAAGCAGGATTAAAAAAAATTCCTAACGTACCTACTTTATGCAGTAATGATAATGATGATGATGTTATTCATTCAGTCATGTCCAACTATTAGCAATTCTATGGTACAGGTCTCTCCATATCTTCCAATCTTGCATCGCTACTGTTTGGTGTCAGCTTTGATGGTCTCCAGCCACTGAGTTCTTTGGCTTTGGCACCGTGTTCTTTACTTTATGAGATATGAACAAGAAAAATCATATAGTCTTCCGCAATGTAACCAACCTCCTGCCTTGAGAACCAGACGGTATCTCCACAAGTGGATTTTTCTAATAAGTCCAGAAAAGCTTACACTTCATAGACCATGTACATTTTCCATAAAGATGTTACTTGCTGTGTGGAATTTATATTTTACCAACAAAGAAATAAATGGAGACTAGTATAGATCTATTTCAAACTATTTGGCTTTCATCAACTAGCCATACCCTTTCTGTGATTCAAACCCCGGGCTACTTGTATATTAGGTAGATGTATTAACCTCTAAGCCACAGGCTCTCCTTGTGTTTCTGGCTATTCCAGGGGAGAGATTAAGTGTTTTTTCCCCAGTGAAACTGGTCTATCAGGGCAACCTTGATTGAAGGTTCCTGGATTGGGGCTGAAAGGCGAAAATGGAAACACTATGCTCCTTCCCATATTTGGGTAGACCAGGTTGTCCTGATAGACCAGTTTCACCAGGAAAAAAAACATGTTATTTGCTGGTTCTGCTACTTTCATTAGAACATTTCATCATTGTGATTGTGTTTTGCTTTTTATTTCAAAAGGTCTGAAATCTGTATTCTCTTCATTGGTGTTGAATGATACATATGTAGCAGAAAGGCAGAATGTAGCAATATTTTAATATTTTCTTAGACAGAAGGGGGGAAATTGCATTACCCAAAAATGGAGATTTCCCCCCAAAATTAATGTTCTCATCTTGGGAGTCTCTACAGAGCCTCACAATGGAGCTGGCTGCTTACCTTAATTATACATAGGAAAGATAGTAGAAGAAGGAATTAGTGCCACTGAATGGAAATCAAACAGCAGCTGGAAGTCTACAGGGGCTGAAAGATGCATTTGTAATGGTTTGACTGAAACTCTCATTGTCCTTTTGCATTGATTTGGCTTAGTTTCCCAACCTCTAATGGGCCCAGAATGCTCATCCTTGTGTTAGAGAATTGGCACACTTGGTTACCAACCTCTATAATTGCCTCTATCCAGATTCTACCTGATAGCATTATAATATTTTAGTTATAGGATTTACTTCCAAATATATTCCCAAAGAACTAAAGCTATTAAATTTCCCATCTTAAAAATCCAAATTGTAATGCCAAATTAAAATTGAAAAGAGGTAATACCTTTTGGAGATTGTAAAATTATTTTAAAGTTTATTTCAGCAGATTTGTAAAATCCTTTTTGTACTTTGGTTTATGAGAACTAGGAGTTTCAACAGAGAATCAATGCAGAGGCAAAATAATAGTGAAACCACAGGACATGATGTTATGTCTGGAAAAATGCAAGTGGCAGATTTCTTTCAATCTGAACATTTAGTTGCTCTTTTTATTTTCATTGGGAGCCTTAACTCATCCTTTTATTTATAGCACTTGAAAAAAAGATATCCAGATTTGTTTTGAGCTATGAAAGGATTTCAGCTATGCCTGTCTAGCTGCTATCCATAGACCCTGCCAGCTCAAGGGTGTTGGGAAACGTTCAGAAAAACGATGAACTTGTTTGAGGGGGCAATGTTTTTCATTCCAAAGCAAAGCAAAACAAAACATCCCTTGGTCTCAAGGTATTAGGGATAACAAAGATCTATGGCCATGCTTACTTTAATAAAGCTCATGTAGACAGATTGCCCTGTTGGATTTACTTTTCTCTTTTCATATATTGACGGAGCTTTGTGGTTTGAAAGATACCAGATGATCGATGAAGTAATCTAGCTCTTTCAAGTCCTATCTAGAAGTCCCAGTATTATTAGTACATAACAATTAGTACATAACATCACAGCTGCTAGTTCTTTAGCTGGTGTTAGCCTTCATACGCACCAAGTGCTTCTCAAGAACCTAGGACATCATAATGTATCAGCTAGCATAAGTGTGGATCCAAGCAAAGTGGCCTTCTGCAATTGAGTGATGGAAATGTGACCAATGCACAGATATTCTGCCGACATCGAATGCCAACTGCCCTGTGCGAGCACATAGGCAAGCATTCCTTGGGGTCCCGTCGGCCGGCCAATGCCGGCTGGCAGTTCCCCGACCACGAGCCTTCTCTGTCATGGCCCCTGACCTCTGGAACCAACTCCCCTTGGGACTCCGCTTGGCCCCTGATCTCCGCACCTTCCGCCATGACCTGAAGACCTGGTTATTCGACCAACCTGGGCTGTGACCCTCTTTGGGTGGGGTGGTTTTATATGTTTATATGTTTTTAGTATTTAACTTTTTGGGCTTGTTAGTTTAATTTTTTCTTAACTATTTATTATTGTATATATTGTTGGTTTTTTTTAGTTGTGAGCCACCCCGAGTCTTCGGAGATGGGGCGGCATACAAGTCCCAAAAATAAATAAATAAATAAAATAAATATTCTAAGTGCCATCCAATATTTTTTTGATATGACACCCAATGGTGCTGATAACCACTGGGACCAGAGGTGGTATTCAGCAGGTTCTGATCAGTTCTGGAGAACCGGTAGCGGAAATTTTGAGTAGTTTGGAGAACCGGCAAATCCCACCTCTGACTGGAGATTTTACAGTATCCTTCCCCCACCACACCCACCAAGCCACACCCACAGAACCAGTATTAAAAAAATTTGAATCCCACCACTGACTGGGACCACTATAGCTGGTTTATCCCACTTCAATTTCCACTTCAATTTTCAGATCTTGATACTTGTGTTCTTCTCCAATTCTTGGTCTTCTATTTCACTAACTTTTTGTATTGCCACATCAATTATCCACACTTTCTTCCTTTCAACCAAGGTTAAATCTGGTGTGTTGTGAGCCAAGATTTTATGGGTTTGTATTCAAAAATCCCATAATATGTTAAGTTGCTCATTTTCAATTACTTTTTGAACTATATATTCCCACCCTTTTTTACTAGTGCATGAAAAAAATTTCAGGTGTTCCAGTGAATCATTTTGGTGACATGTTGTTGCTTATGTGCAAACTTTTTTGCATGAGCTGAGTGCATGATCCACTGTTTCTTCTGACTTTTTTCACAATCTGCAATTCAAATGATTCAACTATTTTTCCAGTTCTGGCATTACCTAAAATAATTGCTCTTGAACAGCCAAAATCAAAGCCTTCAATATTTTTTTTTATCTTCCAATTGTAAGACACTGCCAGGTTTTATCTTTATCCACTTTCTCCTCAACCTTTTGTAAATATTGACCATGCAATGCTTTTCCTTGCCAGAATTCTGTCCTTGCTTTTATTATATTATTTTGATATTCATGTTTTCTTTCCTGCACATTCAGTAAATTCTAATTGTTAACTTGCATCAATGCTTGTTTTGCCTTGTTCTTTACTAATCACATTTTTTTTGGTTTTATATTCTTGATGTTAGCCAACTGTAAAATGCCCAATTATACTTCTAGGATTCATCCTGATGGCTCCTGGTGGCTTAGCCATTCAGCATTTCAATTCCATTACTGTTAGTGCTTTCCCCCCAATTTATTGTTACTATAGCTTTTTCTCTAGGCCAAATCACATTGCTATATTTGTACTACAAATTTTTATGGTATTTGCTAGTGTCTAGATTTCAATTTACTATCTGGAGCATTACTGTTTTTGTTCTATTTCCTAATTGCACACACACACCCCAATAAACAACCCAGTGATAATCATATTACACCTGGTTTGCCAGCTAGTTTCAGCAGAATGCTTGACAGTCTGAAGTAGCCTAGAGTTACTTTTGATTACTTTGAGCAGACAATTAAGCCTAGTGATTAAAAAGAACAGATTGAAAGAATTGTAATGCTGAGCATTCTGATTCTTGAGGACACTGAAATTTGCCTGGTGCTGAGCATGAACTAAGATGCTAGGTATGTCTGGCTGTGAGATATTCTCAGATCCTGTTCTCTCAAATGCAATCTTCAGGTAGCATCGTGCTTGCTAATGGGCTAACATGCTTGATTGGTTTGAGAATAAGTTTGGTATTTATAAGACTTTTCAGTAAAGTATTAAAGAAATGAACTTGTCTAGCTCACAATCTTGGGTAATGTGCATTGAATGGGACTTGGAAAAGAGAAGGGGCACAGCAACCATCTGAACATGTGACTGCACTTGCAACATGCTTTAAACCAGTGGTTTCCAACCAGTTGGCTGGGGACCACTGGTGGTCCACAAGAAAATTTTGGTGGTCCACAGAGAAATGCCACTCCCAAAGCAATTAATCCAGGCTGCATGGGAACACAAGGCTGCACCGGCCACATGGCCCGTGGGAACACAAGGCTTGCGTCGCTTGCATTGCGAACAACACGAGGTAGTGAGGGGAGGGGGGAAAGGGTAGAGGAGGGAACTTGCCCCACTCACCCCATGCACGTCGTCTGGCCACCGGGCTGCTTCTTTCTGCTTCTTTCTTCTTCTGCTTTTGGCTGCACGCAAGGAAAGCAGCAAAAGTCTTTTTTTTCTCTTCCCCAAACTCTACCAGAAATGAGTCTTTGGGACCCTGCAAGGCCTCCTGCTCCAAGTGGCTGCACTGGCAAAGACTCATTTCTGGCAAAGTTTGGGGGAGAGAAAGAAAGACTTCTACTGCTTCTGCTGCTTTTCTTGCATGAAGCCAAAAGTCTCTCTCACTCTCTCCCCCTGACAATGGAGCTGGAGCTGTGATCTCAAATAAAGCATGATTGATTGGTAGGAAAACAGGGTGGGGAATTTTCCTGCAGAGTTTTTGGGGGATTTTCCCAGGGTCTCTAGTCCACGGGATTTAAAATTATGAGTTTGGTGGTCCCTGAGATCCAAAAGGTTGGCGACCCCTGCTTTAAATGACTGATTTGCTTAAACAATAAATGATTGCCCATCTTGCTAGAGCAACTTTGAGCAGCCAACAATAAATTAAAAACAAAAATAAAAAAGGAATTACAATTATCACTATACATCCAACTGACCAACCAACCAAGTTCACCTAAAAATCCCTCCATCTCAAGGGGCTGAAGAAATAATCAGATTTTTAATGCATTATGCAAGGACAACAGGGATAAGGCCACCCGGATCTCTGAGGAGATGATATTTCACAGGACAGGGGCCTCAGAAAAAAGGCTCATATCTTCGGCTCCACTACAGGGCATTTATTGTACTGAATGGAAGGAATTCAGAGAATGTTCACCTTATTGGTCCTGGTGGGATGAAAGAAGACAGGTAATCCCAGCAAATGCTCCAATACTGGAAGTTTTAATAACCATTTGTCTGAAGTGGTGTAGGGTTTCCTACCTAAACAGGGGATTGGACTAGAAGACCTCCAAGGTCCCTTCCAACTCTGTTATTCTAATTCTAATATATTTGAATAATTTAGTTTAAATATAATAAATGTTTCAGTATAATAGAGTTGGGAATGATCTTGGACATTTTCTAGTCCAATCCCTGCTCGACCAGTCAGGGGATTCTGGACAAATTTGAATTTGAATTTGATAAAGATGTATTTATTGTTTATATATTGCATGTAAGCCTGAGTCCCCTTGGAGATGGGACGGCATATAAATCCAATTAAATAAAATAAAAATAAATAAATAATAAATGGCTGTCCAGTCTCTTTTTGAAAACCTCCAGTGATGGAGGACCCACAACTATCAAAGGTAAGCTGTCCCACTGATTAATTGTTATCACTGTCAGGAAATTTCTCCTTAGTTCTAGGTTAATGATCTTCCATCTCTTCTGGCCCTGCCCTCAGGTGCTTTGGAGAATAGCTTGACTCCCTCTTCTTTGTGGCATCCCCTCAAGTCCTTGGGAGACTGCTATCAAGTCACTCCTAGTCCTTCTCTTTGTTAGACTATTTATTTTTATTTATTTATTTATTTATTTTATTTGTCAAGTGATTATAAGATAACAGGTATAAGTATAAACATAGTTATGAATACATGGATACATATAAGAAAAATAAAAGAAACAATAGGGCAGGAATGGTAGGCACGTTGGTGCGCTTATGCACGCCTCCTACAGACCTCTTAGGAAAGGGGTGAGGTCAATAGTAGACATTCTAAGATTAAACTTTTGGGGGTTTGGGGAAGAAACCACAGAGCCAGGTAGAGTATTCCAGACATTGACCACTGTGTTGTTGAAGTCGTATTTCCTGCAATCAAGTTTGGTGCGGTTTACCTTGAGTTTGTATCTATTATGTACTCTTGTATTGTTATGGTTGAAGCTGAAGTATTCCTTGACAGGTAGGACATTGCAAGTTATAATTTTATATACTATACTTAGATCGGACCAAAGGCAGAGTAGTTCTAGGTTTTCTAAGTCTAGAATTTCAAGTCTGGTGGCATAAGGTATTCTGCAACGAGTAGAGGATGGAGAACTCTTCTTGTGAAATATTTCTGGACTTTCTCAACTGTATTAATATCAAATATGTAATGCAGGTTCCAGACTGATGAGCTGTATTCAAGTATTGGTCTAGCAAATGTTTTGTATGCTCTAGTTAGTAGTGTGATATTACCAGAGAAAAAGCTACATAGGATTAGGTTAACAACTCTTAATGCCTTTTTGGCTATGTAGTTACAGTGGGCTCTAGCACTTAGATCATTAGAGATGAGTATTCCAAGGTCCTTGACAGAGTTTGGATCATCAACAAGGTCTTGACTGTTCAGCTTGTATTTTATTTTCTAATTTTTTTGCCAATATGTAAGACAGAGCATTTATTTGTTGAGATTTGAAGTTGCCATTTGTTTGACCATTCTGATACATAGTCAAGGTCTTTTTGAAGGGTAGCAATATTGTCAGGGGTGTTGAATAGCTTTACATCATCAGCAAAGAAAACGCAGTTGCTCTTAATATGATCACAGAGGTCATTTATGTAGAGTATGAAGAGAGTTGGTCCTAGAATGCTGTCTTGGGGGACAGCACTGTTGACAGGTACAGAATTTGTTAGGACATTCCCAATTTTGACCATTTGTTGTCTGTTTGACAGGAATGCTTCTATCCAGTTATGCAGTTGTCCAGAGATACCATAAGATTTTAGTTTTAGGAGTAGTTTGTTGTGTACCACTGAATCAAAGGCTTTACAGAAGTCTATGTAGGTTGCGTCCATTGCTTTGCCCAGATCGAGTTGTGTAGTCTATATGTTTTTGCAGTGTAAGAGTTGCAGATTACAGGATAGTTTTTTTCTGAAACCAAATTGTTTATTAGAGAGTAGGTTGTTTGTCTCTAAGTGGAGGATAATGGATTGGTTAATAATTGATTCCATGACTTTACAGGTGATGCAGCATAAAGAGATTGGTCTGTAATTTTCAACTAGGCTGGGGTCTCCCTTTTTGAAGATGGGGATGACCATTGCTAGTGACCAAGGTTTGGCAAGGAGCTGGGCCTGAAAGATTTTTCAAAGATTATGCTTAGAGGTTCGGCTATGGCAGTGGATAGCTTTTTTAAGAAGTAGGCACATATTCCGTCTGGTCCAATAGATAGAGATAGTTTTAGATTGCATAGTGCTTTTTCAACATTGTCTTCTGTAAAATCAATATTTATTAAATCATTGTAGTTGTCTGTGGTTCGATTAGGAAATACTGGGCATGATCCATTGCTGTTTACAAATACTGAGCCAAAGAATGTGTCAAAGAGGTTGGCTTTAATGGTGTCATCATTGCAGTCTTTACCATTCGGTCTTTTCAGGGGTGGGATGGACCTTGAGTCTTTTAGTTTGTTGTAGAAAGCACAGGTGGAATTGGTGCAATGAAGGTTTTCCTCTTGTTTAATGTGATAATTGGTGAATTTAGTCTTTATCTGGTGGCATAAATTTTTGTATCGGCTTTTGAAGTTGGCAACGTGACCAGATTTGTTTTTCTGCCAAAGTGATTTCTTTTTGGATTGAAGCTTCCTTACTGTTATGGGTAATTTGTTTTTTTCTGGTTTTGGGAGTTGTTATTGGTACGTATAGTTTGATGACTCTTTTGACTTCAAGTAAAAATATGTTATAATGGTCTTCAACAGTATTGCATCCAGTGAATAGAAGTTGCCAATCAAGAGATGAGAGATCGTTGTCTATAAGATCATAGTTGCCTTTTTTGAAGTTATAATTGGGGATCCCATTGTTATGATTTTTGTGTGCACGTGTGTTGAGACAAAAGTCAATCATGTTGTGGTCACTGTTGGAAAAGGGTTCTTTAATTTGTATTCTGTAAATTGAATTCAAACTATTGCAGATGATGAGATCGAGGCAGTTGTTAAGTCTAGTATTGTTGGTTACTAGTTGTTCCAGTCCCGGATTTGTTACAGCATTGTAGAAGGTTGCATGTATGGGTTCAGTTTTACATTCATTTAAGGTCCAGTTAATATGAGGTAGATTGAAGTCACCAAGAAAGATAAAAGCATGTGGGCAAGATGTTGCCCATGTTAGTAGTGAATTTAACTTGTTTACATGTTCAATGTCATAATCAGGGACTCTGTAACATAATAAGAATTAAAATGTGATATTTAAGACAGTTCACAGTTGATGGTCTCAAGAAGAGCAAGCTCCTGGGTAACTTGGATGTTTTTTAGATGTAAGGACTTTTTATAGAAGATAGCAACACCACCTCCTCTACAGATTTCATGATCTGATCGGTAAACATGATAGTCTCGTACTGTGGTAATGGAGTCAGGGAGAGATGCATTGAGCCATGTTTCCCAGACAAATATGATGTCAAATTTAGCCGTATTTAGTAAGAGGAGAAATTCAGGTATTTTATTTATAAGGCTTCTTGCATTTAAGGCCAGTTGTAGTTGGAATTGAGGTAGTCAGGGGCATGTGTGCCTAATTTTGAGTGGTGGGTTGGATGAGGTAGGGTTGGATGCGGAGTTATGGGTTGTGTAACTTACTTTTGATACAATCAGCATGGTAGTCAATGTAGAGGTCCTTCTCTCCATTGTCTGGACCTTTTTTGAGTTCTGTGCAGAGTTCATGGGAGCAGATTCTTTGCAGTATGGATAAGTCTGGTCTTGAGCGAAGTTTATTATAGTTGGGATTGGTTTTTGCAATGGTGTTTGTTGTATGAATGAATATACGTTTGCTGGCCTCGTTTTTGCAAACAACTCTACAAAATCTTGGGGCCACCGAGCCGTCATTGTATTTGAACTCAGGGCCATCTCTGGTTATTTCAATGATATCTTCAGGAGAGATGTTTGTTGTATTTGAGTTGCTTATGATATTGCAAACTTTGGTGATATCATCTGATTCGTTGGTGTCTTCAAGACCAAATAAGATGGCATTTGGACATTTCTGATCACGTTCCATGATGTCTCTGATGAGTAAGGGGATTCATTTGTGGAATTATTTGATGTGACTAGATGTAACAGGTTCTTGCAACCATGCATTGTATGTTTTATTCTCTTTGACTTTAAATGTAATTTAAATTTAGTGCATACAATGTTTCAAAATAACATAATCCTTTCACCAGGTTATCCTGCACAATTATGATTAAAAAGTTTTCTTTTTCTACTGAAGTACCGTGTTTCTCAGAAAACACAACCCACCCCAATAATAAGCCCAATCCTAATTTTGGGGGGGGTGGGCCTAGTATTACCCCTACCCCAAAAATAAGCCCAGGGGATGGGCATGGCCAGTACGCGTGGTGGCGCAGGCATGGAGGGACAAGTGTCCAGCTGCAGAGAGGGCCGAAAGTCATTCTGTGCTGAAGCAGAGGCATTCCGAGCCTTCAGCGTATCCCAGGATTGCAATGCTGAAGATTCAGAATGGAGCCTTCTGTGTTGCAGTCCTGGGATACACTGAAGGCTGAGTGGAGCCGTTTTCGTGAAAGGCAAGAAAATGGGGAGGGGAATTTTCCTGTCTATTATCCATTCCTCTTAGAGCAGGATCCTGCAAGGCTTGTTGTGGCATTGCACTCATGAATGGCAGCACCTCTGTGAGCTTCATCACACCAGTGCTGCTGGCATCCTACCATGAGCAGCTGCGTCAGTGTAGCCAAACTCACGGCGGTGCCACCGCTTGCACACACAATGGCACAGCAATGCTTGCAGGGTCCTGCTCGAAGAGGCTGCGCCTATATGAGAACCTCACAGCCGCCGCTCGCACGCACACTACAAAAAGCCTTGCAGGATCCTGGGATATGCTGAAGGCTCGGAGTGGAGCCGTTTTTGCAAAAGGCAGGAAAATAGGGAGGGAGAGGGAGCTTGAGGAATGGATGACAGGCAGGAAAATCCCCCCTCCCCATTTTCCTACTGTTTGCCAAAAACCCTCCATTCTGAACACTTAAGTTTTGGAAATGAGGCTTTTGGCAAACAGGGAGGAAAATGGGGAGGGGGAATTTTCCTGCCTGCCATTCTTCCCCCAGTCTGTGCTAAGCTTTTGGAATAGCTCCTTTTGTCTGCTACAGAAGTGGCCCAGTGGAGAGGCAAGGGTGCCCGTGAGGTGCTCCTTTTGGGCACTAAAGAAGTGGCCCAGTGGAGAGGCAAGGTGTGCATGGGGTGCTTTTAGCTGCTAAAGAAGGGGCCCATTGGAGAGGCAAGGCACGTGGGGCATTCCTTCAGATAGAAACAGCCCAATGGCTGGGAGAGGCATGTGGGGGGGGATTAAGACACCCTCAAAAAGACAGCCTAGCCATTTTTTCAGGGGTCCAAAAAAAATAAGGCCCTGTCTTATTTTCCAAGAAACACGGTAGTATATTTCTATATTCTGTTACAAATGAACAGCAATAGAGGAACATATTTACTTTTGTTGTGCAGATTTGGCCCTGCTTCCCCAGAATTATTTTTCTGTTTATAATAATAGTCAAGAAAACTGCACTTTAAAGAAAACAATCTTACACTTCTTACTCGTTATTTGAAGGCTGAATTCTGAACTGAATTCATACTAAAACTCCCTGTGCCTCAATAGCAATCTGGGGCTGGGTTCATACATTATGCTAGAATCTCTCTTATTCTGCTTTTTGAAGCTTCCTCAGACCAAACCTTCCAGATCTGCAATTTTCCTGTATTATTTTCTGCAAAGCATGGATATATGTGTGTGTAATTGGATTTGGAAGCCCCTTGATTTCATAATGACTCTGGGCAACTTACAATTTGAAAACAGAAAAGCAATAGAAGAAGAATCTGAAACATCCTGACAAGCTTACAGAATTCTACCTAGCAACCCAGCCAGGGGTGGGATTCTACCGGTTCGGACCGGTTTGGGCAAACCCCTTGCTCCGAAGATCAGCTGTCTCCAAACCAGTTCGCTGCAACGAGTATGTGGGCCCACCCACTCACCCCTGCTCTTTCCTGTCCTTTACTTCCTTTGTTTAGAGCACAGCTGATTTGCGCAGCAGAGTGGTTTACGTCGCCTCAGCTGTTTTCTTCACAGGGACTGCTGTAAAAGGTAAGTATTAGAGCTGTTTGTAATGCAGCAAACTGGTTGTTATACTGGTGGAATCCCAACCCTGAACCCAGCTGTTCTCTTCTTTAGTGCTAGGTTTTAGGGGAGGTCAGGCAGATGGATCCCTGTTCACCCCTGCTTTCTGCACTGCTCTTTCTCTGCGCTATTGCCACCTACTTATCTCTGCTTCATCCCAACTACCCCAATGCTGTCAGTCACTGTAAAAAAAAATTGGAGGAGAAGCCGGTGCCCTATCAAATGTTGAGCCTGTATGAAAGATTCCATCTGGTATTCAATAAGCCCAATCAAGCTTGTATTGATGAAGATGGGAAATTGCAATTGCTTTAAATAATAGCAATACAATTCATGGGGGGGAAACTGTCAAAAACCACTAATGAATTAACAGAGCTCTACGACATAACAATCTATCCAATTTGCTAGAGATTTCCAAATTTGTTGAACCCAACGTGGCCCGGTTCACATTAACCTTACTGTTGACTGCAAATTATGAGTATGCACAAAGCTATCCTTGTAGAGAGACTCAGCACTGAAAATATTAGCCATACTCAAGTTTGGATGAAAAAATATTTAAATGTGCTGCTCCACCATATGCATAGCTCAGTTCCAAGCTTCTCTATTTCAACAAATAAGCAAGTCCTCCAATGTAAAAAAAAAAACATACCTAAGAACATTTTCAATGCTTTATTTATTTATTATTTATTTATTAATTCGACTTATATGCCGCCCCCTCTCCAAAAAGGACTCGGGGCGGCTCACAGCTAAAAATACAACGATAAATAAATTAATTAAAAGTATATTAAACAAGTTAAGCCGAATTGAAAATTAAAACCCATAGTTAAAATAGGACCAACCCCAGAGAATCAGCACAGCCCAGATTATAAAAAGAGCCAAGTCTTCAAATCGTGGCAGAAGGTGCGAAGATCAGGGGCCAGGCAGAGCTCCAGCGGAAGAAGATTCCACAGAGTGGGAGCTGCCACAGAGTAGGCCCTCCCCCGGGTCACCACCAAGCGACATTGAGTTGCAGACGGCACCCCGAGGAGACCTCGTCTGTGAGCCCATACAGGGCGGTTAGTATTTGATGTTGGGAGGAGCCGTTCTCGTAAATAACCTGGACCCATGTCATGCTGGATTTGAATGTTAATACCAGAACCTTGAATCTCACCCGGAGGGCAACTGGAAGCCAATGCAGGTTGCACAGGAGGGGTGTAACATGGGAGTATCGGGAAGCTCCCATCACTGCCCGCGCGGCCACATTCTGTACCAGCTGAAGCCTCCGAGTGGTATGCAAGGGCAGTCCTAGGTAGAGAGCATTACTGTAGTTGAGTCGGCAAATAACGAGCACCTGAGTGACTGTGCGCAGGGCATCTCGGTCCAGGAATGGGCATAACTGGTGAACCAGCCGGATCTGGGCAAAGGCCCCCCTGGCCACGGCCCCCACCTGCTCCTCCAATTTGAGCCATGAGTCCAGGAGGACCCCCAGGTTCCGTGCCCTGTCCACGGGGGGCAACACCTCCTCCCCCATGACCAAAGATGGAACATCCAAACTGGACCGAGATGTCGGTATGCACAGCCACTCTGTCTTGGCTGGATTGAGTCGAAGCATGTTCCTGTCCATCCAGATCCGTACCACCTCCAGACAACGGGACATCATGGAGAGAGCATCACTGATGTGGCCTGGGGTAGATGTCTAACTGCGTATCATCAGCATACTGATGATAACTCACCCCAAAGCCACGGATGATCTCACCCAGCGGCTTCATATAAATGTTGAACAGGAGGGGCGAGAGGACCGAGCCCTGGGGCACCCCACAAGTGAGATACCTTGGAGTCGACCTCTGCCCCCTGCCAACACTGTTTGCGAACGTCCCGAGAGGAAGGAGGAGAACCACTGTAAAACAGTGCCTCCCACTCCCAACCCCCGACGCTGCAACAGGATACCATGGTCGATGGTATCGAAAGCCGCTGAGAGATCTAACAGGACCAGGACAGAGGAAAAACCCCTGTCCCAAGCCCTAGAGAGATCATCAATCAGCGCGACCAATGCTGTCTCTGTGCTGTACCCGGGCTGGAAGCCCGATTGGTACGGATCCAGGTAGTCCGCTTCCTCCAGGAAAAGTGGCAATTGCTGGGCCACCACACTCAACAACCTTCGCTAAAAAGCGAAGGTTGGAGACCGGACAAAAGCTGTTCAACGCAGCTGGGTCAAGGGCAGGCTTCTTCAGAAGGGGCCTCACCACCGCCTCTTTCAAAGTGGCAGGGAACAGCCCCTCCCTTAACGAAGCATTGACCACTGCCCGGAGCCAGCCGCACGTGACCTCCCTGGAGGCATAAACCAACCAGGAAGGGCACGGGTCCAATAAACATGTGGTGGAGCTCAGCTGCCGCATAATCCTGTCCACTTCATCCTCAGAAACAGGATCAAACTCAGTCCAGATAAATTGGCCAAACCACTCGCATCCCCATCCTCAGGCCACTGCAAGTCCGAGCTCAACCCTTCCCGGATCTGAGCGATTTTATTCTGCAGATACTGGCCAAATTCCTCAGCTCTGCCCCGCACAGGGTCCGCCACCCCCCCCCCAGCTGGAGGAGGGAGCAAGCAACCCCAAACAGGGCGGCCGGGCGGTTATCTGCGGATGCTATGAGGGCGGAGAAATAAGATCTTCTCACCGCCCTCACCGCCCCAGGTAAGTCCTAATATGGGCTCTTAGCTGGGCTCGGTCAGATCCAGAACGGGTTGCCCTCCACCTGCTCTCTAGTCCTCTCCTGCGATGCTTCATCTCCCAGCCCCTCGTATACCAGGGGCTGACCGGGATCTGCGCCGAGTAAGGGGATGCATGGGGACAACCCTGTCAAGAGCCCCCGCAGCCGACTGTTGCCAGGTAGCCACAAGGACCTCGGCAGGGCTGTGGGTAAGGGATGCAGGAAAAAACCCCAGCTCTGCCTGGAATCTCTCAGGGTCCATCAGGCACCTGGGGTGGAACCATCTAAGTGGTTCTCATCCCAGCAGTGTGGGGCAGCTTGATGGAAGACCAGCCGCAGGAGATAGTGGTCTGACCATGAAACGGGTGGGTAACTATGTCACCACCCCCCAGACCACTCCGCCACTGCTCCGAGACAAAAACCAGGTCGAGCATGTTACCCCCCTCATGAGTCGGGCCATCAATTATCTGGGTCAGGCCCATGGCCTCCATGGAGGCCATGAACTCCTGGGCCAAACCGACGCCAGTCCCAAGGAAGGCAGGTTGAAGTCACCCAGAACTATAAGCTCTGGAAACTCCACCACCACCCCTGAGACGGCATCAAGAAGCCCAGGCAGGGCAGCTGAGACATAGCTGGGGGACAGGTATGTAAGCAGCATGCCCATCCGACCTGCAGGCCCACACCTCAGGAGGAGGGATTCACACCCGCCTATCTCCGGGGCAGGGACCTCCCTTGGAAACAGGGTCTCCCGAATGACAATAGCCACCCCACCCCCCCCTTCCCTGGGGTCGTGACTGGTGCAGCACCTGAAAACCTGGGGGGCAGATGTCAACCAGAGGGACTCCACCCTCCGGCCCCAACCAGGTCTCGGTGATACAAGCCAGGTCCGCGGCCTCCTCCTCAATCACATCACGGAGGAGTGGTGCCTTATTAACCGCATTAAAGTACACCAGTCTGAGCCCAGGGGTCCTGGATCCCAAAACCCCCAGGGGATGAGAAGAGGCTAAGGGGTCGGAGCGTGCCACAGCTTGGACATAGCGGGGGGCGCTCCCCTAACATGATATGGCCCCCTGCCTCATCAGCTCCTACCCATTCCAACCACCCTGGGGATCATGGCCCCCACTATTCCACCCGGAGTCCCACAGGCCCCCTCATGCACCCCCCAACCACGGCCCTGTTTCAGGCTGCACTGAACTCCTGTAATAAGACCCCTACCCCTCCCACCCTTCCCTAACCCCCTAAGAAACCGAAATAAAAATTTTAACAGAGAAGCCCTGGGTCCTTTTTCCTTATCCCTCCCCGAGCCCCGGCCCCTACCCTTTCCTGCGTCATGCCATCTCTCCGGATTCCAGAATCCGTCCTCGAGATAGGCTGATGATAAACCAGTGGGCCAAACCCAAGAGAGGGGAGAATTCCTCAGAGCCCACAATTCAGCTGCCCGAAAAGTCCGCATATGTTGGTACATGTCCCATCAACAAAGGGAGGAGCGGCCCTAGATGTAAGTGGTATGTCCTCATAAAGATCTTATAGTCTAACCATTGGCATAATTCAAAACCACTGAGTTGCCTCCATCCCTGGATGCCCTCTCACAGCATTCCAGGGGGCTGTTGGTCGAGCATCTAGGGCTGGCCACTGCTCTCTCACCGCTCGTGTCCCCCAGTGATTAAAAGAGATGTTGCACCGCAGTTGAAGTTGCGCTGGGGAGGAGGTGGTACAATCCATCCCATTGTTCTCTCACAACAGTGGGTGGGTGAGCCAACAAAGTTCCATCACCCTTGCCAATGAAGACTAATGAGGGCGGAGAGGTAACCCCACAGCACGGAGAGACAAGAGTTCTGGATGGCAGATGAATAAAACTGTCCGATAGTTCACATCCCAGATGGAAACAGGGAGAGTCTTCTTGCCCCTCGGCATCACATCAATTGGCGCCAACAACCCTTGTGGCGCCAACAACCCAGTCATTCATCCCAGACGTTCAAGGAGTCAGAATTAAAGAAGGCAAAGGGGGCGGAGAAGATCAACCGGGGGCAGCATCCAACGGTGCAGCCACCCTTATCTTCATCGGTGTTTGCTGCAAATGTACTTTTCATGTACATTTGCAGCAAATTCTAATATTTTTGTTTTGTTTTAGGATTGGGTTGGGGAAAAGGCAACTCAGGGCCTGGGAGATTGTTTGCATCATGAACAAACGGTCATTCAAAGAGACTTAAGTGAAACTGTAGGAATGGGAATCCTTTCTCTCTCTAAAGCAAGAAAGAAAGTTTTTAAAAAATCAGGATGGTTTAGGAAAAAGAATAAGCTGAAGTTGTTGGGGTTTTTTTTATTATTTACATTTATATGCCGCCCTTCTCTGGAGACTCAGGGCGGCTTACAATCTTTGGAGCACAACCCAATGTGCTCAGCAATAGCCTTCATTCTATTGTATATGCCTGCTTATTACTAGGCCTTTTTTCCCCCCCCAAGCGGCACTTTTACAAAGTCAGCTTATTGCCCCCAGCAATCTTGGATCCTCAGTTTACCTACCCCAGGGGGGATGGAAGGCTGAGTCAACCTTGAGCCTGGTGGGATTCGAGCCTGCACTAATTGCAGGCAGCTGGAACTAAGTGCTAGGTGTTTAACAGCCTGCACCACCAAGGCTCTTTAAACTTCCCAACACAATATTTTATCTCAGGATTGCAGATGATAATCATGAACAATTGAAACATATCCAGGAGCAGATGTAGAGTGTTTTTCTATTGTTTTGGGGTTCATAGTTTATGCTGCTTTGTGTTATGCTCTTTTTCTGAATGATCCTATGATTTGCTGTCCTTAGTGATAATTTAGCAAGCATCTTCTAAAAGAAAACCTTTATGTGTTCAAGCTTTAAATCCAATAAAACATAAATAAACTGTAATAATAGCAGCTCTACCCCTTGTTTGGTCACCAGTGAGATTGGCTAGCCATGGTCTTTTTGTTCACTTAGTGATGGTATTCACGAATGAAATAAGACATAAAACAGCACAAACAGTGAACTTTTATTTTGGCTATATTATCTTTGCATATTTTACGTTTGTTTGAATCAGAAAAATCTGTTGGGACAAAAAAATGTGATAGCTTCAGCTCTCTTCATTAGATTGCAAACTCTGTCAGTGAGATTGGTATTTTTTAAATTGCAAATGTGACATGAAGAATGCCAAGAAGAAGCAACAGGATTAAAATAGAAAGTAACTTCTGAACTAGCTAGATTTCATCATCTTGCCATTTCTTCATAGAAAATGCCTAAGCAAATTTGTTTTTTTATGAATACATGTCACCTTATTTGATCTGCGTGGCTTTGTCATAAACAGAAACCTTTGATCAAAGAGGCATTTTTCCATCAGAGGAAATTCCTATCTCATTACCAACATTATGAATAGGGATTAAAACAAATAGCAAAACCCCTTTCTCATGATAAAAAGATATATCAAGAGGTTTTTTCCTCCAGAGTATCAAAGCTTCCTCTCACCAAAGAGAGGGGAGAGAGAGAACAAGAGATAGGGAGAGAAAGGAGATGCTGGTTCAGAGATTTCCATGTATGAAATAAAGCTTTCTTAATTCTTCTGAGATAGAGGACTAGAGAGATAGATAGATAGATAGATAGATAGATAGATAGATAGATAGATAGATAGATAGATAGAGACATAGATGATAGATAGTTAGATAGATAGATAGATAGATAGATAGATATCGATAGATAGATAAAAATCGATGATAGATGATATAGATAGAAGATAGATAGATAGATAGATAGACAGATAGATGAAGTAAGTTAGATAGAGATAGAATAGATAGATAGATAGATAGATAGATAGATAGATAGATAGATATAGATAGATAAAATAGATGATAGATAGATAGATAGATAGATAGAATAGATCTATAGATAGTAGATAGACAGACATAGATGAATAGATAGTTGATAGATAGATAGATAATAGATAGATAGATAGATAATAGAATAGATATAGATAGATAATAGATGATAGATGATAGATAGATAGATAGATAGATAGATAGATAATAATAGATAGATAGACAGACATAGATATAATAGATAGATAGATAGATAGATAGATAGATAGATAGATAGATAGATAGATAGATATAGATAGATAAATAGATGATAGATAGATAGATAGATAGATAGATAGATAGATAGATAGATAGATAGATATAGATGATAGACAGACGGACAGAAGGACGGATGGATGGGGAGGGAGGAAGGGAGGGAAAAGAGAGAGAGAATGTTTGGAAGACTATTTCTATTAAAATAACTTCCTTTTGCATCATTTTTTTGGCTATGGAAAAGACACTGAGTAAAGAATTAGGCCCAGCAACAGTCACCAAGATTTGGTTGAATTGCTATATTTTTATTTTGTTTTCTCCCTCTTTTAATCAATGAAGCTGCATGTCTAACAATATCCTCCAGGCCCTTTCACTTAACCAATATATCATAATTTATTAACTTATTTCAGTTGTAATATCTTGAGCAGTAGTGAAACCCATGGGCTACATGTGGCTCTTGACTCCTTGACTGCAGACCTGAGAGATCACATTGCCAGATCAAAATTTGGCAATGTCACAATGCAGAGAATTGCTTTTTCAGCAATTTAGGAACTCCTGGAGAAAAGACAGAATGTCAATCAATCAAATATAAGTCTGAAAGTTAGAATAGAGATGGAAAATAACTAAGTCTGGTATAATGTGACAGGTTTGCTAAGCAAGCAACCTAGTTGGGTGTTAGGTTCCAGTTACACAAGCCTGTAGTTGGAAAATTTTCAAAAGCAGAGAAAATACGTTTCTGGTGATGTTAAAGGTAAATGGAATAAATCAAAGTAAAGATCAAGAGAAGAGATAGGAGCTGCTTGGCATACAGCATGAAGCCTGCAAAGAATTCAAAATTGAGGACCTCTGGGAGGGGGAAGAAAAATCTGTCCCAAATATAAAGTGGGAAGAAATAAACTTCAGATTTTGGGGAAAGAATTAAAACGCCATGGAGTTATGAATGAAAGATTCTTGACACGGACAGACGCAGACAGACAAAGATAGAAGAGGTGAGAAGTAGCAGTATATCCCAAAGGTAATTCCTGGGGGAGAGGGGGGAGGGCAAGAAAAAAATGTTTAGCCTAGTAAGAGGCAGTATAAGGAACAACATAGTAAGTGGAAATAAGTGATGTGTAAAAAGAAAGCAAAAGCTATTTATTTATTTATTTAAATGTATGTGCTGCCCATCTTGCAGTTCGAGCCATTTCTCCATATAGCGTTGAGCACAGTTGGAATCACCCTTGAGGGCAGCTGATGGAGTGCCTAGGACTGGGAGGCTCAGCTGGCATAAAAAAACATGGCCCATTTTCACCACCTAAAGAATCATCCGGTGGATTTGGTTGGAGAAGGACCATGGCGGACCAAACCAGAAGATAAGAAACAAATCGGATTCCGACAGGGCCAGGATCCCACACCTTAAAAGAGGGATCAATATCCTCAAAGAGGATGAGATAAAGTTGTCTTCAATTGCAAAATATTCCCAATATCCATTATAGAACCATGGACATCATGTGTGGAGGAACAGAAAGGGGACAAGGGAACAACTGACGAAATGAATATCAACTCACCTTGCAGCAAGATTGGCAGCAAACAAATGTAATAAATAAATAAACTAAATAAATAAACACGGTGACCTTACAATGTACAGCAATTGCCCATTTTGCACATATGTTGTGACCTCGTCTCCATATATTTAGCAGGTGGAGTTGGCATTTCAATACTGCAATTATTTCATTATTCTGACAAAACCACTACTTTCATTGTGCAGAAAATAAGATAGATGACAAAGCATCAGCAATTAGATTCATTGTGTTCTGTGAAAATTTCCTTTATAAGAACGGCTCTATTGTATTATCACACCTTATGACAATGGGATTTTCCAGAATTTATAATATTTATAGCACATTGAATTTGGATTGACAAGTTTTACAGGATCTCTAGAAGACATTAGAGCACAATGAGGTGGCTTGAAAGATTGTTTTTTTTCTTTTACAGTTGGTGGTTGTACCTGCATGCATGTATATTTTGATGCTTTATCTTTGTATACACAAATTTGTACTTGCTTTATGTATGCTTGTCTTCAAGTTGTGTAACTCTCTCTCTCTCTCTCTGTTTCTCTCTCTCTCTCTCTCTCTTGTATCTTTTCTGTCTTTCAGTCTGTCTGTCTGTCTTGGTCTCTCCTTCCTCCCTCCTTCTCATGTGTGTGTGTGTTAAAGAATTTTTATACTAAGAGGGTCATAACTAATTGTTGGATTTAAATTAAATTTGGTTGCTCCCATTCAGTCCCTCATAACCTCCAGGCATCAAGCGTCACCATATCTCCTCCACGACTCCAGAGAAAGCATTAGAAAACATCAACATAGGGATGGTACCTCAGCCCAGACCAGTGGAGGGCTAAGCTCTGAGGTACCTTGTATTGGAGTGCCTATAGGCTTGGTTTTTCTCCCCCCACCAACCCTGATCAGGAAGGGGCAGAACTACAGAAAAACTGCACCTCTGGCCCCCCACAGCTATCAAAGGGCACCAAAAGTATACTGTGATCCATGGTATCAAATGCTACTGAGAGATCAATCAGGATAAAAAGGGGTTGCAGTCTAGAAGTACAGCACTGAATTCCACTCTTGCATGCTGCAAAACAGAATACTCTACACCTCCACTAGAATACAATCCTAAGTGAAGTTCATCAAGCCCGGCAGGCATTCAGAAAAAAAGCACTAGAAGGCCATTAGGTTTTTTTTGTGGGGGGTGTCTTTTTTTCCCCCCTGAGTGTGTTTCTAGATGGGCTGAAATATGATTTTAAGTCTAATGAAAGCTGTAAGAAGCCTATTTTTCCTGGGGAAAAAATGGTCTAAAATATTTTAAACAAATATGTAAATAACACAGAGGTGTAATAAGGCAAGCCTGAAGAATCCCAGCTGCTATTACCATACATCTGCCAAGTACGTTTTCTTCCAAGTTTAGGGATGCTTGTTTTATTCTCAGACCACCCAGAAGGGCAGGAGATCTTGTAAAAAACAGCTGTTGTGAACAGTATAAATCCAGAAGCTGTCAAGAGTAAGGAAACTCATCGTTTATCAAGTCCTGCTTACCCCAAACATCCCTAAACGTGTCAGTTATGATGACAATCAACACCAACTTCTTAACAAGACAGCTAATGGGAAACTGAGGCCTCCAATTCAGAGATTGTCATCTCAGCTGGTTTAGAAATTCAGGCCTGGGACAGCATTCCATCTCCTTGATTGATGACTTTTGTTGTGATCCAGATAGGGAGAGAGTAGCCTTCCTGAGCGCTCTCTCTCTCTCTCTCTCTCTCTCTCTCTCTCTCTCTCTCAGGTCTGTTGAGCACGGCATCCCTTTGATCTCTCTGTAGGGAATGGGAGTTGCAGAGATTATGGGAAAAGATATCAGGAATCTATTGAGAGAGAGCCAGCTCCTTCTCTTCCACCTCATCATGCATTCTCCTGGTCAGCTGCTGTTCAGGCTGATCCAATCTCGGAGCCAGAATCTTGGTGGGCACTGGGGAAATTCAGTTTCAAAGAAACAGATTGTGCTAAAAGACCACAGGGATGCCAACAGAAGCCTAATATAGCCAATAAACGCCAGGCTGATTTCACCCTCTAGAGGGTCACCAGACTGCATCACTGATCAAATAGTCAATTAATCATACCAGATTGCAGAAATAGCAAAACTGCAATCTGCTTCCAAGGAAAATGCTACTTTAGCACTAGAACAGCTAAGGGTGGTTTTAAACTTGATTCATGGAGGGCTTAAAAAATGAAACAAAGGCAGTTGTCAAGCCCGAAATTGACATAAGTGTAGCCATTTTAATTAGTCTTAGTATATATTCTTTTTCTTACTTTCTCTGTGGTAGTCATGGGGGGAAGGGTTTTGGGCTTGACACATTCCTAAGCAGGGAGGAGTGGAGATAAAGAGAGATGTTTTGGCTAGGTGATCTTTCTTCCCATGGGAAATGAGCTGTTCTTGCTGGGGCCCCTTGAGGTGGAGATTTATGACATCAAGCAACATTGAATTACTTCTACTGGAGAATGTGACTTTTGGGGCTGTTTCTAACTTGTAATATTGTGGGGTGATTCCGGTTGTGTCAGATCCGAATTACCATAGACTTTGCCGATTTGCTGCTTTCCTAAATAAAAGAAATCTCTTTGAAAGATGGACTTTGTTCTTTTCTTTTTAAATGGATTTTATCACTTGGAAACCTGACATTATTCTGGATCTCACAAAAACAATAATCCCGGAGAAGAGTTATTATTCAGGGTCCTGAACCCTGGCTGCTTACCTGGAGTTTTGGGTAACAGTAAAGACTCAGGGAAGATGGCAGGGGCACCGGAACTCTGTGAGGGGGGGCTTGTGTTGCCAGCTGAGCAGCAAGCCTCCCAAAGAATTCCCCCCCAGAGAGATCGTGAAACCAGAGCTTCCAGCCCGTTAACTTTCAGGTTAAGCCAGTTGTTGGGAGAATATTCTCCTTCCAGAAGAGGGCGATCTACCACTGCAGGAGACCTTCCACCTACATAACGTTGGCCTCTGAGAGTGGAACATAGAGGGGTGAGTAGGAGGGGGAGTCCACAAAGAATCCATCGAGGAACGAGCCCTCCCCCCCACCTCATTTACCTCCAGCTGACCAAATCCTTCTGGGATGGGCATTTTATCCAAGCAGAGGATGGGTTCAGAAACAAGCTCAAAGGAGGCTAGCCCAGGCTTCAGTCCCACCTCCCCACCACCACAACCAACTCCATGTGCAAATGCCCCAACACCTTTTAAAACCATGTTTGATGGGACTGCAAGTAAACTTGCATTTTTCCTGAATAGAGCATGGTCTTACATCGAAAGACATGGAAATTAATTCCACGATGAGACAGAACTAGTCCAATTCCTTTGAAATAATTTGGAGGAAGAGGCCTCTGAATGGTTCACCCAGCTCAATGATGAAGGAGTCCCTGAACTAAATAATGTGAATGACTTCCTAAGAGAGCTCCATTCACATTTTGAGCATTCTTCCCCAGCACAAGAAGCAGAAGCTGAAATAAAAAGCATCAGACAGAAAGGTAGACCCGCCAAGGATTTAGTGTTTGAGTTCAGACGCCTGGCCACTAATCTCAGGTATTGGTCTCAAAGATTACTTGTGCACTATTTCCAAGAAAGCCTGGATGAGGAGTTGCCTGTGCTGTGGGTTACCTGAAGATAGAATCTATGAGTGGTATAGGATGGCCATAAGAATGGACAATGCTCTCAGACAGCACAGGAAGAACAATGCTGAAAAACAACCAAAAAGGCAATTCACACGATGCTCATTTCCACGTCAAGGGGAAGGACATCAAACAGCAGCCCCCTCAACCTCCATGAAATGTTTTCGTTGTGGTCAACAAGGGCATCGAGCATCAGAATGCTTAGCAACAGCCCCAAGGGAGAGCACCCGCTCCCCCTAAATGGAAAAAGGCACCTAGAAAGCCTCCTGAAAAAAGCAAATTTGTGTGCCAAGCCATCGAGGTCCCTAACCCCCAACAAACAACAGAGGAGGAAACTCTGGCAGCAGGAGTACCCATTGTACAAGATGCAGACAGTGAAGAAGATGTCCCGATGGTAAGTGGAGCCATTCCACCTTTTAAAATTGAAGGGACATTAACTGTTACGTGCACGGGCTTAGAAGGGCCCATAGACATTATCATTGACACCGGTAGTTTGCAATGCCTTATCAGTCCCAAAACTGTGCATAGCCTAGGTATAGAAACTAAAATGTTAACTACCCCCATTCAATTCCAACAAGTAGATGGATCCATGATAGGGGAAAGTCCAGCTACACAAGTCACCGAAAAAGTAAAGCTAACCATAGGGGAACACTGGGAAACAATCCGATTCATAGTAGTCCCAAAGATGACCCAATCAGTAATCCTGGGTCTCTCCTGGCTAGACAAATGGTGGCCAAATATAAGCTGGGAGGGTGGCTATAGGAGAATCAAATTAGCACTTGGTCCTGAGCCACCTCCTGAACAAGATAACAGCCAAATTGTCAGCCCGGAAATACAAAAAAGCCAGGAGGATAGAACAGTATCATTGGCTGATCAACCCCCAGGGATTCCCAAAATCCCAATCCAGTACTGTGATCTGATTCAAGTTTTCAGTGAGGAAGAATGCAATGTCCTACCCTCCCACATCATAACACTGACTGTGCCATAGAGTTTATAGAGGGGGCGAAATTACCAAAACCAAATTCTGTGGGTGGCAGAGGAGGTTAAAATGTGCATTGTATGATTGTGTTTAACCTAATTTCAATCTTTGCATATTTCACGTTGTTGCAGGGTTTCTTTTCAAATGAGGAAGGGCAGCCTGTCAAGCCCAAAATTGACATAAGTGTAACCATTTTAATTAGTCTTAGTATATATTCTTTTTCTTACTTTCTCTGTGGTAGTCATGGGGGGAAGAGTTTCGGGCTTGACACATTCCTAAGTGGGGAGGAGTGGAGATAAAGAGAGATGTTTCGCTAGGTGATCTTTCTTCCCATGGGAAATGAGCTGTCCTTGCTGGGGCACCTTGAGGTGGAGATTTATGACATCAAGCAACATTAAATTACTTCTATTGGAGAATGTGACTTATGGGGGTTGTTGCTAGCTTGTAATATTGTGGGGTAATTCCAGGTTGTGTCAGATCCGGAATTACCATGGACTTTGCCAATTTGATGCTTTCCTAATTAAAAGAAATCTTTTTGAAAGATGGACTTTGTACTTTTCTTTCTAAATGGATTTCATCACTTGGAAACCTGACAGCAGTCCTGTGAAGTTATGGCGCAAAACATGCATTGCCAATGCAGGTTTATTTCATAGTTCAAGGGTGTCAAACTTGATTTCATTGAGGGTCGCATCAGGTTGTGTTTGACCTCAGGGGACTGGGGTGTGTGTGGCCAGCTTGACTTCACTCATGTCAGGGATGCCTGTGGTGGCCTGAGCACTTTGTCAGCGAAAACAGGCTTCCAAGCTCCGTTTTCAGCTGCAATGGCCTCCTGCAATCTCTGCCAGCAAAAATGGAGCTCCATTTTCACTGGTAGAGGTACCCTTCGCTGTTTCCAGGCTGACACCATGGGCCAGATCTAAGCACCCCTTGGGCCAGATCCTGCTCCTGGCCCTTGAGTTTGACACCCCTGTCATAGTTTAATGCAAGTGCGGAAAAGTGTGATGAGCCAGGGTGGGATACAAAATAAACACAGTCACAAAAAACAGGTGAAGCCTCTTTTATTCCTTCACTTTGCTTCCAAGCTCCAAATATCCTTGACTAGAGACAAGAAAACTCCCACACAAGCAGGAGAAAATGCTGTTTAAACTAAAAATGCCATTTAAATTATAAAGAGTAAAAAACAACACAAACCAGGCAAGACTTGAAGATGTCCGCAGATATTAGAACACACATTGGGAAGGACGCCAAACTCAGAAAGGAACAATAAACTAATGATATTTCCATGCTTTGTTTCCAGCGCTCGCCCATAAGCATGTCCGTCCTCTTATCCAGTTGTCACAGCTGCAGCCCATGAAGAGGATCAAGGCCCTCTCCTCCCCAGTAGACCATGTCTCTCCCTTATGCTCTCCTCCCTGCGTGCCCTAGGATGGAGAGGGGATGGGCCTGGGTCCTCCTCTGACTGCCCAGCCGGCCTCTGCCCTTCCCCAGCCTCCTCCACAACCTCCACAGCCACACTTCCACTCCTGTCAGCTGTTCCTCCTCTCCCTCAGAGTCAGTCTCCACCAGGGGCAGGACAAAAGGCCTAAGCACCGGGAGAGATTATTTTAATGGAGAAATTCAACTGAGTTATTCTAAACTTGTTTTAGTGTGAAGTCTCGGAGATGGGGCAGCATACAAATCTCATAAATAAATAAATAAATAAACTAAAGGGAAACAGCTCACATTGCAAAATGTTTCTCATTATTTAGATTATATATATTTTTATCCCATTTTTATTACTTTATAAGTAACTCAGGGCACCAAAGATACATAATACTCCTTCTATTTTCAACACAGCAACAATCCTGTGAGGTGGGTTAGGCTAAGAAGGGTGACTGGGCCAAAGCCACCCAATCATTATTGTGGTAAATGCTGTAAATACCATTTGCCTCACTGAATGCTAGTTGTGGTACAGTTATCTCTGAAAACCTCACAAAATCTCGCACACTAACTATGCTTCAAAAGAAAAATATAATCTATATGCTCTTTCCAGGAGTTGTCTCAAAAGAGTTAGAAACTAAAAAAAAATTAAGAAACGGGGGTGAAATGATGTGAAACTCAATCTTCCACATTTATGGATCGATACAATTTTTACCTTTTTAGTAATGTATGGCATTAATGTATTCCAACCACGAACTATTCCCCCAGATACTCCATCACTACAAGATCCGACCTATTCTTCAACAGAGCTGCAGGCCTTAAGGGAGCCTCTCTGCTGGGTTTGGCCCTTTGGACTCTCGATGGTCTATCTCGAGGATGGGTTATGGAACCCTGAGAGATGGCACAGAGTGGGGAAGGGTTGGGGTCTTGGGAGGGGCAATAAGAGGGCTAGTGGGGCTTTGTTGATTCGGTTTTTAGACCGTTTCTTAAGGGGGTTAGGGAGGGGGGTGGGTCATAAGGAGGGGACTCAGCGCAGCCCAGATCGGGGTCGGGGGTGCGGGGGTGCCGGGGCCCCAGAGGACAGGGTGGGAGCGACGATTTCCAGGGTGGTTGGGTTCGGCAGACGACAACGAGGCACGGGGCCAGATCAAGTTAAGGGAGCATGCCCCCGATGTCTTTATGCGGTGGCATGCTCCAACCCTGATGCCTCTTCCCAATGTCCTGGGGACCCGGGATCTAGGGCCCCAGATTCCGGCTGGTGTACTTTAATGCCAGGTCCATGGCCAATAAAGCAACCCTCCTCCATGAGGTAATCAAGGAGGAGGCCGCAGATCTGGCCTGTATCACTGAGACCTGGGTGGGCCCAGAGGGGGGAGTCCCTCTAGTTGATCTATGCCCTCCAGGTTTTCAGGTGTTGCACCAGCCATGGGCCCAGGGAAGGGGTGTGGGGGGGTAGCTGTTGTTATTCGAGAAGCCCTGATTCCAAGGGAGGTCTCTGTTCCAGAGATAGGCGGGTGTGAAGCCCTCCTTTTGAGATGCGGGTCTGAAAGTCGGATAGGCTTGCTGCTCAAATACATTTCCCCCAGCTGTGTGGCAGCTGCCCTGCCTGGGCTGCTTGACGCCATCTCAGGTTTGGTGGTGGAGTTCCCAGGACTTATTGTCCTGGGTGACTTCAACTTGCCCTCTCTTGGGGTGGCGTCGGCCTTGGCCCAGGAATTCATGGCCTCCATGGTGGCCATGGATCTGACTCAAGTGATTGATGGCCTGACTCACGAGGGGGGACAACATGCTCGACCTGGTTTTTGCCACGGAGCAGTGGTGTAATGATCTGGGGAGTGGTGATCTTATTATCCACCCCGTTCCATGGTCAGATCATTATCTCCTATGGCTGGCTTTTTGACAAGCTACCCCACACTGCTGGGATGAGGAGCCCCTTAGGTGGTTCCGCCCCAGGCACCTGATGGACCCGGAAAGGTTCCAGGCAGAGCTGGGGTTTTTTCCTACATCCCTGGTCCACAGCTCTGCCGAGACCCTGACGGCCGCTTGGCAACGGGCGGCTGCGGGGACTCTTGACAGAGTTGTCCCCATGCGTCCCCTTACCCATCACAGATCCCGTGTGGCTCCCTGGTATACCGGGGAGCTCCAGGAGATGAAGCAACGGAGAAGGGGTCTAGAGAGCAGGTGGAGGTCAACCCACTCCAAATCTGACCGAGCCCAGTGGAGAGCCTATATCAGGACCTATCTGGTAGCTGTGAGAGCGGCAAGAAGGGTTTATTTCTCTGCTCTCATAGCATCTGCAGGAAACCGCCTAGCTGCCCTGTTTGGGGTCGCCCTCTCCCTCCTCCATCTGGGGGCTACGGCGGATCCCTGCGGGGTCGAGCTGAGGAATTTGGCCAGTTCCTGCAGGATAAGATCGCTCAGATTTGGGGGCTGAACTCCAATTTGCCGTGGTCTGATGCCGAGGGTGCAAGTGGTCTAGCTAATGTAATCTGGACTGAGTTCGATCCTGTTTCTGAGGATGAAGTGGACAGGATTATGCGACGACTGAGTTCCACCACATGTTTGTTGGACCCATGCCCTTCCTGGTTGGTCTATGCCTCCAGGGAGGTGACATGCGGCTGGCTCCGGGCAGTGGTCAACGCTTCTCTGGGGGAGAGTACCTTTCCCACTGCCTTGAAGGAGGCGGTGGTGAGGCCTCTCCTGAAGAAGCCTGTCCTGCTCCCAGCTGAATTGAACAACTTTCATCCAGTCTCCAACCTTCGCTTTCTAGCAAAGGTTGTTGAGAGTGTGGTGGCTCAGCAATTTTCGCTTTTCCTGGATGAAACGGACTACCTGGATCCGTACCAATCAGGCTTTCGACCCGGGTATAGCACGGAGACGGCATTGGTCGCACTGATGGATGTTCTCCTGAGGGCTCGGGACAGGGGTTTTTCCTCTGTCCTGGTCCTGTTAGATCTCTCAGCGGCTTTCGATACCATCGACCATGGTATCTTACTGTGGCATCTCGGGGGGTTGGGAGTGGGAGGCACTGTGTTGCAGTGGTTAGCCTCCTTCTTCTCAGGACGCTCGCAATCAGTGTTGGCAGGGGGGCAGAGGTCGACTCCAAGGGCTCTCACTTGTGGGGTCCTCAGGGTCTGTCCTCTCGCCCCTTCTGTTCAACATTTATATGAAACCGCTGGGTGAGATCATCCATGGCTTTGGGGTAAAGTATCATCAGTATGCTGATGATACGCAGTTATACATCTCCACCCCAGGCCATATCAGTGATGCCCTCTCTGTGATGTCCCGTTGTTTGGATGCGGTACGGATCTGGATGGACAGTAACATGCTTCGGCTCAATCCAGCTAAGACAGAGTGGCTGTGCATACAGACATCTCGGCCCAGTCAGGAGATTCCATCTTTGGTCATGGGGGGAGAGGTGTTGCCCCCCATGGATAGGGCATGGAATCTGGGGGTCCTCCTGGACTCACAGCTCAGGTTGGAGGAGCAGGTGGGAGCCATGGCCACGGGGGCCTTTACCCAGGTCCAGCTGGTTCGCCAGTTACGCTCATACCTGGACTGAGATGCCCTGAGCATGGTCACTCAGGCACTTGTCACCTCTCGGCTTGACTACTGCAACGCTCTCTATCTAGGACTGCCCTTGCATACCATCCAGAGGCTTCAACTGGTGCAAAATGCTGTCGCGCGGGTTGTGATGGGAGCTTCTGGGTTCTCCCATGTTACACCCCTCCTGCGTGGCCTGCATTGGTTGCCGGTTGCCCTCTGAATGAGATTCAAGGTTTTGGTATTGACATTCAAAGTCCTACGAGACATGGGTCCAGGCTATCTACGGGAACGTCTACTGCCGGCATCAAATACCAACCTCCCTGAACAGGCAGGGACTCCTCGGCGTGCCATCTGCGACTCAATGTCGCTTGGCGGTGACGTGGGGGAGGGCCTACTCTGTGGTGGCTCCCGGCCTATGGAATCAGCTACCTCTGGGGCTCCGCCTGGCCCCCGACCTTCGCACCTTCCGCCACGACCTGAAAACTTGGCTTTTTGAGCAGGCTGCTCTGTGCTGACTCCTCTTGGGGGGGGCGTTGTTTTATAAGTTGTTTTAGTAATTTGGCTTGTTGGGTTTAATTCTATTTTAGGTAATTATTTATTGTGTTGGTTTTAATTGTGCGCCGCCCCGAGTCCTTTCGGGAGAGGGGCGGCATACAAGTCAAACAAATAAATAAAACAAACAATAAATAAATAAATAAATAAATAAATAAAGTAGTGAATTGATGGTTTTTAATCGTAATAATGCTATGATTCTATCTTCCTGCTGGTGTTAAATATGGAAGAGGTCAAAATAGTTTGCTTTTAGTTGTACATGAACATGCATTCAAATCCTTATTGTATTTTAAAGTCACCTGATCCTTTTTGGTCTGTATTTCTCAGCTTGGCTACGAGAATTAAACTGGAGAAAACCTCAAGCCCTTGGGGAAAACAATATATGTAAGTATGTAATACTTTTTAAAATAGACTGTATGACAAAATGTCATTCCTCATATTGTAGTTGCAGAAATGGTAAAGTGCCTTGCAAATCTAGGAGTTCTGAAAATGCTGACAGACCCTTAACTATCATCCCACAGAAGCTCTTTATAAATAATTCAGGGATTTGTGCAACTCTGATTCACTCTTTCATACAATAGTGTGAATAGGTAGGGAAGCATCTTTTCTCAGCACTATAATTTGATTTCTCCACATATGCATTAAAGAGCTGGGAAACAAGAATGGATGCCACAATTTGGGAGGTCCAGAAGAAAAATCTTCCTTTAACCATCTGGCATATTTCACTGTTTAACTTCACAATTTCTGGAATTTCAAAACAAGTGTCAGTGATTTCCTCTGGGTCTGTGGCACTGAAGTCTTAACATGGTTGAATCAATATGTTACATAGCTCATCCCCCACGTTAAAGTAGTCACAGATGTGGGAAGCAGTGGGAGAGAAAAGGAAATAAATCCCCAGAGCCGGAAACCCAAACAAGGAAGCTCATCAGTGGTGGGATTCAATTTTTTTTTTACTACCGATTCTGTGGGCATGGCTTGGTGGGCGTGGCATGACTTGGTGGGTGTGGCAGGGAAGGATACTGCAAAATCCCATTCCCTCCCCACCCAACTACCCTGCTTTCCAGCTCTGTTCTCCTGTGCAGGGCAACAAAAGAAAACCCAGCCGATCAGCTAGGACTCGGGAGGCAGGGAATAGATGGGGGCGGGGCCAGTCAGACATGGTCTTTGCCAGTTCTCTGAACTACTCAAAATGTCCACTACTGGTTCTCCAGAACTGGTCAGGACCTGCTGAATACCACCTCTGAAGCTAATGTATATGTCTAGATGGACTTTTAGGCTTTAATTCTTACCATTTCAATAGAGATACATTTAATCTCACTTTACTATCATCAGGTGGCATGTGGTCCTGTCCAGTCTGTTAACTAACTTCATGGTAAGGGCTCAAGGGCCCTCAAATAGATTAACTGTTTGTTTGTGCTAGCAAGCAGGTGTCAAATCTCTATAACCATAGAGTTTCTCAACCTGGACCTTTCTCTCTTTCTCCCTGCAGTGCAGCATCCTCACAACAATCAAGTCCATCCATTTTGCTGTTTGTCATCCTTTTCTCTTTCCATCCTCTTCTCTCAGCATTATTGACTTTTCCACAAAGCTAAGTCCTCGCAAAACGTGTTTCAAAATATCACATTTTGATCCTGGTCATCTGTGTCTCAAGTAAGAACTTTGAAGTGATTTGTTGTATGATCAATTTGTTTATTGTCTTGGATATCCACGGTATGCTCTGCAGTTTTCTCTGGCACTGAAGTTCAAAAGCATCGATACACTTCCTATCTTGCTTCTTCAAAGTCCAACTTTTGCATCCATAAAGTATTATTTTGAGAAACATGGTCTGCGTGAGCAGGATCTCTGTCTGAATAGATATATCCTGGCATCTGAGCATCACTTTGAAGCCTTCCTGTCATACCTTCAAATATTGCAGAACAAAAAAAGGCAAATTTTTAGCCTAGGGGGCTACCTTTTAAGTATTTGACTTCAAACAATAAAGTTGGTAAATGAATGATATTCCTTTCTTGTTCGGGGCAGAGGTTTTTCTTTTGAGACTAATGGACCAAGAATTGGGAAAAAAAGTTGTGGAGCTTCGTTTTGGTACATGTGGTTCTCAACTGAAGCAAAATTATTACTAAACGAGCAATGATGGGAAGATTTGACACTATCCTCAATGGAGTAATGGTTAAAGATCAGAATCCGAAAAGGACTGGAAAGGACTTTGGAGGTCTTCTAATCCAGCCTCCTGCTCAAGCAGGAGACCCCTATACTATTTCAGACAAATGACTGTCCAGTGTCTTCTTTAAAACCTCCAGTGATGAAGCACCCACAACTTCTGAAGGCAAGCTATTCTACTGGTTAATTGTCCTCACTGTTAGAAAGCTTCTCCTTAATTCCCAGTTGTTTCTCTCCTTGATTAGTTGTTTCTTGTCTGGTGTTTTGGAGAATGATTTGACCCCCTCCTCTTTGTGGAAGCCTCTCAAATACTGGAATACTTATCATGCCCCCCAGTCCTTCTTTTCTCTAGAGTAGCCAAACCCAACCATTCTTCGTGTGTTTTGGTCTCCAGGCCTTTAATCATCTTGGTTTGATGAGATGGCTAAATTGATTTCTTTGATCAGAAAAAAGACCTACCTAAGTTTATCATTGACTGGAAACCCCTTATGGTCTTTTTGAATAAAACGGGGGGGGGGGGAAACTTATTTATTTATTTATTTATTTATTCGACTTGTATGCCGCCCTATTCCCTAAGGACTCAGGGCGGCGAACTTATGTATCTATTCGATGATTAGATAGGTTATAGAAAGAAGAGAATTAAATTGTAATTATAGACTAAAGGTAAATTTACAATTGTACCTATAACTACTGAAAAAATCAGAAGCCACTTCTTTCTTTGTTTTTTTTTTACCTTTTTCCCTTTCCTGCACTTTTAACTTTCTCTTTTATTTCTTTGCATGACATTCAGGTCTGGAACCTGGGCTGCCAACTTTCCAGCCAAGAAGCTCAGCATCTTAACTGCTGAGCCACCACGCCGCCAATATATATCTCTGTGTGTGTATATATATTGTACATATCAGTGGTGGTATTCTACCGATTGGCCCGGTTCTGCTGAGCCGGTAGTGGGGATGAGCAGTGGAGACTGAACCGGTTCTCTCCAGCGCTCTGTGTTGGGCCCACATGCCCATCCGGGCTCCCATACTACCCCTTTATGTCTTCCTTTTGAAGCACAGCTGCTTTGCGTGGCACAGCAATTGCTGTGTAGCAGCTGCTGAAGCATCAGGGAGCGTGCAGGATTGCAGGAGGTGACTCTAAATGCCTCTGCGCCTGCACATGCACAAAGCACGCCTACCAAGCTACGCCCACCAAACCAGTGGTAAAACTTTTTGAAACACACCACTGGTACATATATACAGGAAGTCCTCAACTTGCAACAATATATGTAGTGACCATTCAAAGTTAGAGTGGCACTTAAACAAGTGGTTTATGACCATTTTTCCCACTTACAACTGCTGCAGCAGCCCATGGTTATGATCAAAATTCAGACACTTAGTAACTGACTCATTCTTATGACGGTTGCAGTTTCCCAGGGTAATGTGATTCCCCTTTTGCAGCCTTCTGACAAAGCAAAGTCAATGGGGTAGCCAAATCCACTCAGCAACAGTGTTACTAATCTAACAGCTGGAGTGATTCATTTAACAACTGTAGCAAGAAAGGTCATAAAATGGTAGGAAATTCACTTAACAAATGTCTCACTTAGCAACAGAAATTTTGGCTCAATTGTGGCCATAAATTGAGGACTATCTGTACGTACATACATAAATACAGACATACATATATACATGCATACTTACATGTGTATCTTCCTATCACTTCTTCTAGTGAATGACATGATACAGTGCACAATGGTGTTCTAGTACAGGTCTTATTTAATAAGTGCTACAATATATATTCACCACTTGGAACATGGTTTTGATTAAAGAGTTGTAACATTGCACTGTAAATGTCAGATGGGGCGAAGATGCAATGACATTGTATTAATGGTGAACGTGTTATTTCAGCCTCAGTGCTCAAGAAATGTTGAAGTAGTATTGTTTTGGTTTTGCCCTTTTCTCCATTTTTTGTACCATAATTACTGAAAGCATAATTGCAAACCATTTCAACAGGGAAAAAAAAGTACAGAAGAAGCAAATGCAACTCCACAAAAACATCCTGAAAACAAAAAGACCTTTGTGGATAGACTGAGGCGTTGGGGGATAGTCACCAAAGAAAGAGAGGGCAAAAATAGAAGAAGGGGAAAAAACAATCTTCTCATTATGGCTGTTTCTCCAACTGGTGATGCAGTATGTCCCAAAGGTGCTTTTTTCAAGAGGCAACTGGATTTTCTGGGTTTTCCTGGAAGATGTTTCGTATCTCATCCAAGAAGCTCTGACTGGATGGTGGGGAATGGTGGGGAATAGGGTGCTCTCTTGTGGGGTCCCTCAGGGGTCGGTCCTTTCCCCCCTCCTATTTAACATCTACATGAAGCCGCTGGGTGAGATCATCCGTGGTTTTGGGGTGAAATTCCATCAGTACGCTGATGATACTCAGCTGTACATTTCCACCCCAGACCAGATCAGTGATGCCCTCCCTGATGACCCGGTGTTTGGATGCGTGTAACGGAACTGGATGAGCGGGAACATGCTTCGACTCAACCGGCCAAGACTGAGTGGCTGTGCATATCGGCGTCCCGGCCCAGTCAAGATTATCCATCTTTGGCCATAGGGGGAGAGGTGTTGCCCCCTGTGGATAGGGTGCGGAATCTGGGGTCCTCCTGGATGTACGGCTCGGTTGGAGGAACAGGTGGGGCCGTTGCCAGGGGGGCCTTTTGCCCAGCTCCGCCTTGTTCGACACTTCGCCCTTTTCTGGACCGGGACGCCCTGCGCAGTCACTCATGCCCTTGTTACCTCTAGGCTCGACTACTGCAATGCTCTCTATCTGGGACTGCCCTTGCATACCATCCGGAGATTGCAGCTGGTGCAGAATGCGGCGGGGCTAGCGGTGGTGATGAGGAGTTACCGGTTCTCCCATACGACCCCCTCCTGCATGGCCTGCATTGGTTGCGGTTGCACTCGGGTGAGATTCAGGTTTTGGTGTTAACATACAAAGTCCTTCATGACATGGGTCCTCAATATTAAGGGAGCGTTCTCTTCCAATATCGAATACCGGTCGCCTGTGTGGAGCCCATAGGCAAGGACTCCTCGGGGTCCTGTCGGCAGGTCAGGCCGATTGGCAGTTCCCGATGACAAGCTTTTCTGTCGCGGCCCCTGACCTCTGGAATCAACTGCCTTTGGAGCTCCACCTGGCCCCTGACCTCCGCACTTTCGCCATGAGCTAAAGACCTGGTTATTTGACCAACCTGGCTGTGACCCCCTGGGGAGGATGGTTTTTAAAGGTTTTATAGTGTTTATATTTGGACTTATAATTTAATTTAATTGTTTTTAAGTATTTATTGTCTCATGTTTTATGTAAGCGCTTGAGTCTTGAGTGGGAGCGGCATATAAGTTCAAATAAAATAAAAAAATAAATAAAAATAAATTTATGCTCCTTGAAGACAGCTGGTCATTTGCATTCTTTTAGCAGGTTGTTAAGGTCACCTGGAGGTTTATCTGTGTCATCAGGGTCACCTGAGTGATGCAAATGGGGGTGCAGCCTTCTTGGAACTGTTGAAAGGACTGTGTTGTAGATTGGAGATAGATGATGTTGTATCCTAACTCCAATCTGCAACACAGTCCTTTCAACAGTTCCAAGAAAGCTCCAGACCCATTTGCACCACTCAGGTGACCCTGATGACACAGATAAACCTCCAGGTGACCTTAACGACCTGCTAAAAGGATGCAAATGACCAGCTGTCTTCAATTCCCCACCATCCAGTCAGAGCTGAAGAAGCTTCTTGGATGAGAAGTGAAATGTCTTCCAGGAAACGTCTTCCAGGAAAAACCAGAAAGTTCAGTTGCCTCTTGAAAAAAGCTCATTTGGGATAACCATGGCCTGGATGACTGAGTATCTCCATAGATATTTGTTGATGCAGTAATTAAAGTACAGTATTTCATGCCAACTCTGCCCACAGTCTGTAGTTCAGTCCTGACAAGGTTCAAGGTTGACTCAGCCTTCCATCCTTCCAAAGTCTGTAAAATGAGGACCCAGATTGTTGGGGTCAGTATGCTGACATTGCAACTCACCCAGAGAGTCCTGTAAAGTACTATAGAGTGGTAAATGCTTACTTGCTTGATAGTTAGCAAGACTGGGCACAGATGCATTTTTTCCCTCAAAAGTTCTCCATGTGAAGGGAAAATTCTTTCATAATTATCAATGACAAGATTCATTCATTTACCAGCAGAGAAAAAAAATTGGAAGGAATTTGACTCTCCCATTGATTGCTTGCGGAAGCTGTCTGAGAAGGTTGAAAACAATGATCACAGGAATGCTGTTATAAGTATGAGAACCAGTTGTAAGTCATTTTTCCAGTCCCATTATAACTTTTAATGGTCACTAAACAAATAGCCATAAGCTGAGAACTCTTTTGTATATAAGTGCCTCATTTGAAAGTTAAGCGCTTGTTGGATTCTTGTGTCATAATTTTAACCTTTCTTCTAACAAATATTGCTGGTCAGATTTTTAGGTTGCTAGTCCTGATTGTTTGGGAGAGAGGTCTGATATTTACCACTGTTATCCAGATTTTCCATTTGTTCCGCTCCTCTATAGTTTTATAATGTGAATGATTTGGCTTTACTTGTAGTTTGGATGTCGACGTTTCTAAGTTGGTTGTCTTGCCCTGGAAGGAAGCACAAGTAATGAAAGAAAATATTTTTTAAAAAAATAACATATCAGTGGGAGAGTGGGAGAACAACATGATTAATTGTTCAATATGTTTTCTTTCTAGAGGAAAAATGTCAGTCAGCTGCAAGACAAAGAGCAAAAAGTCCAGATTCAGAAAGGTCTTGTTTCAAATACATCAAATGCCTTTTTGAGCTCAGCAGAACTCCAAGAAAATCAAAGGGGTGTTGAGGCCACCTTGCTTGAAAGAAAACAAGAATGAGGGCATAAAAGGAGCCTTTGCATAGAATGTTCAAACTGTTGATCAGGTCCTTTGATGAGACTGGACAAACTGAAACAAAGTTCTATAGAGACTTAATGTCAGGCAATTGCTTTATAGGGATGCTTTATGAGTTGACACTTGGAATATGTAGAAGAAGGACTTGCAGAGCCTCTTGGAAGGGTAAAAAAGGGATCCATTTAAAGTCCTTATGTAGTTACAAGCAAACTAAGTCCAACCCTTCTTGATTGTACTTTATCTAGCTTTAACCAGGTACTAACCATTAGTTGAGAAGATTCCTGCGCATAGGCTTTTAGCAATGAATCAGTTAAATTGAACCTTCCCTGTGGACCTGGTTTTTCCATGCCCGACAGTAACTCTGAGCTGAAATGTTGGAATGTCCATGTTTACTAAGCTTGGTTTTCTTCCTACAAAGTTTTTGTTATCAAACTAGATAACATTGGTGCTTTGACACAAGACAGTAGAGTTTACTTACCTTCTATGTATGGCAATCTCTCTTAATTAAAACTGTAGTATACTGTTTCAGAGTGGCCTACCTAGCTTGGTTGGCTGGATTGTTTTCTCTGTTGTGTTGGATCTCCCTTATCTACATGTCAGTCACTTTATTGTTGTATGTATGTGACATTTGTTAAACACAATGTCACATGACCATGAATTGCAACGGAGAAGGGGTCTAGAGAGCAGGTGGAGATCGACCCGTTCTGAGTCTGACCGAGCCCAGTGGAGAGCCTATATCAGGACCTATCTGGTAGCTGTGAGAGCGAGAAGGGCTTATTTCTCTGCTCTCATAGCATCCACAGGAAACCACCCAGCCACCCTGTTTGGGGTCGCCCGCTCCCTCCTTCAGCCGGGGGCTGTGGTGGATCCCTTGCGGGGCCGAGCTGAGGAATTTGGTCAGTACCTGCAGGACAAGATCGCTTGGATCCAAGAGGGGTTGAACTCCAATTTGCAGTGGTCTGATGCCGAGGGTGCAAGTGGTCTAGCTAATGCAATCTGGACTGAGTTTGATCCTGTTTCTGAGGATGAAGTGGACAGGATTATGCGACGACTGAGTTCCACCACATGTTTGTTGGACCCATGCCCTCCCTGGTTGGTTTACGCCTCCAGGGAGGTGACATGTGGCTGGCTCCAGGCAGTGGTCAACGCTTCATTAAGGGAGGGTGTCTTTCCGCGCCTTGAAGGAGGCGGTGGTGAGACCCCTCCTGAAGAAGCCTGCTCTGGACCCAGCCGTGTTAGACAACTTTCATCGGTCTCCAACCTTGGCTTTTGGCGAAGGTTGTTGAAAATGTGGTGGCTCAGCAGTTTCGCTTTCCTGGATGAAGCGGACTACCTAGATCCTACCAATCGGGCTTCCGACCTGGGTATAGCGGAGATGGCATTGCGCACTGATTGATGATCTCCTGAGGGCTCAGGACAGGGGCTTTTCCTCTGTCCTGGTCCTGTTAGATCTAACAGCACATTGATGATACGCAGTTATACATCTCCACCCCAGGCCACATCAGTGATGCCCTCTCCGTGATATCCCGTTGTTTGGATGCGGTACGGATCTGGATGGACAGTAACATGCTTCGGCTCAATCCGGCTAAGACAGAGTGGCTGTGCATACAGACATCTTGACCCAGTCAGGAGATTCCATCTTTGGTCATGGGGGGGAGAGGCGTTGCCCCCCATGGATAGGGCATGGAATCTGGGGGTCCTCCTGGACTCACGGCTCAGGTTGGAGGAGTAAGTGGGAGCCGTGGCCACGGGGCCTTTGCCCAGGTCCAGCTGGTTCGCCAGTTACGCTCATACCTGGACCGAGATGCCCTGAGCATGGTCACTCAGGCACTTGTCACCTCTCGGCTCGACTACTGCAAGCGCTCTCTATCTAGGACTGCCCTTGCATACCATCCAGAGGCTTCAACTGGTGCAAAATGCTGTCGTGCGGGTTGTGATGGGAGCTTCTGGGTTCTCCCATGTTACACCCCTCCTGCGTGGCCTGCATTGGTTGCTGGTTGCCCTCCGAATGAGATTCAAGGTTTTAGTATTGACATTCAAAGTCCTACGAGACATGGGCCGGGGCTATCTATGGGAACGTCTACTGCCAGCATCGAATACCAACCGCCCTGTACGAGCTCACAGGCAGGGACTCCTCGGCGTGCCATCTGCGACCCAGTGTCATTTGGTGGTGATGCGGGGGAGGGCCTATTCTGTGGTGGCTTCCACCATATGGAATCAACTACCTCTGGGGCTCTGCCTGGCCCCTGACCTCCGCACCTTCTGCCACGACTTGAAAACCTGGTTATTTGAGCAGGCTGCGCTGTGCTGACTCCTCTTGGGGGGTTGTTTTATAATTTGTTTTAGTTAATTTGGCTTGGTTGGTTTAATTCTATTTTAGGTAATTAATTTATTGTATTGGTTTTATTGTGAGCCAGAGTCCTTTCGGAGAGGCTGCATACAAGTCAAATTAATAAATAAATAAATAATAAACTTCCTGGAAGCTCACAATGAAGCTCACAAATGATGATTACATGATTGTGGGATGCTTTGACTGCCAAGCACCCAAATTGGAATCAATTTGGTGACTGCAGTGACACTGTGATGGCCACAGCTATAAGGATCTGTTGTAAAACTCTCTTTTTCCCAGTACTGTCTTAACTTTGAACAGTTGGTGAACAAGTGGTTAGTAAACAGGTAAATATTGCAACTCATCTGAGTTTGTTATTTTTTTCTTCAACAACATGAGCAATACTGTACATATTTGCTCTTCCAGGTTTTTTCAGTCCAAAATTTAAATAGTCTTTTGCTCCTATTTGATAGCCCAGCATTATTCCTATCTGGCTTCTGTGCTTTAATGCATTTTTATTCCTTGTGAAAATATACTTAAGCCTTGCATCCCAATACCTTTAGGTATGTCATAATGAGTTTGCTCCCAGTCCACCTGCACATTTGTTGGTAAACAATTTGTAAATAAGTAGCTGGATTAAATACTTATCCCCCAAAAACATCTAGAAATCTTAAATCAACCAGAATACATTGTATCATGCTTAGAAGACTTTTGATTTTTTTTTACTTCCTGCAGTCTATTTTGCTCTAGGCTGCAGCTTTATGGAGAGGTTTTTTTTCATGTTTTATGCCTTATTGTTAAAGCCTTTTTCAAATTCCCAGTTGCAATATTCTCTCCTATTATTAGACATTAATTGCTTTCTTTTGCTGTGGAACTTGTTTTTACCTGAATATAGTAAAGTTCACATTTATCAAATACTTTCCTTATATTGGTTTAGAAAAAGGTACAAATATATATTTAAGTGACCATGTATGAATATTAAAGATTAATTTTTCTCATTCTTCACTTTGGTTAGCATGGGATCACAAATGTCTGTAAAAATAAGTCCCAATAGCTGGTTCATTTGTTTGAATTAAGGCCCAGGAAAAAAACCTGTTCCTTTTGCTTTTAAAAAATAATCACAACTTGATTCCCTGTGTTTCTTGCAAGGACAAAAACCAATTGCTAAATCCTCATCTTTTATTTTGTAATAGCAGACTTATCACAGTCTAAGTATTTATTCTATTCTACAGCATTATTATGTATGCATGCTGTAACCCTGCTTGCCTTACTGTATGTTGTTTTAAGGCACCTTTGTTTCACTGTGCTTTCCTTTCAACATTTTTATTTATTTGTCTGCCTTCATTATTTTGATGCATAACTCAAGGCAGGAAACATATCCAACACAGCTTTCTCCTCCTATTTTCCCCACAATAACCCTGTGAGGTGAGTTGGACTGAGACAGAGAGGCTGGCCCAGAGTCACCCAATTGGCTTTCATGCCTAAAGCAGGACTAGAATGCCCAATCTCCTGGCTTCTAGCCTTGTGCCTTGATCATTATATCCAACTGGTTCTCACACCAAATATTACTTGGTTGTCCTTTTAATGGTGCAAAGTCCATTTTGAAGCAAAATTATACAATCATTTTCTGTACACCCATTTATGTAATTTGCATCCAATTGAAGCACATCGTGCTTCTTGCAATATTGTATTCTTGAGTTCATTATTGTTCATCTGGCATTTCAGTCTAATGCTTCTTTTTCTGCATATTATTTACTGGCATTCCACTTGCTAAATTGATGTCTGTGGAGATTCTCAGTCATCCAGATCATGGTTGCTTTATTTATTTATTTTCAAAAGGCAACCGGACTTTGTTTTTCTTTGAAGATGTTTCGCTTATCATCCAAGAAGCTTCTTCAGGTCAGAACTTCAGTTCAGAACTGAACAGCTCCTGGGTGATAAGCAAAATGTCTTCAAGAAAAAACAATGTCTGGTTGCCTTTTGGGGGCAAAAAGAGCACCTTTGGGACTTGCTAAATTAACTATTCCTTGATAAGAATCATCAAGACTTTAAACACACACACACAGACACACACAAAGAGAGACAGACAGAGAGACAGACAGACAGACAGAGCGTTCATACACACATATGCATATGCATATGCATACATACACATATACACACAAATAGATGATAGAAAGATAGAAGGATAGATAGATAGATAGATAGATAGATAGATAGATAGATAGATAGATAGATAGAAGATAGATGATAGAGTTGATACATTGCTATCCAACAAAAAAAGTGTTATTCTTTTTAAATTTCAAAATCCTGTGCAATTTCAAATAAGTATTTATTTGGTAACATAAATACTGATTTTTATTTTGTTTCATTTTTGTGTTCTCAGCTTGTGTTTGCCTTTTCCTCTGCAGGCTTGACTTTTCTTTTAGGATGTTTGAACTAATTATCTCTCTCAGTTGTAAAACAATCTGCATTCTCTTTTAATATGTCCTCTTTTATTACAGTAATGACAGATCACATTTCTCCCTTTTATCTTGTTAAGTGAATTCCTTTGGTTTCATGGTTCAAAGCAGGCTGGTATGCTTCTAGACTGACAATTACATTCTCAAGGGAATTTTCAGCATGAAGTTTCATTAACCCTCCTATGTTTAATTTTCTAGCAACTTACACAATAGTAATAATAATTTGTTGTTTAAATCATCAGAAAGGTTTGCACTATTGTTAATGTCTCCTGAAAGGAGAAATATTCTAACACATGTTCCATTAAACTTCTATTACCTAATAAATTCATATTTATGAGTATTCTGAACATTAAAGAATTATTGTTCAAGTCTGAGCATACATATGTCTGGATTAATTTGTTCCTCAAACACAATTTTGAGTTAATTTGCAATTTGTAGAATGCAACCTCAGAATTATTTCAGATTAAGTGAGGGTCATCCGTGCCCCCAATTTATGTGTTTATCTGGCATAGATAAACTCCCAAGTGGCCTCATCAATTCTCAGAGACATAATGACCAACTGTCAGAGTGCTAATGACCAGATGATTGCAAGGAATACAAATCCTTTCACTTCCCACCATTCAGTCAGAACTGAAGAAGCTTCTTGGATGAATAGTGAAATGTTTTCAAGGGGAAAAAAACAAGAAAGTCCAGTTTCCTTTTGAAAAAGCACTTTTGAGACAACCATGACCTGGATGACTGAGAATCTCCTTAGGTGGACATCTTCTTTGGTGTCATATCGACCAGGTGTTGCAAATTAGCCAACCTGTATAACTCTTCAATATCTTCCTCTGCATCTGAATCCAAGCATGGACCACATCACTACAACACTGAAACATTCGCCTTGGACTCAAATGTAGGTCATCCTCTCATTTTTCAGGTGATATTTAAGTGCTGACTTTAGCATTCCTCTGTTAATAATGATGATTACTCCATTTATTCTATGATTCCTGTCTGCAGTAATAGAGCTGATAATCCCTTCATGAGAAATGACCTATTCCAGTCCATTTCAATTTGCTGATTCCCAGAATGTCGGTGTTGAATCATGACATTTCTGCTCTGATAATAGCAAATTTCCCTTGGTTCATGGCTCTGATAATCTACTTATCAGCATGTGTAATAATGTGCATGTGTGTGTGCCTGTATCTATCTATCTATCTATGTAGGTCTTGGTGTATTCGGGTCTTGTCCCGTGTAAGATTGAGAATACCTTGGCAACGTTTCGACGAAATCTCATCCGTCATCTTCAGGCTATCTATCTATCTATCTATCTATCTATCTATCTATCTATCTATCTATCTATCTATCTAATCTATCTGTCTGTCTGTCTGTCTGTCTATCTATCTATCTATCTATCTAATTTATGTATTATCTATATCTATCATGTATCTATCATAAAATAGGTGTGGGTATGTCAACTGAGAGTCTTGTGATAGGTCAGCTATGAGTCATTGGTGAGTCTTGTGATGGGTCTTGTGACGTGATAAGGGGATTATGTCAGATTAGGGTCATTTGGAGCAGAAGTTGTATTCAGCAGATTCTGACCAGTTCTGGAGAACCAGTAGAGGAAATTTTGAGTAGTTCGGAGAACCAGTGGTAACCTTCCCCACAGGAGTAGGGAGGGAATAGAGATTTTACAGTATCCTTCCCCTGCCATGCCCACCAAGCCACACCCACCAAGTGATGCCACACCCACCAAGCCATACCCACAGAACCAGTAGTAAAAAAAATTGAATCCTACCACTGATTGGGAGGTGAACTGTTGATAGGGGGTTGTGTGGGTTAGTTGAGGGTCAGTGCTATCTCTGGTTGGCTGGGAGGTTAATGTGGATTCTGAGGGATTTGTAGGCTGGTTGTAGATCAAGGTTTCTGTTGATGGAATTGCTTGTGGAGTTCCAGGCTTTGATGAACTCATCAGCATGGTGGGTGGTAGTGAGCCGATGATTTTTTTGTTGCTCCAATCGAACTGATGTTGTTTGGTGTTGGGTGGGTAGAGATTAAGGATTTGGGATCGTGGAGTTGGACTGCCAGCTGGTGTTCATAGATATTGGTTTTTAATTGACAAGAAGTTTGTCCCATGTAGAATTGGTTGCAATGGTTACAGTTGATTTTGATTTTGACTCATCACAAGACCCTCACTTGACACAAAGACACCTGAAGCCCTTATAATATATATCTGCCTGAGAGGGAAGACTGTTCGCATTCACGTGTGAACTTCCACTTCCAGACTTACAAACTTTTTTATCCATAGACATTTTCTCATAGTTCTCCAGTAGATCAGTGATAATACATGTGGAAAAATGTATTATTCTACTGTTCAAACTGGAATTTCTTTCCCATTTTACACTTTCATGATTAGAGTGCCTATATTGTTGGAATTATGTAAATGAGGAAGGAAGGAAGGAAGGAAGGAAGGAAGGAAGGAAGGAAGGAAGGAAGGAAGGAAGGAAGGAAGGAAAGGAATTAAGGAATTGGAGGGAGGGGGGAGGGGAGGGAGGGGAGGAGGAAGGAGGAAGGAATTAAGGAAGGGAGGAGGATATTCTGTACCTGAATCACTATTTGTGAGTTGGGCAGCTATATACATTCATTTGATAAACAAATAAAATGTGCAGTCATTTGTTTAATAAATAAATAAAATTTGCAGTATATTAATATGACCTAGGCACAACTGTTAATATCTCTTGAGGCCAAATTACCTGCAATCACAGCAAGAGATCAAACACAATTGTTAATGGTAATTATGTTGTTTATCTAAACATATCAATCAACCTTGCTGAGTTTTTTCCCAGGGTAGCGTAGTCCAAATGAAATGATAGTAGCTATTGCCTCTGCCCTGGGTACAATATTATTTGTCCCCACTGTTAGCTAGCTGATCCTGTCAAACTGTTTTAAACTTTCTCCCAAGGAAACGTATGTGACTTACTTGAAAACAGGTGAAGTTAACTATCGAAACAATTTTATAGGCAACAGACAGGTAATCATTTGACAGGGAAATTATTTGCATGCTTATTTCTTCACCTGCCTGCAGGAAATTCCATGCTCCCTATGGCTATCTAGCAAGTAAGTTAAATATAAGACTCTCCCATTGTTAATATTAAATATATATTAATGATGCAATCTTGCTTGCAGCTATTTATGCATAAATCCAACTGAAATCTATGGGGCTTACTCCTGCATAACTGATATTAGGTTTGTTGAAAATTCTGTTTGTTGAAACTGCAAAATAAATGTGTTCCATATTGGAGAAAGCCTTGCATATTATAAAACAATAAAATGATGGATATTCCTACTATTAATACTAATGATAACTAGGAGATTTGTTTGTGTATTTAGAGCAAAATAATCACTTTGCCAGTAGAGAAGTACAGTTGTGCATCGGGTGATATATGAATAAAACAAAAGGAGTCTTTTGTTTAAAGTCTAAAACAAAAGGAGCTGGAAATATGTATCTTTAATAACTATCAACCCAGGTTCCCAGGAGATTATAATATATTATTGCTTTCACTGATTCATATATTAACAGCACTTTGCATTTAGCTAATACAAAATTGATAATACAAAGAGTTGGTTTTTTTAATTATAGCTGTTTCAACAGATAATCAACTCATGTTTTTGGTTTGAAATTTAGAAACTTTAGAGATGCATCAGATACTGAAATGAATAAATTAGCTATTGAAAACTCAAATGCATCATAAAGAAAAGGGAGAACATGGTATGGATTCTATCCTGAAAATAATATTGATTGATTGGCAGATTAATTTTGTGTCATTAAATTGGTGTCAACTCTCAGCAGCCACATAGATTTTCTGTCTATGCTGTCCATACTGTGGTCCTTCAGGTTTTCCAACCTCCACTCATTGCCACTTTAACCAAGTCCATCCTTGGTGGTGCTGGGTGTCCTCTTCTTCTCTTTTCTTCCACCTTTCCCAGCATTTCTGTCTTTTGCAGAAAGCTAAGTGTTCACATAATGTGTCCAAATAGAATAATTGAGCATAGGCATTTATGGGAACTTTGGGATGAGAAAATAATATGCCACATTAAATAGTAATTTATATATAATAGATAAATAATATGACTTGGAACAGATTTCAAAGATCCAGCTCTGTACCAAAAGCAAAGAACTCACCCAAGTGGATTCATCAGATTCCTATAGCCTTACTTGCAGATATTGGATATCCTGGAATACAGAGTTATACCTATAGTTTAGTTTTGTTTACTTTTTTTATTGTCATTGCATCTCATACAATGAAATCAAACACCTTCTTCAGTGCACATCATGACCATGACCATGAAAATAAACACAAACACACATCCTTCACCCTTCACACATTGAACCGAAAATCCCAGACACTACACCAACACTGCACTATACAGCAGAATTCAAAAGAGCTACTGCCCTGGGATAGAAACTGTTTTTCAGCCTATTTGCCCTTGTTTTTATTATTCTGTACCATCTGCCAGATGGTAATAGTTCAAAAAAAGAGTTCCCAGGATGAGATGGATCTTTGAGAATGTTTTGAACTTTCTTAAGGCAGCGGGAGCTATAAAGCTCTTCCAAAGAGGGGAGAGGGCAATCAATGATCCTCTGGGCAATGACATTAACCCTCTGGAGTGCTGGCTTATCTGCCACTGTGCAATTGGCAAACCATACAGAGGTGCAGTATGTTAAAATGCTCTCTATGGTGCAGTGGTAGAAGGTCACCAGCAGTTTTTCATTCAGTTGTTGTTTTCTGAGAAGTCTCAGGTAGTATAATCTCTGCTGGGCCCTTTTGACCAGGGCTGCAATGTGGGCACCCCAGGTCAGGTCCTCTTTTAGGGTAACACCCAGAAACTTAAAACTGGCCACTTGCTCCACTCAGTCTCCATTGATAAGCAAGGGTTGGATGTCTGATCTGTTCCTTTTATAATCCACTATAAGCTCCTTGGTCTTATTGGTGTTGAGGACCAAATTATTGTCTCCACACCACGAAAGCAACTGGTCCACCTCATCTCGGTAGGCAGACTCATCCCTCCCAGAGATGAGTCCCACCACTGTTGTATCATCTGCAAATTTAGCAATAGTATTACTAGCGTGAGTGGGAATGCAGTCATGCACATAAAGAGTATAGAGTAAGGAATAGAGCTTAACATTGGCTCTTTTGGCAGGTTTTGTGCTGCAACTAATGCTGTTGACTCTTAACATCTTCCATCTATTTCAGGCACCATGCCCTTTGTATTTATTTCAAAAGAGATTAATGGTTCTACTTGCTCTCATCTATTAACTATCTAGAACGATTGTTGGAATTGGGTATGTCTAGTTCAATGAAAAGAAGGACCAGAGGTGACATGATAACAATGTTCCAATACTTAAGAGGTTGCCACAAAGAAGAGGGAGTCAACGTATTCTCCAAAGCAATGGGTGGAAACCAATGAAGGAGAGAACAACTCTAGATCTAAGGAGAAATTTCCCGACAATTAATTAATAGAATGACTTGCCTTCAGGAATTATGGGTTCTCCAACACTGGAGGTTTTTAAGAAGAGATTGGACAACATTTTGTCTGGTTTCCTGCCTGAGCAGGGGGTTGGACTAGAAAACCTCCAAGATCCTTTCCAACTCTGTTACTTTGTTATTCTGTTTTAAAATCTGCATTAAAATAAAATAAAAGGTCAATTCATAGTAACAAAAAGTGTGCATAGCTTTTAATTTCCCACGGGTCTGTGTGTTAACCCAATTTTAAGAAGAGAGTGGGAAATGGCTAAAATTACAGCCAGGGGCTTTCATTCAGTAGCAAAGAAAAATATTGGGTTGAGTTCTGAACTCTCAAATTAAGTTTTATCAGTAGCTAAGATGATTCCATGTTGCACCTAAGACAGAAACAGTTCTTGATTCACTGCTTTAGAAAACAAATCTTTGGTACTAAAATACCTCCATAAAAATTGGTAGCCAGAAAACAAAAGATGAACCATTTTATTTTAATAAAGATGGAAATCATATTAGCCAGCTACAATATTATAGAATAATGTTCAACAGAATGCTTGTTCTAATATGTCATCGACAGACTGAGCCCTCTCTAAAGTTTATTTTTTTTATTTTTCTTTTATTTCGGTTGCCTCTTTCAAATTCATGAGCTTGCCTAGTTTGATGTAATTAAGTCAGGATACGAACATAAAACAATAAAGAAATTATAGCATGTACAATGTCCACAGCCAAGAAATACACACACACACACACAGAAATCAGCACAGCCATTGCACAGCTTCAAATCCATACCTTGATCTTCTGGCCCAGTGACAGAAGCTTTAAAGTATTCCAAAACATCAACAGGGTTGGAGCCAGTCTAATCTCTGGGGAAATAATGTCACGAAAGACGGCCATCGTGACAAAAGGGCCTTCTTCCTGGACCTCATCAGATGGTACCCTCAAGAGAGAGAACCTAGATCATGTTCTTCCTGTTGGACCTGATGGGATTAGTAGATGTGATTGTGGAGAGGCAGTCCCTCAAATAATCCAGTTTCCATGCCACCATTTAAACATAACAGATGGGGGATGTAAATATGAAGAGTGAATAATCTCATTTTAAGTGATTTTAAATTTAAATGAAATAAAGTTTAGACTTTGTCCCAAATCTGTCATAAACCCACCCACTTTTTGGAATATACTTTCCTGGTGTGCCTTTGTATGTCCTTCAACTGGAAAAGAGTTGCACATTACTGGCATATCATATCATAAATTCATACCACAGTGTATAATAAATTCTCTGACACATTCTAAACAAGTAAAGGATTAAATCTGATTTTCATCTATCTGTCACCCAGGCCTCTGTCCCATTCTTGTCTAATTCTAACTGCATAATTTTTTTATTAGCCTTAGTGCTTCACCCATCAACACAAAAAGAAATTCCCTTTCATAGCATTTGCATTATAAATTCCCTTTGGATTCTGGGACTCATACAGCTTATCATATAAAATGTATGAGTATAAGCTAACTTAGTGTAGTGGTTAAGGCAGCATGCTGGAAACCAGCTCACTGTAAGTTCTAGTCCCATCTAGAACTGTGAAGTTGAGCCAGTCCCTCTTTCTCAGCCCTCAGAAGGAAGAAATGACAAACCACTTCTGAAAAAAAGGAAAGGAAAGGAATCGCCAGGCGTAAAAAGTGACCTGAAGGTACACACATGAGGGGGGAGGGGGAACCCCAGATATCCATAATTATAAGAATCCCTCTTAGGCATTTAAAAATAATCTAAATGTTCCTTAGGAGTTTTGCTGGAATTCAGCAATATTTAATGGAGCTTTTGAGGAGACCAGTAAAAGCTGATAATAAAAGGTTATCGTTATGCTAAGTATTAAACACTTTACATAGCTTTTGTCCTTCATATGTTCAAAGAACTATAACTTCAAAAGACATAAAATTTTAAAGGGTTAGGAACAAGGAATCCTGTTCACTGCTATAAAAATTAACTGACCAGTGTTGACCAGTGTTGACCTTTTGACCCAACCAGGTTAGTTGCTGTGAATACAGAATTGGAAGAAGCTTACCAACTTAAGTTTCCAGAAATAAAATAGCAATAGCACATGGCTAGGAGTGTCAAATTCATGTCATCACAGTGGCATCATGTGATGTATCAGGACTTTTTTCCCCTTTGCTAAACCGGACATGGGTGTGGCCAGCACATGACACATCCGGCCCATGGGCCGGGAGTTTAACAGTCCTGACACAGATTTATATTGGTTTATAGCACTCCCTAAGTGGTTTACAGAGTCAGCATATTGCCCTCAACCATCTGGCTTCTCGTTTTACTGACCTTAGAACAGGGATGTCAAACTGGCAGCCCAAGGGCCATATGTGTCACTTGCAGGCCCCCACCCCGCTCTGCAAAGGCAAAAAATGTCATGATACATCACATGACACGATCAAGTTTGACACCCATGCCTTAGAAGGATGGAAGGCCAAGTCAAACTTGAGCCCATCAGGATCTAACTCCTGACTGTGGGCAGAGTTTAGCCTGCAATAATGCATTCTACTATAGCTCTTGGAATAATAAACAAGGTAAATAATCACATACATGTTTGGGAAGAGATATGAGTGCAATGAACCCATGTTCATTGTCAAGTTTTGGCTACCATACATTGGTCAAAGAAGCTCCATGATGATCCATCTATTATATTGCTTTAATAAGGGCATATAAAATTTTACATCAATCCACTGCTGCCATTAGCTTTACTCTTATATATCAAATAATTGGGATTGGAGACAGAGGTGTGAATTTTTTTAAGAACCAATTTTGTTATATTCCCCAAATACATTCTTGGGTTCTCTGCTTTTCTGTCAGTTTGAGATGAAAACCCTACTCATTTAAATGTTTAAAAGTTGCTTGTTGAGTCTTAAAATTACCAGAATCTCTGACTTTAACCAGGATAGTCCTGATTTTGAAAATTTAAACAATTTTCAGAATCAAAGATTAATCATTTAAAGGGGAATAACAGCCTCCCTGTTAACTCAAACGATCTAATAATGTTTTAATTCATTTGTTTTACTATATTTGTAACCCGCCCTATTCTGGAAAGTATGGGAAGCATAAAATAAAGTACTTTTAATGCTTTACAGAAGGATAAAAGGCCAGAGGTCAATGAATCTCTAGGGAAAATAAATCCCAGAGTACAAGAACTACAACACAAAAGCCCAGCTGTTTAGCCCAATCCCACAACTTCTCATGGGAGGAAGGGAGGACAAATCAGCAAATGTTGTACAGAAATTGTACTGTACAATACACTAGTATTGCTGCTGTTGTTATTATAAATTGAATTGTCAGTAGCATTTTTATGATGTTGAAGGGTTTCAATGTTGCTTTATGTTGTTTTACCGATTGTGAAACATCTTGTATCTTGGGATGGTGCAGTATATAAATGATAGAGACAAACACACACACACAAACACACAATGTGTATGAACTGTATATATGTGGGTGGGTTGGTGGTTGTATGTGTGTGAGAGAGATTTTCTCTTTAGACTAGGGCATGCTATAATTTTAATTATAATCATTTAAAATTTGCATGCACAAATTTCAGAAACACATCATCCTTCCTTTTTATTTATTTATTTTCTTTTTTCTTTTCTTTATTTGGTAATAAAGAAGATTCTGTGAATCTCACGTATGTGCCAATTTATATAAATAAAATGGAAACATATCTGTGTAGTCCCTTTAGAGCAGTGTCACACTTGAGAAGTAGTCCAGATAAAGAAGCAGATCTAGAAGCATTAATCCTATCTTGATTATAAGGCCATAGTAACAGAATCCTGCAAGTCTGAAAGTACAGTGCCTGTCCCCCGACCTTTACAGTCCAAGAAACTAGGGAGGGTCCCTTTAGACACATTTACTATGCCTACACAGCTTCTGTAACCATTGATAGTCTGTTCTCCCTTCTGTTTTCTAAGATAATTCCCACATACCTTTACAGGCAGTCAAGGGTTTTTTCATCCTTATAATAATGGAATTGGAACCCAAGATGTTTCTCTCTGTCACTGGCTGGACTCTTGCTTACCCCTGCTCTCCCGCCCCACATTGTAATATATATCAATACCTTAGCAGCATAAACTTCAGTAATCAGCAAAGATAAGTAGGCTGGGGAATTCTGGTAATGGAAGGCCATGCATCTTAAATTTGCTAAGAATGAAAAACACTGATGTACATGACAAGGCTGCTAAAATATGACTACATTCTAAAATATTTAGGTGTCAAAGTTTTGCCTGTGGTCTATTGAACAAGGAGAAACTCTGCTGAGTATGTGTGTTAAAAATCCTTTTTTTGTGATGGTGAATGGCAAATGTGACATGTACGCAAGGAAAGACAAGCTGTGCTGGAAGGTGAGAAGAAGTCGCCAAGGGCTGGCCTAAGTTCTCTTGTGGCCTGTTCTCTTTCTTGGGCTTTCCTTCATTAAGATGGTAATGCATGGATCCATCTTCAAAGTCCTTTATGGGCCCAAAGTGCTTTTGAATGGAAAAATTACATTTGGTAATGGAGTGTTTGCCCCAGTTGGTTCATCATTCCCTTTCCACTGCCCACTTAATGTGCATCCAGTGTTTGGAGGGAAAGTGCATGAAAGATTCATGTCTCTCTGGAGCAGGTTCTGCCTGCCTGCCTAGTTCTAACAGCCCCTGTAGTAACTGAGATCATTTCCATCAATTCCGTTCCGTGAACCTATTGCGTTTCCTGAGTATAATTTATAGCAGTCACAAAACACGTTAATGCATCTTTTTCATTACACTCTCACCGGATATTATTTATTATATATCTTGAATGTATTGAATGGAAAGCAGAGGCACCTGGTATGTTCTCAGCTATATATTGCCTTTCAATAAAGCATGAGTGGGAAGTACAATTCTCAGATGCTTTTGATGTGTTCAACACCTATTCTTTAAAATGTCTCTTCCTTTGTATGGCATCAACATCTACATTCCCATTAATTTAAATAATGAAAGATTCTGGCCCAAGGGACTTGTCTTTGTAGCTATTTCTCAAGTGTACATATATTCATTTGCTGAGCTTCATACTGCATGCAGCTTAGCATAGTAAAATCAGAAGAGGAAGCTCTAAGAAAGGTGAATTAATTGACAATGGTCCAAACTCATATATTTTGGGTATATTATGCAAGCAAGGGATGATCTGAAAAAAATTACTATGCTTAGCATAATCAAAGGAACTAGAAAATAAGGTAACAGGAAGAAGAGTAGCCAGGAAAAGGAGATGACTAAAGAAGCTGGAGTGGTGGCCAAGGACAGGTTAAGATGCTGGGCATTTGATCATACAATCAACTTACCTGACTAACTAGCTGGTTTAAGAAGTTGTGTTTTTTTTTCCAGTGACATTTTTTTCCAGTGACATTTGCTTAATATTTTAGATCTTTGGAACTTAGGCATTTCAGATTTACAAACCATATTTAACTGTTGGGAAATTTGGGGGGGTGGGAGAGCTATCTATCTATCTATCTATCTATCTATCTATCTATCTATCTATCTATGTATCATCTATCTAAATATGTATCATCTATCTATCAGACCGCATGCTGCTGAATGGAATATTTATGTCAACATTTATTTTAGTGTAATTCCGTTAACTTAAAAAAAACATTAATTTTGGACAGTGCATTTTATTAGAGCATTCCTAGAATTCACAAATAAATGGTGATACTATTCTTGAAGGATTTGAGGAGATTAGAAGTTGAAACCTATACAAATTTAATTCAGAAGAAACCTCCATGAACTTTCTCAGTATTAATTCTGAGTCATCATCTATAGGATTATTTCGAACAGATTCTTTTCATTATAATTACCATGCAGAACTGGTAGTAACCAGAATAATGTCTCCCTCTATTTTGCAGACCATAAGCGTTATCAGAAAAATAAAAATGTAGAATGGTAAATCTTGATGCAAGATCCAAAAAAGTAGAAGAGAAAGAAAAAAAACAAACTAACATCCAATATCACATATTCTGACAAGGCTTGTTCGATTGTGACAAGAGAGGAACAGAGATGGAGATGATAGCAGAATAAACTCACAAATTTGGCTTTTGATTAGTTGTTATTTTGTGACAGGCCACATGCCTTGCAGAAACCCATTGATGAATGGGACATTTCTTCTTCCAGGGCAGACATTTTGCTTACAATTTTCCACAACGTGCTATCAAAAAATTCAGATGTATTCACTAGGCTAATTCCTATCCCAAGGAAGATCTAAGGCTGATTCTGATTCAAATTGCTGGGAATCTTTAGCATGATAAGGATCAATATAATGAATACACTCACTAGGTAGTAAATCTGACGTCTCAACAAATCAAGCTTATTTTTAGAAATGATGGTATTATAGAATTCTACATTAAATATAATAGTGGAGAGTGGAATATTTTACATATGTGGGGGTCCTTGGTACTCCCTAAACTTAGTGGTTTTCTTGCAAACATTTCATTACCTAGATAGATGTTACCTAGTTTGGTAATGAAGCATCTGCAAGAAAATCATCAAGCTCAGAGGACCCCACAATTCAACCCTGATCTATAAATATTCTCCTCTATTGTTTTATATACTGTGTCATTTGACTGTAATATGTTTTTCTTAAAAAAAGAGAGAATCCTTTCCCAAACTGAGTCATACAGTAAGATTCCTGCTGCTCCTCCTTGCTTCAACAGAGACAGTCATACCCTCTCAAACTTTCAACCTGCCATTTGCTTTAGAGGGGGCAGTTGAGCAGAGAATGGAGAGAAAGACAAATCTGGTCCCATCCTTCCCAATATCTTCCTCTCTCATTCAGACAAAACATATTCCTCTCATCATCATTTGGGAAAGCGTGTTTTGATTTCACATGCTCGCCTGGGAACTACAGGAAGTTGGTTGTCTATGGATTTTGGGCTTGAGTTATTATAACCCACTGTAAGCTAACTAACTGAATGAATATACAAAGACATAAAAACAAACACTTTTTAAATGTTACTCATTTAAAACACAAGAAATATATTTGAAACACAAAAACCAGTGTTTCTCCAGTTACCATAGTATACTCATATACGGCTTGTTTTGTCCTTCGTTTTCAATCATTTCTTTGATGAAGACATGACATGGGAAATTTATAAATGCTTTATAAAGAGCTTAAATTTCAACCAGAATGTTCTATATTCTTATGGACAGTTTTGTCCCAATAAAGCTTTACTATGTAACAGTAACCTAACAGCAATAATCCATTAATACTACACCAATGGATTTTAACAGTTCTGCTTAATTGTTCTAACCAAAGCGCATTTAAGGGATTAAAACAATTTATTTCACTTTTTCTGTGCCAATATTGCAAATGAAATAATTCAACTTTCAGTAAACCTGAGTTTGATTTAGTGTAGAGGATTCAATGTAGTCCTATTTTTTTTAATATTCTGAAACATACGAGTTCCATAATTTTAACCAAAGTTCAAATCCATTAAATAATTAAGGTAATATTGAAATTCATTTGACTCTTTGTGATTATTCTGATTCAGTTACGTTGCTCACATCATATAGTCCAGCATGATTTATTGGATTTATGTCTTACAAATGTATATCTGCCAAAAACTGTCACTCGATGTGTCTAACAACCATCCAGTTAAAAGCAGATTTTAAATTAAAATACCAGACAAATCAATTAAAACATCAGCAGAAAGAAACAAACGGCGATCCAGGCTGCCAAAGGAAGAATAACAGAAGGAGAGAAAGCTGCCTTCACTCATCGGGGAGCTTAAAAACTGATCAGAATTTCAATTTAGATTTGTTTTTCCTCTTGCCTGTCTGCTCACCTGCTACCACTCCATTTATTTCAGATATTCCATTTGGTTACTTCTCTTGCAAATGTGATGTGCAGAGTTTTCAAATCCAAAATAACACTTTTAGCAAAATGCTTTTAAGCTTGTGTGTGTATTTGGGTGTGGGAGTATGGGAAATGGCAGGTGCCTGTGGGTAGCCCACAATTTCAAAACCAGCTTGGACAAAACACAACAAAAAGAACCTAATCCCACCTGGATTTGATCAGCCTTCCTGTTATCCAGTCTTGACTCTTAGAAAGATTCAGCCTGAATGTATTAATATTATGTCTTATGCTATCAAGAGATTATATCTGCAAATAAATTCAGACTGGTTTCCATATAGGGAAAAAATAGATTATACCACCTTGCCTGTAAACGGATATATTTGTATTAGAATTGATGGCTGAATTAGAGCAGAAAGAAGCTGATTGTTCTTAATAGGTCTATGCAGACACAGAGCAAACTTACTTATGTATGAATTAGTTTTTTCAGTTGAGGTTCAACAAGTCTATACATCAAGAACTAACATCATAGAGATCTAAATTCGAAATCTTGCTCTCTGAGGTTTTCCATGTAGGCAGCTTATTTTGATGTGGCAGAATATACAAAATCTGTTTGCTGTCTAAAATGGTATGCCTAGAAAAAGGATGAGCAAGTTTTTAAGATTAGGGACCAGGTTTTTTTTAAAAAAGAAAGACATAAAGAAAAGAAATAGCTTCTAGCGAATACGTGGTAAGACAGTGATGCATGACATCATTAGAAAGGTGAGGCTGTCTTTTGCTATTTCTTTAGAAATCTTAATAGTAATAAAACAGACTCCATTATCCTTAATGTAGCTATTTTGCTTCCTACTTTGTTTAGAAAAATATGAGAAATTGTCCTGCCAAATGTTTTAATTAGCATTTATATGACTAGACTTCTACAATTTGCAGCCAATCCTTTCTTATTCTTTCCTTCCAGTTACAGATTATGCCATATAAAATTATGCTATTTCAACAAATAGCATCAAAGAGAACCATTTCTGGTGTAATTTTTTTCCACTAGATACTTCCTAAATTTATAGTCAACTATTTCATAGATTAGTTTGGCTAGAGGTTTTCTAGGAATTTTTTTTTCCTTTGCTCCAAAACTTTATGACTCTAAGTAGACCTATTCAGGGATTATATATTTATTTATTTTATTTATTTATTTATTTATTTGATTTGTCAATCGCTTACAAGATAATAGATATAAGTATAAACATGAGTAAGAATACAGGAAATAGGTATGAATAAATGGGGACAATAGGATAGGGACGGTAGGCACGATGGTGCACTTATGCATGCCCCTTACAGACCTCTTAGGAATGGGGTGAGGTCAATAGTGGATAGTTTGAGGTTAAAGGAGTGGGGGTTAGAGGATGTAACAACAGAATCAGGTAGTGCATTCCAGGCATTGACCACTCTGTTGCTGAAGTCATACTTTCTGCAATCAAGTTTGAAGCTGTTTACATTGAGTTTGTATCTGTTGTGTGCTCTTGTATTGTTGTGGTTGAAGCTGAAGTAGTCATTGACTGGTAGGATATTGTAGCAGATAATTATGTGTGCTACCTTAAGTCTAACCGTAGGCGGCATAGTTCAAGGTTGTCCAAGCCCAAAATCTCAAGCCTGGTGATATAGGGTATTCTGTTGTGAGCAGAGGAGTGTAGTACTCTTCTCGTGAAATACTTCTGGACTTGTTCGATTGTATTAATGTATGATTTGCAGTGCGGATTCCAGACTGATGAGCTGTATTTGAGTATTGGTCTGGCAAAAGTTTTGTATGCTCTAGTTAGCAATTTGATATTTCCAGAGGAGAAGCTTTGTAAGATTAGATTTAAAACTCTTAATGCCTTTTTGGCAATGCTGTTACAGTGAGCTCTGGCACTTAGGTCATTTAATATGAGAACTCCAAGGTCCTTGACAGAGTGAGGATCATCAACAAGGTCATATCCACCTAGTTTGTATTAGGTGTACTGTTTTTTTTTTACCAATGTGTAGGACACCGCATTTGTTGGTCAAGATTTGGAGTTGCCAGATGTTTGACCATTCAGACACATAAGTAAGGTAGCTTTGAAGGATAGTAGCATTGTCAGTGGTGTTGAATAGTTTTACTTCATCTGCAAAGAGGACGCAGTTGCTTATAAGGTGATCGCAAACGTCATTTATATAGAGTATAAAGAATGTGGGTCCTAGAACGCTGCCTTGTGGGACACTGCTGTTAACTGGAGTAGCGTTTGATATAGTGCTCCCTATTTTTACTATTTGTTGCCTGTTTGACAGGAACACAGTAATCCACTGATGGAGGGATCCGGAAATGCCATAAGAGTTTAATTTTAACAGTAGTTTGTCATGTACCACTGAATCAAAGGCTTTGCAAAAGTCTATGTAAATTGCTCTATAGCTTTACCCTGGTCAAGTAGAGTAGTCCATATGTTTTTTCAGTGTAGGAGTTGTAGATTGCAGGACAATTTTTTCCTGAAACCAAATTGTTTTTTGGAGAGTAGGTTGTTTGACTCTAAGTGGAGAGTGATGAATTGGTTAATGATTGATTCCATGACTTTGCATGTGACAAAACACAGTGAGATTGGTCTGTAGTTTTCAACCAGGCTGGGGTCACCTTTTTTGAAGATAGGAATAACCGTAGCTAAGGACCATAGCTTTGGTAAGGAGCTGGTTCTGAATGATATCTCATATATAATGCTTAGGGGTTCTGCTATGGCAGAGGAGAGCTTTTTTAAGAAGTATGCACATAATCCATCGGAGCCAATAGATAGGATAGTTTTAAGTTTTATAGTGCCTTTTCTACGTTATCTTCTGTAAAGTCAATATGTAGTAGGTCATTACAGTTGTCTTTTTCTCCAGTGCCCCAATTTGTGTGATATCAACAAGGAGTGGAAGCAGAATCATGATTCAAGGAGAATGTCTTCAGCAACTTTATAATATAATAAAAAGCTATTTTGTTCATAGAAGCGTAGTATTGGAAGGACCTTAATGGTTGCTAAAGCATTTCAGAAAAATGGCTATTCAGATTCCAGGAAAATGTACTACTTCGTGAAGGTGCCCATTCTGCTGGTTGACAGCTCTTGCCATCAAAAGAAGTCCTAATCTGAGAGGTGTCTTACTTTACCTACTGCAATATTACTTGAGGTATAATTGATGCACTGAGCATCATTTTCAAGACCCAAAAATGTTGTCAGGCTTTGATTTAAGGAGGAGACTTGAACTGCCCAGTTCTGTTTTAATTAATTAAATTTAATTAAACCCTAAACAAAGGTGCTGGTCCAAGAACAATTTCATCCAAGAGCTCATTGGCATTTTGTCCAAAATCAAAACAGACTGTTTTAACATGAGTAAATAGGCCTCCTCAACAACTGCAATCCCGGCTCTCTTCTTTTGCTCTCTTTAGATAGAATGTAAGAATAGCAGTGGCTAAGACGCTGAGCTTGTTGAACAGAAAGGTCAGCAGTTCAGTGGTTCAAATCCCTAGCACTGCATAACAGAGTGAGCTCCCATTACTTGTCCCAGCTTCTGCCAACCTAGCAGTTCGAAAGCATGTAAAAATGCAAGTAGAAAAAGAAGGACCACTTTGGTGGGAAGGTAACAGCGTTCCATGCGCCTTCAGCATTTAGTCATGCCAGCCACATGACCATGGAGACATCTTCTGACAGCACTGGATCTTCGGCTTTGTAATAGAAATGAGCACTGCCCCCTAGAGCCAGAAACAAATAGCACATATGTGCAAGGGGAACCTTTACTAAGAATAGCCGGTGCTTTCAGAATGATTTCCCTGGCACATCAATTCCTCCCTCCCTCCCTCCTTCTGTTTCTCCCTCATAAGACTTTCAACTGTAAATAGATGGATCAAACTGCTTTGCTTTGATAGGAATATCTATAATTTAGGGCTGGTTCAAGCTTGTCCAATCACTGTTTCATGGATTCCCCCAATATTCCTTGCATCACCTTTCCTTGACTGTGTGCTTCTGACATGGAGCGCTCTAGGTCCACCTGACACTCCCCATTATCTCTCTTCAATGTCTCCAGACCTTACTCTTCCTCATCTATGCATCTATGGGAGCCATTACACAGGGCCTCCCTCTTGCCCTAAAGCATTCCATGCTCATTTTAATGATCTGTGTGGTCACTTAACAACCACAAAGAGGAGAGCCGGGATTGCAGTTGTTGAGGAAGGCAGTCACATGGGTGTCTTGCTTAACCGCAACAACTTACAACCGATTCTTTATTTATTGATTGATTGGGCCATATCAAACTGCAAAATTCCAGAAACAAATTATTACTAAAATTTGATAAAAGCAATTTAAAATGAAATTGGATAAAATATGATTTAAAATGAAATTGGAATAAAATGCAGTCTAAAATAAAATTGGAATAGAATACAATAATTTAAGATATAGATAAAATATGATAAAATTATATTATTATTATTTATTTAGACTTGTATGCCGCCCTTCTCCCAAAGGACTCAGGGCGGCGAACATACAAAAAGCATATACAATAAAAATAAATAAATAAAAACAAGTCCAAATTACAAAACAGCTAAAACAATAAAATTACAAAATAAACAAACTCTTAAAACTACCCACCCCCGTGGTCAATCCAGGCCGGCCTGCTGAAACAGCCAGGTCTTCAGGTCTCGGCGAGCGGAGATCAGGGGCCAAACGCAGATCCGCAGGAAGCTGACTCCATAGGCGCTCCCACAGAAAAGGCCCTAGCTCTGGGAGCCGCCAGCCGACAATGCCTGACCGACGGTATTCCCAGGAGGCCCCTCCTATGGGAGCGCACAGGGCGATTGGACTGTGATGCGGGCAGGAGGCGTTCCCCATAAGTACCCTGCACCCAAGCCATTTAGGGCTTTATAAGTTGTTACTAACATCTTGAAGAAAATCCGGAAGGCAACCGGCAACCAATGCAAGTCGCACAGGAGGGGTGTAACATGGGAGTATCGGGATACCCCATCACAGCCGGCCACATTCTGCACCAGCTGCAACCTCCGAGTAATCCGCAAGGGTAGCCCCATGTAGAGAGTGTTGCAGTAGTCGATTCTGGAAGTGATGAACGCATGGGTGACCGTTTGAAGGGCATCTCGGTTCAGGTAAGGGCGAAGCTGGTGAACCAGCCGAACCTGGGCAAAAGCCCCCCTGGCCACAGCTCCCACCTGCTCCTCCAAACTGAGCTGTGCATCCAGGAGGACGCCCAGATTCCTCGCCCTATCCACGGGGGATAACACCTCCCCCCCATGACCAAAGATGGCACATCCACTGAACACCGAGATGCCGGTAAGAACAGCCACTCAGTCTTGGCCGGGTTGAGCCTGAGCCTGTTACTCCCCATCCAGGCCTGCACGCCTCCAGGCACCAGGACATCACTGAGAAAGCATCACTGATCTGGTCTGGAGTGGAGATATACAACTGGGTATCATCTGCATATTGATGATACCTCACCCCAAAACCACGGATGATCTCGCCCAGCGGTTTCATGTAGATATTAAACAGGAGAGGCGAGAGAACAGACCCCTGAGGTACCCCACAACTAAGGGGCCTCGGGGAGGATCTCTGCTCTCCTGTCAACACCGACTGCGAACGGTCCGAAAGGTAAGAGGAGAACCACCGTAACACGGTGCCCCCACTCCCAACCCGGCGCCGCAGAAGGATACCATGGTCGATGTATCGAAAGCCGCTGAGAGATCTAAAAGGACCAGGACAGAGGAAAAACCCCTGTCCCAAGCCCTCCAGAGATCATCCACCAATGCGACCAATGCTGTCTCAGTGCTGTGTCCGGGCCTGAAGCCCGATTGGTACAGGTCAAGGTAATCAGTTTCCTCCAGGAACAGCGGAAGCTGCTGAACCACCACGCTCTCAACAACCTTCGCTAAAAAGCGAAGGTTGGAGACTGGACGATAGTTATTCAAAACGATTGGGTCCAGAGCAGGCTTCTTAAGGAGGGGTCTCACCACCGCCACTTTCAAGGCGGCGGGAAAAATCCCTTCACTCAAGGAAGCATTGATAACTGCCTGGAGCCAGCTGCGTGTAACCTCCCTGGAGGCATAAACCCACCAGGAAGGACACGGGTCCAATAAACACGTGGTGGAGGACAGCCTCCGCATGATCCTGTCCACTTCATCCAGGGAGACAGAGTCAAACTCAACCCAAATAGGATCCACAAGACTCATCGCCACTCCATCGTCAACATCCTGCCAGTCGGAGTCCAAGCCAGCCCGAATCTGAGCGACCTTATCCGCTAGATGTAAACTAAATTCCTCTGCTCTGCCCCGCAGGGGGTCCCCTCCCTCTCCTCCAATTGCAGGAGAGAGCGAGTGACCCTAAACAGGGCCGCAGGGCGATCATCTGCGGATGCGATCAGAGCAGAGAAGTAAGCACATCTCGCTGCTCTAATCGCTTCCAGGTAAGTCCTGATATAGGCTCTTAGCTGGAGACGGTCAGACTCAGAGCGACTAGTCCTCCACCTGCTCTCTAGGCGTCTCCTCTGCCGCTTCATTCCCCGAAGCTCCTCTGAAAACCAAGGAGCCAAACGAGGTCTATGGCAAGGGAGAGGCCGCAAGGGGACAACCCGGTCGAGCGCTGCCAAGGCCGCCTCTTGCCAGGCGGCCACCAAAGTCTCGGCCGGGCTGTGGACAAGGGAGGTGGGCAAGAGCCCCAGGGCCGTCTGAAACCTCTCCGGGTCCATCAGGCGCCTGGGGCGGAACCATCATATCGGCTCCTCATCCCAGCAGCGAGGAGCAGCAGATTGGAAGACCAGCCTCAGGAGATAATGATCTGTCCATGATAGGGGTAGAATAACCAGAGATCCACCCCCCAGATCACTACACCACTGCCCCGAGATAAAAACCAGGTCAAGTGCGTTCCCCCTCATGGGTGGGCCCTGGATCACCTGGGTCAGGTCCATGGCTGTCATGGATGCCAAGAACTCCCGAGCCAGTCCAGACGCCACCCCCAGGGAGGGCAAGTTGAAGTCCCCCAGGACAATAAGTCTGGGAAACTCCACCACCACTCCCGAGAGGGCATCCAGCAGCTCGGGAAGGGCCGTTGCAACGCAGCTGGGGGACAGGTACGTCAACAACAGGCCCAACCGACCACCCGGGCCCAACCTCAGAAGGAGGGACTCGCAACCACCGATCTGCGGGACAGTGGCCTCCCTTGGAAACAGAGTCTCCCTAATAACAATAGCTACTCCTCCACCCCTTCCCTGGGCTCGTGGCCGGTGCAACACCCAGAAACCTGGGGGACATAGATCACACAGAGGGACACCTCCCTCAGGCCCCAACCAGGTCTCCGTGATACACGCCAGATCCGCAGCCTCCTCCTCAATGAGTTCACGGAGGAGGGGAGCCTTATTAGCTACAGATCTGGTGTTTACATACACCAGCCTGAGCCCAGGGACCACACCGCCCAAAGACCCAGGGGAGCGGGCAGAGACCTGAGGGTCAGAGCACACCACCGCTCGTAAATAGCGGTGCTCCCAATACATGATATGGCCCTCTGTCTCGTCCACCCCTGCCATAACCAATCGCCCTGGGATTGTCAATCCCACCCTACTTGATGCGGACCCCGTGTCACCCCTGCAATCTGCCCCAATCTGTCCCACACTTGCAGATCTCAATTGAACCATTTTGCTTAGGTGCTGTGCTGTGTTAAATGTTATTTTCAGATTCTGGCCACACATAAGGTAAGTTGTTTTGATATGAAGATCGCAATGGGTCATTTGTTTGGTATATAAACTGAGGTAACTATCTCTCACCCTTTTATACAAGCAACAATCAAATAGGATGTGAGCCAGGTCTTCTACCTCTGCTGCTCTGCAAATGCAGAGACATTCATTGTAGGGTATAGAATGGAATCTATAATCTTACAATTGCAATTCCAAGCTCAACTGTGGTCGCAAATTGAGAAGTACTTGTAAAATATACAGATAGATCTATGGGAAAATATGTGAATAAAAGGGTTGAAACGTACATTATGTTATGATCTTCAAGAGAACTTTTTATAAAATGAGGTATCATTGGTACACGACACCAGAGAATTTATCCAGAATGTATAAAGTTATCTCAAATGTATGTTGGAAATCTGAACAATCTGAAGGGACGCTTTATCATGTTTGGTGGACATGTAAAAAGCTTTAAAAAATGACTCAAATTCATACATCAATAAAAGGGATATTAAAGATTAATATTCAATTGAAGCCAGAACTTTTCCTTTTAGGCTTGATGGATAAAAATTTAGAAAAAAGCCATAGAAGGTTATTTCAATATATCATTACTGTGGCAAGATTATTATATGCACAAAGCTGGAAAGATTTGTCACTACCCAATATAAAGAAATGGTTGGTGAAACTGAGAGAACTTGCTGAGATAAATAAACAGACTTATCTGACTAGAGAAAAGACAATATCTGTATTTGTTGGGGACTGGAAACCCCTTATGGAGTTTTTGCATAAAAATGAGAAAAAATGAACTTGTGGTTTAGATTTTGATGCTTAGATAGAATACATTATAGAAAAACATTCATGGTATGACTTTAAAGAAAGGGCTTAAAATATAATTATACTTAGCACTGCTGTGAAGAATATTGGATGCTACTATTTTTTAGATGTCTTTATATCCTTTTTTTCTGCTTTCTTTTCTTTTGTTATTATACTATCTATCTATCTATCTATCTATCTATCTATATATGTAGGTCTTGGTGTATTCGGGTCTTGTCCCGTGTAAGATTGAGAATACCTTGGCAACGTTTCGATGAAATCTCATCCGTCATCTTCGGGCTGGTGTCTTCAGCTTCGTTCTTCTGGGAGAAGTGTGTGATAGTGGCTGTTTTTCCCTTTTAAACTCCAGAGTTGGCTGTGTTGTTACTTCTCAATGTTGTTACTTACCAAAGAAGCAACACAACTGAAGCTAAAGAAGGTTCACCAAGGTATTCTACACGGACAATAAGACCCTCTATATATATATATATATATATATATATATATATATATATATATATATATATATTTTCGTAGATTTTCACGGGTAAAGGTATGTAGGTCTTGGTGTATTCGGGTCTTGTCCCGTGTAAGATTGAGAATACCTTGGCAAGCGTTTCGACGAAATCTCATCCGTCATCTTCAGGCTGGTGTCTTCAGCTTCGTTCTCCTGGGAGAAGTGTGTGATCGTGGCTGTTTTTCCCTTTTAAACTCTAGAGTTGGATGTGTTGTTACTTTTTGATTGGTTTGTGGAGTTGATGTATGCAGATTGGATGGCTTTTTCCTGAGACCCTGTGTGGCTGAGGTGCTGGCTGTGTGTCTCTCAGCCTTTGTGTTGTAACGACCTGGGTAATGGGCTGTGTGATGACCTTCTGAGTTCTATTGTTGTGACGTCCTGGGTGTGGTGCTGTAATCTCCTGGGTCGTTGTCTGTGTTGCAACCTCCTGATGTTTAGTGTTGTGATCTCCTGAGTTCTGTGATGTAGTATCCTGGGTGGAAGGCTGTGATGTGGCATTCTGGGTCTTGGTTTGGCTCCGAGTTTGAGGTCTGGCTATGTGTTTATAGCGTGTGTCAGTTTGCTTAGTTTGGGGGTTGGAGGGGGGTGTAGCAGCTGGTGTTGCAGCCATGGTCTGGTTTCTGGATGGTGGTTGCCTTTCATCTGTGGCGTGGGCTTGGGTTTGAGTCTGGTGAAGGAGATTGGTGGTGGCATCCTGTGTTATTTTGGGTCCGTGTTGGTTTTCGTGGCTGGGACTCGTTTGTTGACCAGGGCTAGTTTCCAGATGTCTGGTAGGCACAAAAGGCTGAGAGACACACAGCCAGCACCTCAGCCACACAGGGTCTCAGGAAAAAGCCATCCAATCTGCATACATCAACTCCACAAACCAATCAAAAAGTAACAACACATCCAACTCTAGAGTTTAAAAGGGAAAAACAGCCACGATCACACACTTCTCCCAGGAGAACGAAGCTGAAGACACCAGCCTGAAGATGACGGATGAGATTTCGTCGAAACGTTGCCAAGGTATTCTCAATCTTACACGGACAAGACCGAATACACCTAGACCTACATATATATATATATATATATATATATATATATATATATATATATATATTAGAAAATTAGATAGGCAAATTTAAATAAAAAGAACTCTATTGAATAATACAGTTCTTTACCAAGAATTCCACTTGGGAAAAGGCCATCTTCTCCTCAATTGCCATGTTATGATAAGCATGACAGAATTGATAGCAATCTATTGATAGCATGACATTGTTTAAATTAAGTCAGATAACAAACCTATATGTATTTCAAAAACAATTTTCAGGAGTGTAAGCCCTTTTTTGTTAATGGCTGTGAGTTAGAATTGTCCCTTAATATTCTGTAAAAATGCATAAACTATGTAGGTGACGTTTGCAAGACAAGACTTAATAACAACAGGCTCTGTTTTTGCATAAATTGCAACTAAAACAGCAATGAGGATTCATAGCTTTATTCTTCTTTTCTTTTTTGATGAATTACTTGATTGACCTTTGTGATTACTTCTCCTCAGTGATAGTCTTCATGGGCAAACACATGCAATCTTGACAGTCTTGTTCCTTTGAAGAAGAAAGGAGGCATTTATTATCCTCCAGATCAGATTGTACAATCAAAACTACAAATCCCAAAAGGTCACTCAGCGGAGCAGGGCTAGAAATATTTTTAAATATGAGGTACCAAAACATTTTTTTTCAAGGACTAAACTTGTGAAGTCTGCCTTACACTTGCTATACTTCCTTTTCATGATGCACAGGGCATTCCCATGAAGGATGAGTGGAAAGCCCTAGGAGTAGACAAAGCAGAGTTACCCAAGGTGGGAAGTTCCAGCTGCCCAGCTAAAGTATGCAGGGACCTATAGTATATAGCAGGGGTGTCAAACTCACGACCCACAGACCTGCATTATGTGACCATGCCCACCCCTGGTTTAGCAAAGGGGGAAAAATCACTATACATCGCATGACGACATGATGCTGTGAGTTTGACAACCCTGGTATATAGTATATAGTGACAATGCCAAAAGCACCATTTTATTATGTGTGGAAAGAGGTACTGGTGCATTTTTCCAAGAAATACAATCACGCATAAAAGTTAGGTAGGAATGGACACTATTAAAGCAATTGCCAATATGGTGCTCAATAATGGGTCTCTCAGATCAGATGGCACTCAAATGCTACTGAGGAGGAGGATTATATTTTGACTACTAATGGTGTTGATGATGTCGCCACATTAAAGTCTCTGGGACATCTAGTTGCTGATACCATACAAAAAAGAAATCTGAAGCCACAAAGACAGAATTAAAAAGAGAAAATGGAACATAAGAAACATGAACATGAAGAAGCTCAACGAGGTGGAAGTTGAAATGAATTGACTACCCATTAAAGAGCTTCAGCATCAGCAAATTGAAATGGACTGGGACTGGGCATTTTTCAGTCAGAAGATTATATTGTTTAGTACTCAGAACACGAAAAGCAAATTAAGAAAAACTGCTTTCCGAGACAGGAAGGATAGCTCAAATACTGCAGTCGAGTACAATGCAGTCAATGAATAATATCAATTAAACTTTGTGGAGAACCCTTTACGATGACAGTTATCCAAGTTTATGATCCAACCGCTGATGTGGAAGAACAGGTTGATGAGTTCAACAGTCAAGTTCAATCTGAAATCAACAGAACATGCAAGCACGATAGGTTGGAGTCTAAAATGCCAAAAGAAGAAATAGTGGGAAGGAAAGCATAGCTGGACTATATGGCGTAGGAAACAGAAATGAAGCAGAATTTCTTCCAAACTACTGGTTTTTTCCCCCATTGCTAACCATCTTCTACACTTATATATGTGGACATCACCAGATGAAGTACATAGAAATCAAATTTGACCATCCCAAAGGTGCTTTTTCAAAAGGCAACTGGACTTAATTTTCCATGAAAACTTTTCACTTCTTATCCAATAAGAGAAGAAAAGAGGAGGGGGATGGAGGAGGAGAGGAGGAGAAAAAGGAAGAAGGAAAAGGAGGAGGAGGAGGAGGAGGAGGAGGAGGAGGAGGAGGAGGAGGAGGAGGAAGAGGAAGAGGAAGAGGAAGAGGAAGAGGAGGAGGAGAGGAGGAGGAGGAGGAGGAGGAGGAGTTATCTAGTCTCCAGGAAATGAAGGCCATACTTTGAAGCTGTAAGCCTCTGGGGGCTGGAATTTCATTTATCACAATGGTCCAATACAAGGCTGATAGATTTCAACCAATGACCAACAGCTACTAACATTTAGTTTATTCTGAGTTCCCCAGTCTCCAGTAAACTGCTCTCCAATAGGAAAATTACTTCATTCACAATGAGAGAACATGCTCTTTGGTTCTGATAAACCAGTTGGTGGAATTATGAACACGCATACACACACACACACACATTCAGCAATATAATATTATTAGCATAGCATTGAAAGGAATGGCAAAACATTTCTATATTCCACCAAAAACTTCAGATGGTTATTTGAGATGGAGGAGGAGGAGGAGGAGGAGGAGGAGGAGGAGGAGGAGGAGGATAGAAAGTATTCAATAAACTGCAGGAGAAAAGGAAAGAACAAATCTAATTATGTTTATGATATGAATGGATCAAAGTCAAAAGGATATTCAGCAGTCTATACAGCTAGAGGCCAAATAAAAGGTCTGCACAGATATGTATAATGCTGGCACCTGTGTTGTAAATGTTCTGAATGTCAGAATCATGAAATAAGACAAAGTTGTTATTGAAGAATAAAAACATGAAGCCAAAATACTGAAAGCCTTGGAACTGGCAAATTGAAATGGATTGGAATGAGTCATTTCATATCAGTCTTCCATTAGAGACAAAAACACCATGCAGGAATTGAAACAGCCATCAATATTAAGTTGAGAGAGTCAAATTAATGCTTGGATACAACACAGAAAATAATAGAATTCAATTGTAAAGTAAGCCAATAAATATTGGTGATCCAAGTCTATGCTCCCACTGTAGAGGCTAAAATAGTTGATATTAAACATTTCATTTTGTATTTTGTCAACACAATGCCAAAAACCCACCTCATCATGTTTATTATAAGAGACTAGAATGCTAAAGCTCAGATGAATAGGATGTATCTGAAATAATGAGGAAATTTGCCTCTGTGTTTACAAAATGAACCAGAAGAAAAATTAATAGAGTTCTGCCAAGAAATTGCAATATTTATAGCAATTACATTCTTCCAACAGCTTAAAAGATTATATATGATCATCACTGGAAGGACAATACTAACATTAAATTGATTATATTGTAGAAAGTTAGCACCCACCCCTCTCCTAGAAGAATGAAATATTCTGGGAGATATTTAAAAGGCAGAATATTATATTTCCCTGGATAAGAAAGGAGAAACATAACTTTAAAGCAGCTTCCTGCAGCTCCCTGCCCTCCCTTCAGCTCCAGGGTGATGGGATTAAGACATGGGCATCAGGAAATGATAGGACTACCCATCTCACCACATGGCACTTGGGAAGATTACATCACCCAGCAGGATTCAACCAAACTTAGCACACATACAACCTATAAAGCTAGTTATGACATCTGACAGTATCCAATCAGGATACCCTTCCTGTGCCCCAGGAAGTTTAAAGCTTAGAGAGGGCATAAAACCCAGGGACTCTCAGCATCTCTTCCCTTTTCGATTACCATTAAACCTTCTTTCCAAGCAACTTATTTATTTATTAATTTATTAATGGGACTTATATGCGCCCATCTCAAGACTGCTTACAATAAAACAACAACAATAAATACTTAAAAAAGAATTAAACAGTCCCAATTACAATTACCAAATACAAAACTTAAAATCAATCAAAAATCTAAAACCACCCCTCCCAAGGGTCACAGCCCGGATTGGTCAAATAACCAGGTCTTCAGTTCATGGCGGAAGGTGCGGAGGTCAGGGGCCAGGCGGAGCCCCAAGGAAAGTTGATTCCAGAGGTCGGGACCGACAGAGTAGGCACGCCATTGGGGACTGCCAGCCGGCATTGCCGCCGATGGGACCCCAAGGAGTCCCTGTCTATGACTTGCAGGGCGGTTAGTATTTGATGTCGGCAGCAGTTGCTCCCTTAAGTAATAAGGACCCATGTCATGTAGGACTTTGTATGTTAAAGTTAAGACCTTGAATCTCACCCGGAGAGCAACCGGCAACCAATGCAGGCAGCGCAGGAAGGGGCTAACATGGGAGAACCGGGAAACTCCCATCACCGCCTGTGCCGCTGCATTTTGCACCAGCTGCAATCTCCGGATAGTATGCAAGGGCAGTCCTAAATAGAGAGCATTGCAGTAGTCAAGTCGCGAAGTAACAAGGGCATGAGTGACCGTACGCAGGGCATCCCGTCCAGGAACGGGCGGCTGGCGAACCAGCCGGACCTGGGCAAAGGCCCCCTGGCGACGGCTCCCACCTGCTCCTCCAACCGAGTCGCATCCAGGAGGACCCCCAGGTTCGCCCTATCCACAGGGGCAACACCACTCCCCCTATGGTCAACGATGGACATTCCAAGCTGGACTGGGATGCCGGTATGTACAACCACTCAGTCTTGGCCGGGTTGAGTCGAAGCATGTTTCCGTCCATCCAGATTCGTACCGCATCCAGACAGCGAGTCATCACGGAGAGGGCATCACTGATCTGATTTGGGGTGGAGATATACAATTGTGTATCATCCGCATATTGATGATACCTCACCCCAAAACCACAAATGATCTCACCCAGCGGTTTCATGTAGATGTTAAATAAGAGGGGAGAGAGGACCGACCCCTGAGGGACCCCACAAGTGAGTGCCCTTGGGGCCGACCTCTGCCCCCCTGCCAACACCGACGCCCCAGGTAGGAGGAGAGCCACCAAAGAACAGTGCCCCCCACCCCCAACCCCACGAGGCGTCGCAAAAGGGTACCATGGTCGGTGGTATCGAAAGCCGCTGAGAGGTCTAATAGGACCAGGACAGTGGAAAAACCCCTGTCCCGTGCCCTCCAGAGATCATCCAACACTGTGACCAATGCCGTCTCCATGCTGAAACCAGGCTGGAAGCCCGATTGGTACGAATCCAGGTAGTCCGTTTCCTCCAGGAAGAGCGGAAATTGCCGAGCCACCACACTCTCAACAACCTTCGCCAGAAAGCGAAGGTTGGAAACTGGACGGAAGTTGTCTAACACGGTCGGATCCAGGACAGGCTTCTTCAGGAGGGGCCTCACCACCGCCTCCTTCAAGGCGGAGGGAAAGACACCCTCCCTCAAAGAAGCATTAACAACTGCCCGGATCCAGCCGCAGGTGACCTCCCTGGTGGCATAAGCCAACCAGGAGGGGCACGGGTCCAACAAACATGTGGTGGAACTCAGGCGCCGCATAATCCCGTCCACTTCATCCTCGGAAACAGGGTCGAACTCATCCCAAAACGTAATGGCCAGACTGCCTGTATCCATGAATCCAGTGTCTTTTTCCCCACTTGGAACTGAAACCAGAAGGATTTTTCTTCCAACGGTATACAATGCAAACAAAGATTAACAGACAGCATTAATCAGGCAGCAAAAAATAAGACTTTGTGTTGGCTGTCACTCAGATCATGAACTCCCTATTGACAAATTACAACTGAAATAAAATCATCCAATCAATAAGTTACAATCTCAGCAATTTTCCTTCTGTTTATACGTGAAGGTAAATAATAGATTTAATAGACTTAATGGTAGAATTTCTGAAGAACTCTGGTCTGGAATTTATGACATCGTTAAAGAGGAAGCAAACAACAATATTCAAAAAATTTAAAAGCAAAGAACCTAAAATGGTTGTTTACTCACACATGGAAAATAGCTGAAGAAAAGGAGAAAGCAATAGGCAAAGAGACAGAATAAAATTTCCTCAGCTACTCAATTTCTAGCAAAAGCAATAAAAGATGAATTATATGTAAATGGCAATGCAAAGAAATCAGTATAATTATAAAATGAGAAGGTCAAAAGATTTATTTAAGGAAATTACACAGAACGTGTAAACCAAGCACAAAAAACCCCAAAGATTGTTTTTTTTCCCTTTTCTACTGGAAAAGGAAGATATAAAGAGAAGGTGGCATGGATATCCATAAAACTGTACCAAAATTAATGAAATATATATTATATTTCATTATAATATATATTATATTATAATGATAACTGAACCAGAGCCAGACATTCTAATAACTGAATTTAAATGAGCCCTAAAATATTGCTGACAACAAGGCTGCAAGGATTTATGAAATATCAGCAAAACCCTTTAGCACCTTACAGGATGATTCAGTTGAAGTACTCCATGCATTTGTTAAGCAGGTATGAAAACTCAACAGTTGACCAAGGGACTGGAAAGGATCTACAGTATTTATATTTCATATAAATATATAGTTAATGAATTGCACAGCAGCTGTCCAAGTGAAGTCAGCGACACCAACACAAACTTGTAGTCTTTTATATACTGTATTTTTCGGACTTTAATCTCTGATGAACTGGTAACATGCTGGTAAAATATTACTTTGCAATTAAACCTCCAGTACTATATGGAATGAAAACTGCCAAATATAGCAATAGCACTTAGCAATAGCACTTAGACTTTTATTTATATACATATATATATATATATATATATATATATATATATATATATATTGGTTTTCGTATATATATATATATGTAGGTCTTGGTGTATTCGGGTCTTGTCCCGTGTAAGATTGAGAATACCTTGGCAACGTTTCGACGAAATCTCATCCGTCATCTTCAGGCTGGTGTCTTCAGCTTCGTTCTCCTGGGAGAAGTGTGTGATCGTGGCTGTTTTTCCCTTTTAAACTCTAGAGTTGGCTGTGTTGTTACTTTTTGATTGGTTTGTGGATATAATTATACATTATACAGGTACAATGCTTTACAGCCTAATCTGAGCAGTTTACAGACTCCCCATATTGCCCCCAATAATCTGGGTCCTCATTTTACGATCTTGGAAAGATAGAAGGCTGAGTCAACCTTGAGCTGGTGAAACTCAAACCCAACCATGGGCAAACTATGGCCCAGGGGCCGGATCCGGCCCGTTCGGCTGTTCTATCCGGCCCATGGAGCCGAAAGAGCGGAGGGTTCTCTTGCTCTCCCAGAAGGCTACGTGAAGTAATCTAACTCTGAATTTATATTAGTTCACACAAACACTCCATCCATGCTTTTGTTCTGGCCCTCCGGTCCAGTTTAAGAACCCATTGTGGCCCTTGAGTCAAAAAGTTTGCCCACCCCTAGCAGAATTAGCCTGCAATACTGCATTCTAACCATTGTGCCACCATGGCTCTATAAATATAAATATACAAGTTGAATTAAGGAGAGCAACTGAGATCACACTGGCAACATTTGATGGATTCTGGAAAAAGAAAGCATTCCAAAAAGACATCTGTTTTTGCTTGCTGATTATAACTCCCTAGGTTCAACAGTTCCCAGGAAGGGTAACTGCAGCTATGAAAAAAAGAGGACAGCTGTGGCTTTGGATATTGGTTGGATTTATATGCCACAAGCTTGTGTAAATTCATGTCAGTTTCCCAAAGAACCACAAGTTTTTAAAAAACTACAAAAGTATTGATCAAAACATTCATGGTAATTACTAATTCTCAACTAAAGTATCCACCATCAGAGTAATGAAAACATCAAATCATGACACAACTAAAATGTCTATGAAACACTAAAACATCCACAGTACAATGCCATTAAAAATCTACAGAACATGATAAAACAGTAAAGCATCTATAATAAACATAAATTATTTCTGTCGTTTTCATCAACAGCAAAGCAGGTATAAATTATAATTACCAAAGGTGAAATATGCAACCATCAATGTTAAATCTTAGTTTTACTGGCAATTATTATAATTTTCTTGGCTGCTATATATATTTATTTTATACCATTTTAAATTGTTTTAGAATTGTTCACCACCCAGTGTCATTAGGTTGAAATGGGCAGCTCGAGAAATTAATAAGTAAATAAAATCAATGTCCCTTTAAAATAGTTCTGACTGAACCACCTTCCAGAAGTCCCATTTATTGACACTCAGACTTCTATCATTAGCCTGATCTAGATAAAATATTAAAGTGCAAAGACATATCACTGATAGCAAAAGAACTTATTGTCATGAACAGATTTTTCGCAGTTGCAACATACTGTGCAACTGTGACTTATTTGACTTTGAAAGACTGGACACAGAAAAATTGGGACCATTAAATTATAATGCTGGATAATATTGTTGAGAGTATGTTGGACTACTAGAAGAAATTTTTCAGTAGTAGATGAAGTAAATGCTAGATGAGGCCAGGGATTACCCAAAACTTTGAAGCAGAATATCTCAGGTTTAGTCCAAGAACAAGCAGAGAAGATTGCTGACCAAATGCTACAGATAGATTTTCCTGAGCTAACCAGCTTGCCTGTGGGTCTTCCTCACTGAAGACTTTTAAGAAGAAACTGGATAACCACTTGTCTGAAATGGTATAGGGTCTCCTGCTTGAACAAGGTGTTGGACTAGAAGGCCTCCATGGTCCCCTCCAGTTCTACATTGACTGACTGACTGACTGACTGACTGACTGACTGACTGACTGACTGACTGACTGACTAGTGGAAGTTTTAGCATCAAGAGAAGACTAGATTGGGGAAACACTTGAGCTAAGTGGTGAAAATGTATGTCTTGGTACAGGTCTCCAATGTGGTTTGTTAATTTTTTGAGAGTTTACATCCTGTTTTAAGAGAATCAAATTATGATGATGAACAAGATGACACAACTTTTTGCACAACTTTTCTGCACAACTTTTTCAAGCCTCATCTAAAAATCTCCTGAAGTCTTGAAAAGGCTAAATGGTTCAAGAAGCATGCTAGGATAAGAACCATTATTAAGATTTTTTTTATCCATCTTATGCAGAAGAAATCCACTTTATGGCCTTTTACTATGTTTCTCCTATTATTATATTATATATTATTATATTATTATATTGTAGGAACAAAATGCAGAAGGGAAAAGACCAAGGCACTGTCCCAGAGCTAAATTATTTATTATTGTTGTATGCCACCCAGAGTCACTTCATATGAGGTAGGTGGCCCTCTAAATTTCAGTCATAAATAAATAAATTTGATGTTTTGCTTTTCCCTTCTTGCTGAAATCTTGCTAAAAGACTGTTGTTATGGGAGGCTCAAAAAGAGAATTACACCTGCTCTTTGTCAGCCACACAATAAAAAAGCAATACTTTTCAGTGTGGGCAGAAAAAGAAGAAAAATGTTCCCAGAGACATCTGGGGATTGTTAATGGATGGCTAGAAACACATGCTTGATGCCAAAATTGTCGCCACAAAACAAAACCAACCCCCCCTTCCCATCTGCATGTGTGGAATCAATAGCAGGTAATTTTTGTTTTCCTGCATCAATGATGAACCAGTCCCTGGTTCTCTCAGTAAATAATATGAGATGGAGAGTTGTATGAAAAAGGGTTCCCCTAAGATTTAGCTATATATAAAACAGGGGCAACTAATTTCACCTTTTTGCCAGATACGGCCCTTCCTTTCTAGCACACAACTTCTACAGCCCTTTCAGGCAAAATCTATATAGCTGCTCATCAGTGGTGGGATTCAACATTTTTTACAACTGGTTCTGTGGGCGTGGCTTGGTGGGCGTGGCAGGGGAAGGATACTGTAAAATCTCCAGTCAAGGTGGAGTTTGCTGGTTCTCCAAACTATTCAAAATTTCTACTACTGATTCTCCAGAATTGATCAGAACCTGCTGAATACCACCTCTGCTGCTCACATGGGAAAGGTCTCTTCCTGTTAAAAAAAAGCTACACAGTCATGATCTTAATGTGATCTGCTTGCATTCCTTGAATTGGAGAATATTATATTTGAGGCTGTGGATATGACACCAGAACTGGCTTTTCAATCAAACTGCATAAAGATGGGGAATAAGCAGAAAAAGATAGTCATCTCTGATTTTACAGGAGGGGCTGGATTCCTCTCAGTTACTGAAGAGAAACAAATGGTCCTGTTGGTTGAATGTGATTTTCATTTTTCTAATGCAGGAAATATTCACCCCGTCTTGTGGAATATATTTATCTCGTCCAAGCTTATGTTTATTTATTTATTTATTTATTTATTTATTTATTTATTAATGGGACTTATATGTGTGCAGCCCCTGGGCTTCCCCAAAATCAAGAAGTTAACTCTGAAGTAATTTGGCAACATAATCTTTCCAGGCGGTCTGTTGCTTGTAAAAATAAGAATTAAATGAAATCTTTAAAGCCATTGCTGAACTAAATAGAACTACGTTGATCTGAATAAATCCTTTAAGTTCCCAACAACACAAATGGACAACTTCGTCAGCTCACACAGTGTTGGGGTTCCTAGCATCTCTCTCCATGCTTCTTGTATTCCTGGAGGTCCCCCGAATGTTAAAAATTAAAAATGCAGCCTCAGCAAATGGTTGAAAATGGTTGCCATGCATGCTCTAAAATTTCCTTAGTATGGTATTTGATAAACAGATTTAAAAAGCACTATTGAAAATCCATTTTCTAGGGGTACATGTGGGATGATCTAGTGGGGAAAAATGGGCTTAATGAACCTGTTTTTCCATCAGGAGAAAAACTTGAACCACTCCTTCATACTGATGAGTTGCTTGAAGAGGTCAGATATTGAAGAAAAATAACAGAATAAGAAAGTTGGGAAAGACCTTGGAGGTCTTTTAGTACAAATCCCTGCTGAAACAGGAGACCCTATACCTGTGGTGGTGAACCTATGGCATGCATGCCAGAAGTGGCATGCAGAGCCATTTCTGCCGGCACGTGAGCCATCATCCCAGATCAGATACTGATCTCTGTGCCTCCCGCCAGCCAGCTGATTGTTGGGTATCTGCTGCACATGCCGGGGAGGTGGGGGCACATGGGAGATGTGCGGGCATGTGCAGAGGCATGGGGCATGCGGGGGGGTCACACACACATGCGCAGGGGGCGGAGGCAGCATGTGGGTTGCGTGCACATGTGCAGGGGCACGGGGGGGCGCATTGCATTATGAGTGCAGGCACGTGTGCACGCACATGCACACACACACACACCCTTTCAACATGCAGTGACAAAAAGATTAGCCATCACTGCCCTATACCATTTCAGATGAATGGTTGTTCAATATCTTCTTAAAAACCTGCAGTGAGGGAACATCCACAGGGGCAGGGGGAAATAAAAGAGAATACTTGTAGCTCAGAGTTGAAAAGTATGGTCCTTGGTACTCTCTGAGCTTGGCTATTTCCTTGAAGATGTTTCATTACCCAACCAGATATTTTCATCAGTGCTACGAGGGAGGGGAGCTTTGATTTCTATTTATTTACTAGTGACTTTGCCTGTCAGTGTTCACTGTAGTGTTCTTGGTAGTTCCTTGGTTAGGCTGTTATTTACAGTTTTATTGTTTGTCTGAGTTGGTAGTTCCTTGTTTGGGGTATTCCTTACTTCTTGATTGCTGATCAATTAATACTTCCCCAGAACCAAGGCAAATAGGCTGACCAAATAATAATCTTAGAACTATTTATAGGATGGTGTTGAGGAAATACATTGTTTCTACTACGTTCAGATGTAGATCTCCAGTCATATTCAGCATCAACTTGAGACTAGAATTAGAATGAAACAGCAAGATGGTGGCCGAGTGTACATGTTGCATGAAGCCAACAGCTATAGGAGTTGCAAATCTTTTCAGCCTTTGAGTGTCCTCCATAAAACAGAGACCCTGGGGCTTTCTTAAGCTAGCTTACTTTCACATTATACTCCTGTCCCAAAACCCTCAGGACAACTTGTATAAATATTGAGATCCTGCAGGATCTTGTGTGAGGGTTCTTCATTCAATTTTGACAGTTTCACAAGATTTTAACATTTTTTTAAATTTTGAATATTGTGGTGGTGGTGGTGGTGATAGATGCTGTGGTACCTGCTTGTACCATGTATCAATTCCTAACTGACTGTGATGTGTGAATGTTGTCCTACTTGCCTAGGAACATAATGATTTCATCTACAACTATTTTTTTCTCTTTAGTATTACAGTATACATCTTTGCCTTTCTATCCATATTAAAGAGGTTAACAGAAAATATAAATAATTTAAGTAGAAAGAGCTAAATTATTAGTAGTACAGTTTTACAAGCCTGGCTAAAGATGAAATTCTTAACAAGTTTCCAGTATAGGTAAAAATTTCATCTCCATGAGGAATATATATCACAGTTTGGGTATGACCAGTATTTATGACTGCCTGGAATCAAATTGTGCAGGAAAAAATCCTCTCCAGTTAAGAAAAAACAAACATTTTTAGTAGTATATAAAGGAATAATGTCTCTATGTGGCTTGAAAAGTAGAAGGACAAGATTCATGAAAAATAATTTTTCAGCTGGTCCTCAACTTACGGTATTACTGGTTGCTTAACAATCATTTGAAATTATAATGGAACCCCTCCCCAAAAATTACTTACAACTCAATTTAGAAAGTGTGATGTCACCCCTACCACTGCAGTCACATGATCACATTTTGGGTGCTTGGCAACCAGCCCAGCTGTTTGCAGTGTCCTGTGGTCATGTGACTGCAATTTATGGCAGTACAGTGGAACCTCGGGTCATGACCGTAATCCATTCCAGGACTACGGTCGCAACCCAATTTGGTCATGACTGGAAGCATGAGCAACTGCACATGTGCAGACCCAAAAACTGGCGCCAAAGGGAAATCCCTGATGCCATCAGGAAATTCCCTTCCCTGTGTCCCGGTGCTTGGATCGGTACGACCTGGATGAGTAGGAACATGCTCCGACCATCCCGGCCAAGACTGAGTGGCTTTAGCGTGTCGTCGTCTCGGCACAGCCAGGATTGTTTATCCTTGGCCATAGGGGAGGTGTTACCCCCTGTGAAGCAACTGAATCTGGGGGTCCTCCTGGATTACGGCTCCGTTGAGGAGCAGGTGGGGGCCCTTCGCCAGGGGCCTTTGCCACTCCATCTTGTTCGACAACTTCCCCTTTTCTGGAATGAGACGCCCTACACACGGTTACTCACGCCCTTTCACCTCGAGACTCGACTACTGCAACCTCTCTAGTCAGACTGCCCTTGCATACCATCCGGAGATTGCAGTTGGTGCAGAATGCGGCAGCGCGGGTTGATGGATTTACCCGTTTCTCCGTTACCCCCTCCTGCGGGGCCTGCATTGTTGCCGATTGCGCTCGGGTGAGTTCCAGGTTTTAGTTTAACATTCAAAGTCCTCACGGCATGGGTCCCCAATATCTGAGGAGTGTCTTCTTCCAGAGCTAGCTCCGGCCGCCCTGTGCGGGCTCATAGCAAGGACTCTCGGGGTTCCATCGGCGGTCCATTCCGTTTGTACTTCCCCGCGACGAGCCTTCTCTGTTCGGCCCCACCTCTGGAATCACTGCTCTGGAGCTCCGCCTGGCCCCTGACTCCGTTCTCCTCAGCGAATTAAAAACTTGTTGTTTGACCAAACCGGGCTGTGACCCCTCCTTTGGGAGGAGGAGGGTTTTTAATATTTTATTGTATTGTTATGTTTCATATTTGGGTTGTTATTTAATGTCTTTTTAAATATTTATTGTTCTGTGTTTTTAGCTGTGAGCCCCCCTAAGAAAGCCCAGAGTCTTCAGAGATTGAAACAGGCGCTATAGTCCATTTCATTCAAAAAAAAAAAAAAAAAAAACCGGGCTGTGACCCTCCTTTGGGAGGAGGGAGTTAATATATTTTATTGTATTGTTATGTTTCATATTTGGGCTTGTTAGTTTAATGTCTTTTTAAATATTTAAGCTGTGGAGTCTTCAGAGATGGGGCATACAAGTTCAAATATAAATAAATAAATCGGCATGGAAAAGGAATCTTTACGCACCGTTTTTGTTTGCCATCTGATTTTTAATCGTGACCCGATTCAAAAATTGGGTGGATTTTTTGGTCGTCACCCAATTTGGTCACGAACAGAAGCATTCGCGACCCAAGGTTCCACTGTATTACCAAAAAACAGCATTTACTTCTGGTTTCCAGCAAAAACTGTCCCAAAGTGAACAATGGATTTCCTTAACAACCTCTGTGGGAAAAAAGGCATAAAATCAGATCCAAACAGATGATGACCCACTTTACAACAGTCGTGACTTATGCCGACAATTGCCAAGCTCAAATAGTCATAACTTGAGGACTACCTGTACTGTCCCAAATGGCAATTTTTATATGAAAAAATAAACATCAAGTAAATCTAGCACATATTTATTTATTTATTAAATTTGTATGCCACCCATCTCGCAGTCAGGCAACTCTAGGCAGCTTACATTCTGATAAAAAGATATTAATATAAACCACAAATCTTTACCTATTTTATTTTGTTTTGTTTATTTATTTATTTTATTTATTTATTTTGACTTGTATGCCACCACTCTCCAGAAAGGACTCGGGGCAGCTCACAGATAAAAACACAGAACAATAAATTATTTTAAAAGAAATTAAACTAGACAAGCCAAAATACAACTATAAAACCGAATTAAAATCGAATTTAAAACCCACCCTCTCCCCCAGGAGATCAGTCCAGCCCAGCCTGTAAAAACAACCAGGTTTTAGATCGCTGGAAAGAGGAGAGATCGGGAGCCAGCCGGAGCTCAACAGGTAGCTGATTCCATAAGGCGGCGGCTGATACAGAATAGGCCCTTGTTCTAGTTCATGATGAGGATTAATTAAACCATTTTCATAAATGTATTCCATTTAAGTATGGAGTGTGCATATGTGAAAGTATTATGATAAAAAGTAGGCCTTGGGGGTAAAAACCCAATTGGTCATTAATAAAACAGTGAGGAAAATACTTATCCTTTAGCTTTTACAATATATTAGACATGCCAAATCTAACCCACAAAAACATACAAATGAAATGGAAATGAATGCTGGTAGAATGGCACGCCATATAAGTAAGGGGTCCTATTCAGGTTCAATTTCCATTTTGAACACTGTTTTCAGCTATAATTCACAAGATTTAGCAGCTACTCAAATAGGAACACCATCTTCATCACCATAAAGAGGCAAAAGAATAGAAAAAATGCTGCCATTGCTTTCCTTTACCTCATATTTTTTTTAATATATTTTGCTCTACATAGAACTACCATTACCAGAAATACATAGAAAATTCCCCATGATAAACAAGCTCAGAGTTGTGACAGTCTGTAGTTACTGATTTTAGCAAACAAAACTCTGTCTTTTCAGCAGTTGACAGACTGCTGGTCCTTACTGGTCCTTACTGGTCCAGCTGGTCCTTTCTGGATGTGAAAGTTGAAAGTGAAACCCAATCCAGATGATGGGCATCATAACAGAGGAAAGTGGTTTTATACTAAGAGTAGGAAATTTCATAGATGAGAATGCACTTGAACAGATGCTACCATGTAATGTAGATTATGAAGCTAAATTATGAACCTGTCAGTGCGGAAGATCACATCCTCCCCAGGAAGACCCAATTAAACTGATTTATTGCTAACCATGCCTATGCAGTTGAATTTTCACAACTAACAGCACCTGCTTGGAGTTAGAAAGGGGACAAACAAAATGAAGGGTGGGGGTTGGACTTAGTTCACCTGTGCCTACATAAGGATTGTAGGCCGATTTCTCTTTTAACTCTGCCCCCACATTCTGCCACTGCTTCTCCTACAGAAGCAGGATAAAATGACCTGTTAGGTGACGCTGATGTGTGGACAGAAGAGAAGAATTAACAAAGCAAATGGTAGCCAAATGGCACTTTTAAGGTAATCTTGAGGACTTCAAATCAGAAAAGGCAGGAACGATTAGGCACTAGTCATATTATTATTATAGTCGAAACTGATGAATGAGGAAGAGAAAGAAATCCAAGCTCCTACCATTGGGTGGAATGTATTGTTGGCCCAGACAGCAAAGCAAAACAGATGTAAAGGGGTCAAAGGGTCCAGATGTGACTATTTTCCCAACTTTCTGCCCACCGCCCCTATTGGAAGCTGCTTGCTGCTCTTACCAGCCGTTCTACACATGGCTGCCTCTCAGACTGATTCTGCAATAATCCCTCAGATTGCTTTCCAAAGAGCAATTAGCCAGCAATGAGCAGTCATGTTGCCAAGGGAAATTGTAAAGGGAGGAGGAAAATGTGAGAATGTGACACCAGGTTAAAAAAATCAGGAGACTGTGAGTTGTATTCCCAGTTGACGCATGAAACCAACTGGTGACCTGGGCCACTCCATCTCTCTCAACCCTAAGACTGAAGCAAGGGCATGCCACTGCTGAAAAATCTTGCCAAGGAAACTACAAGGACTTGTCCAGTCAACAGTGACTTAAAGATGCTAAATAAAAGAGCAAAGGACAAAGAAGATGAAAGCACCTCCTCCTGTCTCAACAGTGGTGGATTAAGGCTCACTGGTGCCTTCAGCACTGACAAATCTTGATGCCCCCCTCCTTTGTACATACTGTACAAACAAAGCCATATTCTCAAGTCTGCCCCCCTTGGGCCTGGTGCCAAAAGCACGTACTTAGTCTGCTTAATGGTTAATACACCACTGTGTCTCAACAAGGGGACCTGGTTGGGAAGCCCCTGGGCAAAATCAGCACTCTAGTCCCTATGAAGCTTGGCTTTTTATGCCCCCACAGCGGGGTTAGTGTAAAGGCAAGATGGAAAAGAACACACAAGAGCCAACGGAAGAATGTTCTAAAAACAAAGCTCCATTCAGAAGAACATTGGCTAATTTTGAAAGAAAAAACATAGTTATGATAATGTATAAGGGAGACGGTGGAATTTTAGTTTGTGTGTGTGTGTGTGTGTGTGTGTGTCTGCATGTCAGAGTTGAGTTGGAGTTGACTTCTAGTGACTGCCTGGATTGTCTCTGTAGATTTTGCAGCAAGATTTCAGAAATGGTTTGCCAGTGCCTGCTTCCTAGGGCTGAGAAAGTGACCGGCCCAAGATCACTTGGCTGGCTTCATGTTTAAGGCAAGGTTAAAACTCAGGGTTTCCCAGTTTCTAGCTTGACATATTAACCACTACATCAAGCTGGCTCTCCAGGCTAGATATATTTAACATAAGCTGGTCTAGTTGCAGCCATTTCTCAAGAACATCTGTACATTAAGTGGGAATTTCAGCTATTATTAACTTACTCATTGTAAGTTAACAAACTAAGAGGAAAAAAGTCTCACTATACTCAATATTTATGGTATTGTACAATGCTTTAGAAGGGGAAGCCATAAGGTTTGAGGGGATTGATTGCTTTCAAATATAGTTTCAGACATAACATAAAATTTCCCCAAAACATAAAATGCAAAAAAATCTCCAACTGCCCACCGCAAACCTCGTCAACTAATGCAAACTAAAATGGTGTTATAAAAAAGTGGAATGCTTTAACTTCAGAAGTTAAAATATTAGTCAACTGAATCAATAGAGATCATCATTATCATCATCAGAGCTGGAAGAGAACTTGGGGGTCTTTTAGTACAACCTACTGCTCAAGCAGGAGACCTTATATCATTTTGGACAAATGGGTGCCCAGTCTCTTCTTAAATGCTTCCAGTGATGGAGCACCCACAACCCCTGAAGGCAAGCTGTTCCACTGGATTAATTTACTCCACCGCAAAATTTACAAAGGAAAGAAGCAGTTTAAAGTCTTGCTATCTCTCCAGGCCCACCTTCTAGCCCTCAGATGAAGAACTAAACTTCGCTGCTCTCTTTCATTGTTATGGGGCAAATGGGAGGGTGGGGCAAATACTTCTCACTGACACAAGTGTGCAGCTCAAATCTGTTCCCCAGGGGAAAGACATAAAGACAACCAAGGTGCCATGGGATCATTTTCTTGTCAGGGTTCCAAGTAATACATCCATTGCAAACAGAACGCCAAGGCAAGTTGATTCCTCAAAGAACGGTTTTATTAGGAGACACCATCTTGGTACAAACTGGTGGAAAGTCAACTCTGAGCATTCCTGTGCTTTCCACCTCATTATAAAGTGAAAGTTTCCTTTTCCCAAACATTGTCCAATCTCTCCTCTTCCTCTGGCCAGCCAGCAGTTGGTATGTCCTTGATTCATAAGAGAACTATTTTTTTTTTTGGCTACAAAACCCCATATATCTCTACTGCCCTCCCTTAGCTCCAGGCTGTGACAAGCCTGAAGCCATGTGAAAAGAAATCCCGATAGGAAAAAAAAACTACAGAAAAGAAAATGGCCACAGCCAGGTCAGCTTCAGGGTTGACATCTCTTTCATTAATGAGAAGTGAGTGGAGTGGTGATTGCCAGGCCTTGAAAATCTTAACTCCATACATTTCAGAGTGCATAATATATTGTGCCTTATATTTGGTATTATGAGATTTCAGTGGAAATTATGTATCCCCAACTATGTAGAAGGAACAAGTGGTTTATGGATTAGCAGCATTATCCATCTCTTGTTGACACTGCATACTATATTAACAACTCAAGTAGACATTGGAAAGAACTAGCAGCTTTGATTAGGATGTTTACCAAGGACAATTTCACTTGTGACCTCTCTGTGTCCATAAAAGGCTTGTGTTTTCCTTATAGCCATCCATATTTCAAGGATCCCAAGATAATAGCAATAAACCACTAAAGATATAATGATATGGCAGAAGGATGGTGGACAAGCTGCACCCTCACTTTGAAAGGGATTGATGGACAAACAAAGAAGATACTATAATCTGAATCTGATGATCTATGTAGATTATTTTTAATTGGTAATCCTCTAAATTGTTACTCACATAACTGGTACAACTAACACACTAACATCTATAGTGAGTAAGAAACAGGGAAATAAATTAATCGAGTGCAGTAGACTAGGGAAAAGTAATTTTCTCAAAGGCTACTGCAATATCAGGATTCAGTTTGGAAACAGATGGAGATGCTGAAGAGGAGTTTTTCTACGGCTATAGTTTTTTTCTACCTGGAGAAGAACCTGTGGGCTACATATTACAGATCCAGAAATGTCATATCTGAGCAGTTTGTAATAAATTGTTAGAACCTTCCATATGACGTGGACAATACTTCATAGGGATAGATAGTGACATATTGGATGGATGGATGAAATTTTTGGATGGATGGATGGATGGATGGATGGATGGATGGATGGATGGATGGACAATGAGACACAAAAAACCATACTGTGACAAAGTAAAACCAACTATGCATTAAAGGAAAGCTTCCATCATTTAATTTATAGCATGACATTGCCTGCAGGATGATATAGGTTTACTTCTGCAATCTTCAGCTTAAAGAATTCAAGGTGATATGAAAGTAGTTGAAGACTTTGCAAGTCAGTGAATGTAATTGGACAAATCTTCCGATTTGTTATTTCTAGGGTTTTATATGTTACACAGGAAAGTTCTTTTTCTAGCAAATTGTATTGGAAGAAGCTCATACTAATGATAAGAAATACTATTCAGGTATATGAAAAACACAAGGTGAAAATTATCTGCTATGTCTGTGCTGTACAGTAGTGTGGAATATATCAGCATTGTCCATGCTATTTTAACATGTGGCTTTATACACACATACACACATATCTATTTGTCTATGTGTTTATGTGCATCCATTTGTCATGTGTGTGTGCATCCATGCTATTTTTAACATCTCGTTAAAACATATACAGATACTAAACATCTGCTTTATACACATGTACAGATACTAAACAGATGTAGAGATATACAGATACTAAAGAAGATTCCTGACATGTAGGAAAACTATCTCTTAAGATGTAAGTTAATCTTCCCTATTCTGGTGCCTTCCAGATGTATTATAATTTCTAGCCAGTATGGGTACTGTCTGTGATTTTTAACTGTTTATTTATTCCCTTTTGTAGCCCTTCCTTTTCTATAAGCAGAATACAGGTAGTCCTAGACTTACAATAGTTCATTTAGTGACCATTCAAATTTACAAAGGCACTGAAAAAAGTGAGTTATGATCATTTTTCAGTTATGACCGTTGCGGCATCCCCATGGTCACATGATCAAATTTCAGAGGCTTGGCAACTGACTAATATTTAGGACAATTGCAATGTCCCAGGGTCATGTGATCACCTTTTGCAACCTTCTGATGAGCAAAGTCAATGGGAAGCCAGGTTCATTTAACAACCTTGTTACTAACTTAATGACTGTAGTGATCCACTTACCAACTGTGGCAAGAAAGGTCACAAAATGAGGCAAAACAAATATATCACTTAACAACAGAATCCACCTGTGGTGGGATTCAAATATTTTTGCCACCGGTTCAGTGGGCATGGCTTGGTGGGCACGCTTTGCATGCATGCACACACTTTGCATGCATGCGCATGCCAAACACGCACTTTGTGCAGGCGCAGAGGCATTCTAACTCACCACCTGCAAGCCTGCATGATCCCGGTCACTTCAGCAGCTGCCGTGCAGCACTATTCTGTGCCGCGCAAAGCAGCTACGCTTCAAATTCAGTGGATAAAGGTGAGTATGGGAGCCTGGGCAAGCAGGTGGACCCAACAGCAGAGTGGCGGAGAGAATTGGTTTGGTCTCCGCTGCTCATCGCTGCTACTGGGTTGCCAGAACCGGGCCGAACCAGGAGAATACCACCACTGGTTGGTACATAGAAGCAGCCTTCATTTTTATTCTCACAATAACAAACCCCAGAACAAGTATAATTTATCCAATAACCTAATGTATGTATGTAAGCAGGCATAATTCATCAAAATATAAATATTTGTGTTTCTAACATTATCATTTCTAATGTTATCATGTCTTTTTTTTAGTACTATGCAGCCATGATATATGCACATCTGTGTTTGCTTCAAGGAGCCTGGCCTTGTGATGTTATCATTTCAAAACCCTTTGATCTCTTCCTCATCGCATACCTGCAGAAATACAGAACATGGTTGGCTCAATAGCCTACATTTTAAAAAATTAATAAACTCAGCAGGAAACTCATCCCTGCTGGGCTCTTCATTATAATTTAGCCCCTTGATCTTGACTTGTACCTCTCCTGGCACAATGTCTGGTCTGTGAAAAACAACATGCTCTGTGGGATTAGGTAAATTAGTTTGCAAAAACTCTGTTCTGTCAGCAGTTAACAATCCCCTGAGACTGCAAGAATAATTAGCAACTATTCCAATTTATATGGATTTCGTCAGGTAAATACCTTTTGAACACTTCATTATGGGAAATATTCCTATACTGATCATGCAGGAGGCTATCTGCATTGCTCATTCATTGTTCTTCTAAGAGCTCCAATATAGCAATAGCACTTAGACTTATATACCACGCCATAGTGTTTGACAGCATTCTCTGGGCTGTTTACAACATAAGCATTATTTTCATATTGTCCCCAACAATCAGGAATTGCCTAGCCAGCATGGGTGGCTGAGGATTTCTGGGTGTTGAAGTCTACCCATCTTAAAATGGCCGAGATTGAGAAATACTGTATTAGAAGATAATTTCCCAACAGAACAGAATGAATGGAAAGTATATATAACAATAACAACAACAAAGATATGGAATTGCTTACAACTAAATGAAAATAGAATCCCATAACAGAAGCATGGTGGAGCTATTGTAACAGAAATTATTCTGTAGCGGTCCCCGACTTATGGAATGAACTGCCTCTGGACCTCCGTCTGGCCCCTGACCTCCGCACCTTCCGCTGCGATTTAAAGACCTGGTTGTTCGACCAAATCGGGCTGTGATTACCTCACCAGGGCCATGGGATAATTTTAAGTATTTTAATTTGGTTTTATTGGGCTTAAAATTGTTTAATTCTTTTTTAAATTATTATTGTATTGTATGTTTTAATTGTGAGCCGCCCCGAGTCTTCGGAGATGGGGCGGCATATAAGTCCAATAAAATAAAATAAAATAAATAAAATAAAAAGGATGTTTGATGGAATGATGAAGTGAAAAGGGGTATGGGTGAGACAAAAATGCATTTAACATAATGACTGCTATAAAAAATTAGGGTGAACAAAAGACATGTATTGTAATGGACTGTGTGACAAATCTTGAGGAATAGGAGGAAGAGCCACAGCCAAGACAAGGTCAGATAACAGAAATCCGTACTCAAAGTAGCAATGTAACTTGAGAAAATGTATCGGACTTTACCCTGCCTATGTCTATGGAGATTCTCAGTCATCAGGTCATGGTTGTCCCAAAGATGCTTTTTCAAGAAGCAAAGTCCCACCATTCAGTATTGCAACTTTTCCCTCTTCGCTAAACTGGGGGTGGGAGTGATGCATCCAGCCCACGGGCCATGAGTTTGACACCCCTGATCTAGATGAAAGATGCTGGCTTGCATAGAATGGTGTGAGAATGTTTAGGCTAAAAGTGGACTTTGGCAACACGTGTGAGACATTGACAAAACTGAGTGGAAGTACCCACAATTAACAAGAAATACTGCGGATAGAATGGAGTAAGACAACCTGTATTTTCTTTTTCTTTTTAAAAAAACATTTATATGAAAATACTAATTGATGGGTAATGGAGATCAATGTGTACAAACCAATCCAATAACGATCATGTTATATGGAAGATTGTGACTTCCATATAGTGAATTGTTGAGATGAAATGGAATAAAATTAAAAGAATTATGTTTTGTGTCTGTCAAATTAAGAGAAAGGGGAAGGTTATATAGGCATAAATGAAAATGGTTTGATCTGGAACAGAGTTGACAAAGGTATGTGCTTAAGAAAGTGTGGATATGTGTGTATGCCTGTATCCCAAAGTATCAGGTTGTTATGAGAATCTTTCAGGCTGTTATGTTGTCCTGGGGTTACAGTAGTAATTGGGCTGGAATTTCCATCCCTAAGCAATGTCACATGACCACATCACTTATCCACGAGAACTGAAAAGGTTTCTTGGTGAGAAGCAAAACATCTTCAAAGAAAAAGACAGAAAGTCCAGTTGCCTCTTGAAAAAGCACCTTTGGGGTTGGCCTTCTCTAGTTCTTTTTTAGGATATAGGCAGGGAGGAGAAAAACATTCAGAGTTGCAAATGTCTCTTACTGCAACCCTTTAATAAAAGTATACTTTGGTTGGGGAATGGAATAAACAATTGCAAGTTACACAAATGCCAAAAAAAGAGCAAGTAAATGTTGCTGTGTCACTTGGTAGAATGTTTATAAATGTGGAGAAACTGATGGACAATTTTTAAAATGTTAAAATGCTGGTAGAGGGTAGCCTGTCATCTCTTAAAAAGAATAAATTACTATCAAAGCAAATTAACAGGCTGTGTATGAAGAATAAAAAAAAATACAAATAGTTGAATTTGTGGCGATATCCTCAAAACGAGAGTAATGAGAAATGTAAAGAACAAATGATAAACTATTGTTATATGATAATAGTGGAAGCAGGTTTTTCAAAGGTAAAAAAATATAAAGAAGGATCACAAATGGGGCTAGCATTCAGAGTTGCCTGCACTGCAAGATGAGCAGCAAATACATTTGATAAATAAAATAGTATAATATATTTTTAGCTGTTTCTTTTTTATATCTCATGTCCTTAATTTCTTTGATTTACTAGTGCTTACTCTTTCCCTGCACGTGAATATTCCTGAAAATAATGGCATGATAAATTTATTTATTTATTTATTGGATTTCTAAGCCGCCCCATCTCCCTAAGGACTCGGGGTGGCGTACAATCATAAAAACAGTACAAAATATTATACAATTAAAAAAGAATTAGATAAGAAACCCAATGATCAATCTAAAACAGTAAAAAACAAGTCATTAAAACTCCCATCCCCCCCCTCAGTCCAGGTCGGCAAGTTGGAACAACCTTGTTTTGAGGCCACGGTGGAAAGAGCGGAGGTCAGGGGCTGAAGCTCCAGGGGCAGTTGGTTCCATAGGGTGGGTGCTCCCACAGTGAAGGCCCTACCCCTAGGGGTCACCAGCCGACATTGTCTGGCCGACGGAACCCCAAGGAGGCCCTGTCTGTGAGAGCGCACGGGATGTTGGGAAGCAGTTGCTGGCAGCAGGGTCTCCTGCAAGTACCCCGGTCCTAAGCCATGCAGGGCTTTATAGGTCAACACCAGCAAATATGTATGAATGTTTTCCAAAACTGGTTTATTACAAAATCTATTGGCATCAATTGGCAAAAATCTTTACCTTCAGACACTTCAGGTTTTTGCAATATAGTCTAATTGATTATTCCTTATGAGAAGCGGAAGTATATAATGAGTAAATATTAACCAAGAACCAGAGTCTTTAATAAAAAAATAATTTGCTCTTGAGATCTATATCAGTAGCTATAACTATAAAATGAAAAACTTCTTGGGGGGGAAATAAATTACCTCCTCTAAGAATATAATCTCAATTTACTAATTATTGTAAAGTTTATTAGAAACATATTTCTCTTTCAAATCAGGTTCCTAGAAGAAAGCAAAATTAATCTAATGAAATTGGGTGGTTTTTGGGTGGCTAAAGGAACTACAATATAAGTGAAGCACTAAAAGACTATAACATATTTAACTTTAAATATACTATATTTACTATAATTCTATAATGTGTTCTTTCACTTCTAGATATACTTCTAAAATTGCAGGTAAGGTTCCAAATTATTTTTCAATTTTACCAATTTTATCAATGTATGGTAAAAAGAAAAAAAGTAAATTATACTGAAAGCTTTTTAAAAAAAATAACACCATCACACATTGTCCTAGTATTGAAAGTCACTATTTGTACAATGGATAGAGGCAAGCATTAAATAACTGGCAGTTATCTTTCTACCACAGAAACTCAAGTCCTAAGGCCATCTACACCATTCTACACCAATCATTTAAATACTCTAATCTTGCAGTACTCTATGTGCAAATAATTGATCAAGCACTCAGAAAAAAGTTCTAAAATAATAAAGCTTAAATTGGACCATGAGAAGATCCTACATATTCTCCTTTTGAGAATATGGGTTTCTAAGTATAATGTAATGAATCAATTTCTTTTTATCTATCAGTAATGTATCACCTATCTATCATCTATCTACCTATCATCAATCTATCTATATTTATCACCATCATCATCATCTATTAACTTGTATGCTGTCTCAGAACTAATGTGAAAGTAGCAAACATTTCACTTCAGCACAGACATTAAATCAGTGCTACACACAATTGCCATCAAAAAGTTCCATAAAATCCTTGAGAAAAGAAATGAGATATGATGGTTTATAATCAATATAAAGAGTTTTGGTGGTTGTACCTCCTAATAAAATATTCCAGAAAGCCTATGTGCCTCCTTGAATACTTCTGGAAGAGACAGGTTTAACCAAGTTACATAGGACAAGCTTGTAAGTATAACCAGGGGTCAATTTCTTGAAAAAACATCAGAAGAAGAAGCTATTTGACAAGAGGCCATTAATAATCAACAATGATCCATCTTATCACAAGTGCACCTTATTAAACATTTTCTTACATCCAGGTTACCTTTGGCAATTTCTGCACCAAATGTGTAGGCTCAAAAAAAAACGTCTTTGGGGAATATTCTCCTGTTTACACTTTGGGTGTCTGCCTGACTGTCAACATTTATTTAATCTGCTCCTGCTAGACTGCACCTGCATGTAAGTCTCCTGAGTCTGTCAAACTAATAATCTACCTGACATCTTCTCTGTCTGCTGTTCGTTTCCTTGTTTTTATAGCTACAACTCTCTAAAGTCGCTGTAAGTCAACATTTTATGCAAGATGACCTTGAGGGAAAACTCCTTTGCTATATAACCAACTCCATAAATTCACATTCCCTACTTAATTCCTCTATTACCTTTTGTCAACTTATAAAGCACTGACTGTCAAACTCGCTGTCCGCAGTCTGGATACATCACATGCCAGCCATCCCCATACTCAGTTTAGCGAAGGAGGGAAAAGTTGTGATACATCATGTGACACCATGATGAGTCCTTAGGGAATAGGGCGGCATACAAGTCGAATAAATAAATAAATAAGCGAGTTTGACACCCCTGTTATAAAGGTAAAGATTCCTTTGGATTAAGTGTGACTCTGGATCAGGGGTGTCAAACTCAATTTCTGGTTTATAATTTATTTTTGTCCCTGTCATTTCCTCTAACCATTTCCAGATCTTAAGCCAAAAATTCCTGGGCTTTTTTGCAAGGCCACCATGCATGATAGTATGTACCCCTTTCTTGCTGACATTTCCAACATTTAGATGACTGCTTTTTAAACATTCTGGCCAATCTTGCAGATGGGAGATGCTACCAGTAGAACATCTTATACAAATTCAATTTCGTTGAGGACCACATCAAGTCTGTAGTTGGCCTCGGGGCCAGGTGGGTATGGCGACTGGGTGGGTATGGCCAATTGGGTGGGTGTGGCCAAGTTGACACCACTCACTGGGCGTGGCTGACTGGATGGGCATGCCCAGCTTGACGCTGGGTGGACCAGGCCAGAACCATGCTGGCCAACTGTTTCTTCTTCACATTGGGTAGACCGGGCCGAAGCGACATGGGCCGGCCCCTTACATTTTCCAGGATGGCCCTGTAGGCCAGATCCGACCACATCATGGGCTGGATCCAGCCTGCGGGCCTTGTGTTTGACACCCCTGCTCTGGATGATTACATGGACACAAGGGGCTGTTTTGCTCAATAAAAATGCAGAGGTGGTTCACCACTGCTTTCTCCCGAGATGTTTTCTTTAACTTTCAACTTTAATTGCCAATTGGCACAAGAAGCCAGATAAGCATTCCTTACATTATTCATCTTGTATCATCAAATAATATCTGGTCTATATAGCATTATTGTTTGAGAATGATTTTTAAGTGATGGAATTTGGTTTTTTTTAGAATTGTGTTGGCGGTCTGTCCTATAGAAAATACAGATAAACTTGCAACCATTCAGTTATAATGACACTGAAAAAAGTGGCTCACAACCATCCTTCACACTTCAGACCATAGTAGCATCCCCGTGTTCACGTGATCAAAATTCAGACGCTTGCCAACTGGCTCATATTTATAAATGGTTGCAGAGTCCCAAGGTGATGTGATCCCCCTTTGTGACCACCTGACAAGCAGAATTACTGGGGAAGCCAGATACTCTTAATAACTGTATTATTAATTTGACAGCTGTAGTGATTCACTTAACAACTCTGACAAGAAAAATCATAAAAATGCAGCAAAATTCACTGATGTTGTTTTGCTTAACAACATCAAGTCCTTGCGGAGAGGGGGCAGCATACAAGTCCAATTAAATAATAATAATAATAATAATAATAATAATAATAATAATAATAATAATAATAAATTTTGGACTCAATTGTGGTGGTAGGTTGAGAACATGTAATGAATGTATAACCAAAGCTAAGAAAAAAGAAAATCTAACATGCTCATCTCCCCCAAACTGAAGGAATCCAGGGATATTGTTTTTTTTAGAGCCATAAAAAATGCTGAAGGTTTTTCCTGGGCCATCATTTCAGGTTGCTGTTTGGTGAAAAAGATAATATCCTATAAAATGTATGGCACACATGTTTATTACAACCTTTATGCAGCTTCAAACTGACTGATTCTAAGTGGCTTACGAGTTAGTACTCAATATAACCATCATACAATAATCATTAATAAATAAACTGGTATAGGGTTCTTTGCTTTCAAGAACTGGATACACTGCAGCATAACAAGTCTGTATACAATGCTTTATTGTGGCACACCAGCTCTGCATTGGGCCTTGCAAGTTTGTTTGTTTGTTTGTTTGTTTGTTTGTCAAACATGTACAAGATAACAAGTATAGGAAGTATAGAAACAGGAACAAAGGAAGTAAATACAGATAAATGGGGACAGTAAGACAGGGACGGTAGGCACTCTGGTGCGCTTAGCACATCCGCTTTAAGGACCTATTAGGAATGGGGTGAGGTCCACAGCAGACAGTTTGAGGTTGAAGCTGTGAGGGCTTGAGGCTGTAATGACGGAGTCAAGTAGGGCATTCCAGGCGTTGACCACTCTGTTGCTGAAGTCATATTTTCTGCAATCAAGTTTGGAGCTGTTTACCTTGAGTTTGTAATGGTTGTTTGCCCATGTATTATTGTGATTGAGGCTGAAGAAATCATTGACAGTTAAGACGTTGTAACAGACAATTTTGTGAACTATATTTAGATCGAATGGCAGGCGACGAAGTTCCAGATTGTCCAAGCCCAAAATTTCAAGCCTGGAGGCATAGGGAATTCTATTGTGAGTGGAGGAGTGGAGAACCTTTCTCAAGAAATACCTCTGAACCCACTCAATCGTGTTAATGTCAGATATAGAGTGCAGGTTGCAGGTGGAAAAGCTGTATTTGAGAATTGGTCTGGCAAAGGTTTTGTATGCCCTAGTTAGCAATTCAAAGTTGATGTTGCCACATAAATTTGTATCTAATACTCATATCTTTAATGATGGTGATGATGATGTTATCCATTCAGTCATGTCCAATTCTTGGCGATATTATGGGCCAGGTTTCTCCACATCTTCCAATCTTGCACTACTTCTTTGAGTTATTCTATGCTCTGCTGCTTTCAGCTTTGATGGTGTTCAGCTATCATGTTCTTTGATGGCCTTGTTACCTTTTACTGCTAACTCATCCAAACATAATTGCTTTCTCCAGTGAATTGCCTCGTATAACCTGGCCAAATTACATGAGCCACAGTTTTATGATTTTACCTTCTAGTGACATGTCTGGTGTTGTGTGCTCTAATACTTGCTTATTTGTCACCTTTGCTTTGCTTGTTGTTCAGCGTATCTTTAATACTCAGTCTCAAAGTTGGTAAAGTAGCATACAACCTTTTGCCTTCTTCCAAAATTTGTTGAACTGGTTGGGATGAGATGCTGCCTCAGTGAGGTTCCCCTTTCTAGTTGCTGCCAACCTCAAAGTCAAGCTCCAAGCTGTGCTTTTAAGCAGTGTTGCTTTGGGGCATTATAACTGAGCTCTGGAGCCAGACTTCAGCAGAAATATACAGCTTATCATAGCTTTTGGTCCTGGCATTGACTGATAGTCCTCTTGCCTGCTTGAAATGTTTGTAAATCTCCAGACATTGCTTCCTGCTTCCCTGTCTGTTTGCTCCTTTCTTATCTCCTTTTGTCCTACAACACCCACACCCACATAAACCCCATACACACACTATCTTAGCATTCACTTTTGTAAGCTAAGGGCCTGGGTGAGGTAAGGCTACACTGGACATCAGTATATCCCTGAAAACGTTCATTTGGATCCCTTTGCTGTGAGACAGAAAAGTCTTATAAAGTGAAAAAGGGAACAATTTTAAGCAGACTCCACAGGATATCAATGAGGGCAAATGAACACTGTTCTCTGGAACCTGCAAATCAGTGTTGCAGAGTTAGACAAACAATATTGAGTTAAATGGACTCGATTGCAGAAACTTCTATCCTGAAGCAAATATTAAGAACATCACAAGCTCATTTCATATGAGGTCAGATTCTTGAACCATTCAGATTTAGACTACAAATGGGCATTGTATACCAAACACTGTCACTGAAAGGCAAAACCCACAAAACTGTGTCTGACTTATTTTGACCATGTCGTGTGGGGGAATTCACTGGAGAAAGCAACTATGTTTGGAAGGGTTAGTTTGGTTCTGGGTGAGGAGAAATTGTCCCGCTCAGAATGGGTTCGCAATCTGGGTGTCTGCCTAGACCCATGGCTGAAATTGGAGCAACACCTATCAGCCATGGCTAGGGGAACTTTTGCACAGGTCCGCCTTGTGTACCAATTGTGACCCTACCTGGACCAGGAGGCTCTTCTCACAGTCACTCATGCCCTAGTCACCTCACGACTGGAAAGGGGCTAGGTCTCTTGAAGAGCATTTGGAGACTTCAGTTGGTCCAGAACGCAGCCGCATGAGCTGTTGTGGGTGTCCCGAGATACACCCACATATCACCGATTCTCTGCGAGCTGCACTGGCTTCCTATTAGTCTCCAGGTGCAATTCAAGGTGTTGGTCATTACCTATAAAGCCCTATATGGATCAGGACCAGGTTATCTCCAGAATCATCTCCTACCCTGCGTCTCCCTGCGACCGGTAAGATCCCACAGAGTCGGTCACCTCCGGGTTCCGTCAGCTAAACAATGCCAACTGGCGGGCCCGCAGGAGAGGGCCTTCTCTGTGGCTGCTTCGGCTCTCTGGAACCAGCTACCTCCCAAGGTCCAGACTGCCTCCACCCTACTGGCCTTCCACAAAGCAGTCAAAACCTGGCTTTTCCGGCAGGCATGGGGCTGTTGATCTAGGCATGGGGCTGTTGATCGCAACTGAGATCTAGCGAGATCCAGCCCTTCTGTTGTTTGTTGTTTTTTAAAATTGTTTTTAATTTTTTTTTATAATGTAATTCTTTTGTGTTTTTTTCTGTTGTGAGCCGCCCTGAGTCCTTTGGGAGTTGGGTGGCATATAAATTTAATTAATTAATTTAATTTAATTAGTGGTAAAAGTAAACCAGGCTGCCAAAGAACAGAGTGGCTGGACCAGTGGTGGTATTCAATTTTTTTTACTACCGGTTCTGTGGGCTTGGCTTGGTGTGTATGGCAGGGGAAGGATACTGTAAAAATCCCCATTTCCACCCGCACCCCACTAACCTGCTTTCCAGCTCTGTTCTCCTGTGCAGGGCAACAAAAGAAGACCCAGCCGATCAGCTGGGACTTGGGAGGCAGAGAATAGATGTGGGTGGGGCCAGTCAGAGGTGGTATTTGCCAGTTCTCCAAACTACTCAAAATTTCCACTACCGGTTCTCCAGAACCTGTCAGAACTGGCTGAATACCACGTCTGGGCTGGATTCTATCAAAGCTGACATCAGCCATAGCATAGAACAACTCAAAGAAATAGTGCAAGATCAGAAGACATGGAGATATCTGGACCATAGAATTGCCAAGAGTCAGACACAACTGAATGGATAAGATCATTACTATCATCACAGGCATCTTACCATTTATCTGTTCTCTGATTCTTTTTCAAAATTTGTAATGAAGGAGTCTCAACTTGAAAGAGGCTGCATGAAAAGCATATGATCTATGAGAACCTACAATCCATCACATGTTCAAGTTTTGTTCTCTTTTTTTAAAAAAAAATACAAGAAACAATCCTAACCTGCTGTGGAACTATTTATGCATGGCCTCCCTTTCTTAGCTCCTGGCCTGCTGCTGATTCAAAGACTAATGTTGGTAAATTGAGAATAATGATGAGATCAGGAGTTAATTGAATGTAAACATAAATCTATTTAATGTTAGAACATTTTAACACAGTTAATGGTGTATTATTTGAGCAATTGGCCAAAAAATAAGAAGAGTCCCTTATCATCACAGCCAGTACTTCGAGGTACTGTGATAAACCCCTCTTTATAAAATTAGAATGGTTGCAAGAATCGTCCAACTATTTAGCTCTCTGTAAGGCTGAGCTATATTACAGATCAAGTTGATTCTTATCACCATGTCTTGGCACATTGATAATGGTTTGATCTGTCACAAATTTCAGGTTCAACTATAAGTTATTAATTTATGAGACATCATCACATTGGCCCTGCAACAACTGCCAATGCCTCTTTGTCCAGTTGGCTATAATTCCTCTCTGCTTTGGTCAAGGTGCGAGAGTAAAATGCAATAGGGGCTTCTCTCCCGCTGGGAAGTCTGTGGCTCAAAAGCCCCCCCCCCTCCAAAAGGGGATGCATCACAAGTCAGTACAACAGGCAAGTTCTCAGAGAACTGTATCAGTACAGCATCAGATGTGATTAGTCTCTTAATACTGCTAAATGCTGATTGTTCCTTCCTCCCCCAGATCCAAACAGACTTCTTATCAAGTAATCTGTGCAAAGGTTCAGCAATGGTTGCCTTTTGAAGTAGAAACATGTGATAAAAGTTAATAAGTCCAAGGAGGCTTTCAAATCTGTTTTGCATTTAGGCTTAGGGGCTTCTTTGATTGCTTTAACCTTGGCATCAGTAGGGTGGATGCCATGCTTGTCAATCATGTAGCCCAGGAACTCAACCCTGTCTGTCTTAAGTGTGCATTTTTCTTCCTTGACTTTTAACCCTGCTTTTCTGAATCTGGTAAGGACTTCTCTGAGTCTTTCTTGAAGCTGAGTGTCATTTTCAGCAGAGATTAACACATCATCAAAGTAAGGCACTACCCCTGGCAGTCCTTGGAGCATTCCTTCCATAAGGCTTTGAAAAATGCCTGGTGCCACGCTGACTCCAAATTGTAACCTTTTACATTTGAAGGCACTTCTATGAGTCACAATGGTTTGGGCCTCTGCAGTGGCATCATCAACTGTTAGTTGTTGATATGCCTGGGCCAAATCCAATTTGGCAAAGACTGTACCCCTGCCAAGTGAATGTAACAGATGATGCACAACTGGTACTGGGTATGTGCTCTGCTGCAGCGCATGGTTCAGTGTCCCCTTATAGTCTCCACAAATTCTTACTGACCCATCAGCCTTGACTGGTGTGACTAGGGGGGTTTCCCATCTGGAGTGATCAGTGGGCTCTAAAACCCCTTGAGCAATTAATTTGTCTAATTGTGCATCAATTTTTTCCTTTAAAACAAATGGAACCCTCCTGGGCTTTAAACAAATTGGGGGGACCTTGGGATCTAGGTTGAAAGAGATAGGGGTCCCCATATACTTGCCCAGTCCTTCGCTGAAGACCTCTGGAAACTCAGACTTCAAGGACTCGTCCCATTCAGAGTTGCTCACGTGATTGATGCCAGTCACCTCGATGCCTAGTGGCTTGAACCACTCAAGTCCCAGCAAGCTTGGGCGATCCTTGTCCACGATGGTCAGTGGCAAATGTTTGGTGTGGCCTTTAAACTGCATGTTGAAATCTCTTGCTCCAACTACTGGAATCTTGTTCCTTTGGTAGTCTTTAAGAGTCAGTGCTTGCTTCTGGAAATGTTTCTTATGAATGTTGGGAAGTAGCCTGTGAATAGTGTCCCATGACACCATAGATAAATAAGAGCCTGAGTCCACTTCCATTTGGCAAGGCCTTCCTTCAATGAACACCTTCACGTGTACTTTTCTGCTTCTTAAGGGTGAAGAATGACCAATGGTGATTGTTTGATGAGTTTCATTCTTCCCATTTGCTTCTGAATTGTGCCCCATCTTTTCAATGAAGTTGTTGGGCTTAAAATCCTTTTCAGGAAATTTCTTCCTACTAGGTGGAGTTCTGGATGATTTGCAGACTCTGGCTAGGTGACCCCTTTTCTCACAACGTAGGCAGATGGTGTCTAAGAACTTGCATTCAGTGTGGGGTGCCCCCACAGCCTCTGCAATAAAATTCTTGCCTCTTTTCCCAGGGTCTTTCCTTTTCTTCTCCTTCTGAGTCTAAAAATTCCTTCCTCCACCTCACTGCAATCTGAATCAGAGTCTATTTGCTCGCAATGGGTTGTTGTGGATTTTTCCACATCAGAATGGCTTGAGGCCTGGCTTGAGGCCTTGTTAATCTTTTTCATGGCCGCTGCTGAGGACTTGGTGGCTTCCGCTGAAACAGCTTCTTCGATGGCCTCCTTAAACGTGATCTTAGGTTTCATTAACAGTTTGCTTTGTAAGACCTTATCTTTGAGGCCTAGGACAAACCGATCACACATGGCCTCTTCTAAGTTGGTAAAGTCACAAGCACCCCCAATGTCCCTTAAGCTTGCCACAAAGTCATTAACATTTTCGCTTTCCCCTTGATCCTGACGGTAAAACTCGTGTCTCTTAATGAGGCATGATACTTGTGGGGCGTAATGGGCTCTTAAAAGCTTTTCCAAATCAGGCCATTCCATTACCTTCAATTCTGCAGCTCCTGCCAACGCCTTCGCCATCTTGAAGACTGCCGGACCACAGTCTTCCACTTCTCGGGGATATCGGTGAGGTCGTTTCCTTCCAAGTACATCTGGAAGTGATCCGCATACAATTCCCAGTCTTCCGCCGCCGGATCGAACGGGGCTGGGGGCGTGTTCAGTGCAGCCATCTCGCTCTTCTGCTTATCTTCCGCGTTGCCTCTTCTTCAGGGCAATCCCATCCTCGTCGCCAGTGTTAAGTTTGCATGAAGAGTCAGATGCGAAGAGCTTCAGTGAAGAGTTTATTAAGTGACTACAGCTCGAATGGACCCAACTTGGCTGGGCTACGGCTGCTTCTTATAGCCAGCAGCCATAGTTGCCAGCCAATGGGAGTGCAGAGTTTCTTCCCACACTATTTAAACCAATACCCTTTGACATTTTACAAGAACAGTTCAAATAAACCAATAACATTCAAACCTACATACATAACACCTAATATTAGATAACGTAAAATATCCAATAAATAATTAAGTGGCAACATCAATTTATGGAAAGAGAGCACTTGGCATTGTGCAACTTATCCTGCAACCATTAAGTGAGTTTGCAGCTTCCAGCTGTGGTGCATCATACCAGCTTTTCATCTATATTGAAGAACCAGGTGCTACTGCAATTACTCTGTGTGCATATATTTACACACACACACACACACACACACGTGTGTGTGTGTATCACCTTTATAGAAAAGGGAGAAAGGTATATTCTTGTTCTTTACCTTTAGCAGTGAAGTCTAGAATCAGTCTTGTGACAGATGATGTCCATGTCTGTGTAAATCAGTCCTAAGATTTTTAACAAAGGCAACAGTGATGCTTAGATTCCTTGATATTATTATTCACTGTTGATAGATGGATGGATGAATATAGATAGATGCAGATATAGATAGATGATAGATAGATATAGATAGTTTTGTTCATTGTATATACACTTTAAATCCCTTATAAAGCTATTGGAATAAATCTAATTCAGATAGTATTCTTATATGTAGGCATAGTCTTTGAGATTCCGTGCCACAGATATCACGATTTTTCTGTGCAGTAATTACATTTTTGCATTATGAAAATACCCAGCATTAGTTGGCAATATGTCACTACTAGAACCAAAAGAAGAATCCCAGTTCCCACAAATATTAATATTCTTGTTGGGAAGCTCAGAGCAAGAAAAGAAAAATGTTGATAGTATTTTGATGAATGATTAGAATGGAAGGGAAACTTCTTTTCTTTCTTCAAAGTTAAGCCCATGGCTCTTTCTAACTATAGAAAATTTTAAATTTGTTTTAATCCACACCAAGAAGCATTATTGTTAACTACTTATTTTTGTTGCTTTGGTATTGATTTCAGAGTCCAGGTTTTTGTATTTCCTATCTGTATGGCTAAAACATTTGCCACATTTTAAAGATAATTTTAGATAGCTTTTAGATAGTTATCAGGCTACCCTTAGATTTTTACCTGCCTCTTTTTTTCCCTTTAGGGTTAGGGTTAGGTTTATAATTTCCAACATTTGTTTAAAGTATTTTTGGCTGTCCCTCGTCCCAAGGATTCTAGAATCCTTGAAATATTGAAATAGCAAAACCAGAATGGAACCATCACTCCCTTAACTTGGTGGTGCAAGCTGTTAATAGCCTAGCACTTAGTTCCAGCTGCCTGTAATTACAGCAGGCTTGAATCCCACCAGGCTCAAGGCTGACTCAGCCTTCCATCCTCTCAGGGTAGGTAAACTGAGGATCCAAGATTGTTGGGGGCAATAAGCTGACTTTGTAAAAATGCCGCTTAGTAATAAGCAGGCATATACAATGGAAGGAAGGCTATTGCTGAGCGCATTGGGTTGTATCCCAAAAATTGTAAGCCGCCCTGAGTCTCTGGAGAAGGGCCGGATATAAATATGAATAAAAAATAAAATAAAAAATAAAAAAATTCTGCTCTGCCCCTCTGAAATATAATCATGGTAACTTACATGGATTGACCCAGCAATAAATAACAGAAATCACAACTGGCAACAACCAACCATAATTTATAAGCAGCAGTAGCAGCAAACATATCTTTAAAAGCAGCGGTCTCTTGAAAGCTTGGTTCCTGCTTCCTGTTGAGAGTCCATGCTTTGACCTTCCCCAGAAATCATCAGGCCATTTAAAAGGTAATGATATAGTTGCCCACACAGTAGCTGGGTAGGAAGCTCCTCCACCCGGTTCTCCTTTAGTATCAGTCAGACACTTCATAAGCCTACTCCATTCATCCATTCAGTGGGATTTGTGCTGTACATGGGAGAGCTGCATTACCAAGTCTAATTACAAGCCAGGAGGACAAAGTACTGTGTGCCTCCACATCACAGTGGAATTAGTGGAATTAGAAGTCAGGGCAGATGAGAAGAGAGCAGGCTTTTAATTAAGCAGTGACAGCTCCTTTTCACAGAGAGACTACAATTTAATTTAAACATTTTCACGGCAAGAGCACAGGAGTCACACGGCTTCCCCAACTGAAGAAATTTCAGTTTTGGTGATCGTGAAACAGAACTGTTGCTGCTTCACACCATGGTTGGTGTCAGCTTTGGAAGCCATATTAGCACCAGATGCTTCCACACTGCCACATTCTTGAGCCTGGGAAAATGGGAGGGGGGAATTTCTTGAAATGTACGTGGTTAGTCATAATAGCAATCTTCTTCTAAGTCAAGGTCATGTTATTTCTGCACCTGGTTGAGAGGACGTCTCAAGTTGGGATGGATGGTGATTGGGGCATGTGATGCAATGAGGGATGCAGGGGGTGGATTTGTAATTTTTTACTTATTGCAAGGAAACCCAGAACTTTCAGATTCAGGATTTCCCAGATGTGCCAATTTACTACTCTAATAAAAAGGACCTTGGAGAGGATGTCTGTCTCAAAGTCATTTGTCAGAGTGGAAATTTTCTGGAACTCTGACAGTTGGATTTTGTTGGGTTTGCTCTTTTCAGCTCAAATGGGTCTTTGGCCACCCTTGCCATTGCTCAGTTTGAGTTAAAGAAAATGTAGTTCCAAATTTGAAAGGATGTCAGCTTTCACTGGATTCCGATCCACCACATACTGAGCTGGTGCATCAAACATTTGAGCAAAGGATTACTTTGTTGATGATATCAAAGTAGGGATTAGACATCTACATTATCACAGACCTGCTCCCAAAACTGATGACTTCTCAGTGAAGCCTCCAGAATGAAAATCATAAGGTAGAAATGGAGTGATCTTAATTGCTTGTGGAGTTTCCCCATTTGTACTGTTGAGAGAACTAAGTTAGTTATTTAAGGTAATGGAAAGCAATGACAGTCATGTCTCTGTCTAGTTGGCACTGACAAACACATGCAGAGAGACATTTTCAGTGCGAGCCACTATCTGCTAAGGGTTTTTATGCCAACAGGCTAATTATAAAACCAAAGTACTGTGGGAATTTCAAATTACAGCTATAATGCCTTATATAATTGCTTCATATTTAATTAAAGAAGTGTGCTTTTTTAGAAAGCGGATAAGTCTTGGGTAAAAGACTTCTAAAGTCATTTGCAGGGAAAAAAATAAGAACGGCACTAGGAGTATTTCATGCTGGTTCACATCATACGTTAGCAGGCCTGATATTTACCATCTATAGATGCTTCTGCTCCATGAGGGATCCATGTGGCTACACCAGAATTTATATTGCTCACAAAGAAATGACTTAACCCCTTGGCCTTATAGAAAAGAAAATCTCAGGGTCAATGGAAACAGTCCTCTAGAGGGGACCGTGCCAGCATAGAGTCTTTTCATGTAATTGGGCTCATCTATTTAAGCCTATATTTTGACAAGTTACACGGAAATTCAACTGCTTAGAAATGGTTTTCAGTGGCAAACAAGAAGGGAAAAAAGTGAATTGAAAAGTCCTGAGTATAAGTAAATATTTTATAGTCAACTGCCTGATGCATGTTGGACATTGATCCTTTGCCAAGGGCACTGAAAGACAAAATGATACAAACAACTTACAGAACGTATTTGTCTGTAAAAAAAACCTGTTTATTTGTCTGATGAAAATAATATTAAAATCCACAACATTACATTGTTTGCTATGTAAAAAAATACATAAATGCTGTCATATTGCTTGCCTAGCTTCTAAAATACTGAAATTAGTGTGGATAACCAGTTAGATCATTTTCCACAGATGATAGATAGATAGATAGATAGATAGATAGATAGATAGATAGAGGAGGGGGATGAGAGAGAGAGATGAGAGAGAGAGAGAGTTGATAGATAGATAAATACATAGATGATAGATAGATATAATACAGATTTAAAACCACTTACACATATCTTAACTGTAAACAGATTAAAATATGTTGATTTGAAATTGATAACAAACAAGCTTAGAAAAAGAGTGGTTGTTTAAATACAATATGTATGTGTGACTATGTGTATGCAACCATGTGTATGTGTAGGTGTATGTGTGTATGAGGATAGATAGAGATAAATAGACATGGAGTTAGAGAGGATATAGAAATAGAGATGAAGAGATGATAGAGATAGTGATGGATGATACATAGACAGAGATAGATGATAGATAGATGATAGATGGAAGGAAGGAAGGAAGGAAGGAAGGAAGGAAGGAAGGAAGGAAGGAAGGAAGGAAGGAAGGAAGGAAAGAAAGAAAGAAAGAAAGAAAGAAAGAAAGAAAGAAAGAAAGAAAGAAAGGAGCAATAAAGATGATAGACAGACAGATAGATAGAAAGGGTGGGGGAGAGAGAGGGAGATGTATAAATGGGTTTGCATACTTGAAGCAGAATACCTATTGGTACTACCTCAAAGAAGCTACATATTCTTTCTACTTGAGAAGGTAGTGAAAAAATGTAGCTTCTTTGAGAAAGATGTACTTGAAGTAGATGTACTTGAAGTAAGGAGACATTAATGAAGTGACAATAATGTTAGCACTTGCTTAACTCAAACACATATTTTCCTGAATAATGTGTACACAAATATGCCCTGCATCTTTAGTGCCACATTTAGGAGTGAAGAACAACATGGAATAATAGTATACTAGCTACAAAGTGATAAATCATAAAATATAATCATAAATCATCTGATACAACCAACAAGTGATAGTTATAAGGTAGGAGGAGGTAAAAGGGAAGGTGAGAAGGATAATAGTAATGCAGACCTACTACGTGATTAGATATCCTCAGGCCTAAAACAGTGATGTGGGAATTAGGTGTTTAACAGAGTGATGGCATGAGGGGAAAAAACTGTCCTTGTATCTGGTTGTTTTGGCATGCAATGCCCTATAGTGTCATCTTGAGAGAAAAAGTTGAAACAGTTTATGTCCAGGATGTGAGAGGATTATAGATGTTTTCTCAGCCCTTTTTGTGGCTCATGCAGTATACAGGTCCTTAATGGAAGGCAAGCTGGTTGCAACTGACAAAGAAGTGTTCCAGAAGAGTTTCTCCTGAAAGCTACATAATATCATTGCACATAGAAGACTCCAACTTGCAGGTCATATTCTTCACACCGAGAACAATCAAAACCCCCAAGCTGGCAATGAGATAAAGCTCTCCTGATGCCAAAACCCCAAAAGAACACTCTCAAAAGACATGGCAAAGAACATTCATGGAAGACTTAAAGACTCTAAACATCAAACGAGAAGATGCTGAAGTACTCGCCCAAGACCAGAAATGCTAGAAATCCCTTAATGCCCAATATGCTAAAGAGCATGGGATGATCTAATGCTAATAAATGACCATGGACATGACCATGCATGCACAGTGGTGGGATTCAAAAAAATTTACTACCAGTTCTGTGGGCATGGCTTGGTGGGTGTGGTGTGGCTTGGTGGGCATGGCTTGGTGGGCGTGGCAGGGAAAGGACACTGTAAAATCTCCATTCCCACCCCACTCCAGGAGAAGGTTACTGCAAAATCCCATTCCCTCCCCAACCCACTAACCTGCTTTCCAGCTCCGTTCTCCTGTGCAGGGCAACAAAAGAAGACCCAGCCAATCAGCTGGGACTCGAGAGGCAGAGAATAGATGTGGGCGGGGCCAGTCAGAGGTGGTATTTGCTGGTTCTCCGAACTACTCAAAATTTCTGCTATCGGTTCTCCAGAACTGTCAGAACCTGCTGACTACCACCCCTGGGCATGCAGCAATAGTCATAAGTATGAAAATCAGACATAAGTCACTTTTTTCAGTACTGTTGTACCTTTGAATGGTCACTAAATGAATGGTTGTAAGTTGAAAACTACCTGTATTTGTTTCAAGGAGATGCATCAACTCAGAAAGCTTGCCTAGGCTCCCTTCCTTCCCATAACCTGCTAGTTATAAGTGCACAGAAGACCTGGCTGTTTTCACTATAATTGAATGGTGTGTTTGGGAACAACAGTCAATGTTAGTCAGCTGGAAGTGGTATTTTTATTTTTATTTTTAAAATATACATTGTTTTTATATTGTTTTTTTTAATTCTTGTTAGTCTCCCAGACACAAATTGGTGAAATGGGTGACCATAAAAATTAAAATAAATAAATAAATAAAATAGAAGTTAGGTTAGCTGGGGTAGCTTTCATTCCATCACCAGCAACTCTTATCTCAAGTGTGGCTTATCATCATTGTCCGCTTATTTTAACTCCTGCCAGAAATGTTGTGCCATAAATTTATAATGCTACAATTTTTATTTTATTATGAGCCAACCTTATGGTGCAATTTTCTGCATATTTACGGTATTAACTGTGGTTAATTCTCTAAGCTATGCAGATATGATTATAGCTAATGCCGGCCAAGACATTTTTTTTCCTGTTTGGATAAAAAACAAAATGGGCTCCCTTCCTATTTTATAGAGATAATTTACTGGATTAACAATAATTCAATCCTGGTAATATAACTGAATTGTTTATGAATGATTTTATGCTTCTCCCTGAGAACAACAGAATTTATGAGGCAGAGACAGGTCACATAATCCCAAAAACTCTCTTTTTCAGTAGATGGGAACATTTATGGGACTATTTCTTTCACTCTCTCATGGGTCAGCCTTTTCCAAGGCAATCTTTTATTTCTGCTTATCAGCCAACCCTTGATCATTTTTAACATTTCTTCAACTCTGTGTAACTTCTTTATTTTTAATGTAAACCATATAGAGTTAGGTACATGAGATAGGCAGCTACGTAAATCGATTAAACAGAAAAAACAAAAAACAACAACCATGTGAATTAGCTCCCAATTGTACATCTTTCACCAAAATAGGATTCTAAATAGCTGTGTGCTCAGCCTATAAGATTAAGATGCCTCTGGACAGTGAGGGAAGAGTTTCTGAACCCCAACATAACCTTCTCCAACTCAGAGTTCTCCAGATCTATTGCATTTTTCACTCTCAGAATCCCTCACTGGGCCTGAGACAGATCCCAGAATTCATGGTTCTGAACTGCTTTGGAAATTGCTGCTGTCTGTACACACAGCAGTGGCAAGTGTTCATCAAAATCGAATGAATGAATGAATGAATGAATGAATGAATGAATGAATGAATTGGCTTGAGCCAATTTTGGATAAAGCAATTTTGTGCATTCTATTTCTATTGTAACTGAGGCTAATGAAGTAATGTACTAATTTTAAACATTGCGTTGCTTGGAAACTTTTGAATTACCTAGATTTATTTTATTGTTATGTATTCTATCAACTATTTCCTATTATATAAATATATTAATTGTTGGAATTTTTACTAGATGTTTTTACTTCAAATTTTGGCTTTGGGTGATTTTACTTCAAATTTTGGCTTTGTAGAGCAGAACACATTTCCAATTAATCAATAAATCGTCAATAGACTTCTTTCCTGGGACCATAAAATAACCTAATAACCTTAAATCCAGATGAAGACTTTCAGAGGGAGCTGCCCTGGCATTTGAGTCTTGTCCTTGGGATACCCTGGGAGAGAAGGAGATCATGAGAAGTACCTATAAAGTAACTTGCAGAGATTTTAAATCCAAAAGTAGTATGGTCAAAGGGCAATCTAATGGTTAACCATTGCAATAGAAACACTAGGTCAAGGGTCTTCAAACTGGGCAAGTTTAAGACTTGAGGACTTCAACTCCCAGACTTCCTGAGCTAACATGACTGAAGGAGGAATTCTGGGAGTTGAAGTTCACAAGTCTTAAAGCTGTCAAGTTTGAAGACCCCCTGTACTAGGTGAACTGAACAACAGAATAAAATCTTAAATTTAGTCCAAGGACAGTCCAGAGTTAAGTGGTTCTAAGCATTAGATTGATGATCAGTCATGAGTACCTTGATGCAAATAAGGATCAAGGACACAGATGTTTCTCTAGTATGGGGCTGCTGTGAGCTCCAGATGTTCATGCATCAACTTGGAGAGTCCCTCTCTTACAGCTTTTAGACTTAACCATTATAGCTAAATACACAGAGACATTACTTATTCTCTCACTCTTTTGTGCCATTAGGGAGAAAATAACTTTAAAACAGAAATAATATCTACTTAGGAACCCTAATAATTTGCCAATCAACACTTCTTACTTGGATAATACACAGGTCAGTCCATCTATTTTCCAGATGTGGGATGATGAATTGTGTTCCCATTTTGTGTTCCCATTTAAAGTGATGTCATAACTTCTGTGTTTGTATGTACACACCTAAATTTTAAGGCATAGCCTCTTTTCTCTTTTTGATGATGCATTTCTTTCAATAATGCAAATATGCTACTTTACCTGAGAGGAAACTACAGCTTGTCCATCTGTGATATATTTTTTTAAAAACTTTTATTTAACCAGTACATCTGTCCTTCACGTATTCATGGGGACAAGCATATCCAATTCATACCTTTTAAGCCATAATTCTTATTGTCTATTACAAGTGAATACACCTTGGCCTGCCAATTCTCACCTATCACATAGTTCTGATCTTATTAAACATACATCAGTTAAGGTTTACAGCTTCTTTTGTCTTGTCAGTTTGATGATCAATGATCAATTTAGTTCACAGACATTCCAGATACACCATTGAAAAAAGAAATCATGTTCAGCAATATTCAGGCCATTTTTATTTATTTACTGGCACTTGGATTTGCTTCCTCTCTCCCCCATTTCCAGATCATTATTCCAGATGTTAGCAGGGGTGGGGTTCTACCGGTTTGGACTGGTTCACGTGAACCAGATGTTAAGATTTCATCTGGTTCGCTGAACCAGTATTTCAACTGACTGACTGGCCCCGCCCACCCCACCCCTCCAAGGAGTCTCCACACAATGCAGGTAAGTGCAGGGTCTGTGCAGAGGCTCTGGGAGGGGGAAAAACAGGCCTTCCAGAAGTCTGGAAGTGGGTCTGTTTCCAGCTTCTGGAGGGCCTCCAGAGCCCAGGGGAGGCCATTTTTGCCCTCTCAGAGGCCCAGGGGAGGCCTCCGGACCCTGGGGAGGGGAAAAAACAGACTTCCCAGAAGTACCAGAAGTCCAGAAATGGGCCTGTTTCTGGCCTCCGGTGGGCTTCCAGAGCCCAGGGGCCATTTTCGCCCTCCCAGAAGCCCGGGGGAAGCCTCTGGACCCTTGAGAGGGTAAAAAATGGTCCCCCCAGAAGTTCTGGTGGGCCAGGCCCACCATGGCCATGCCCACCCAGCAACCAGGCAGCGAACCGGTTGCTGGGATTTTTGAATCCCACCCCTGGATGTTAGACTGTAGTTTCCATGATTACCAAGTCAAGAGTGAAAGGGATTAGGGAGAATAGATTGGGAAACACTGCTTAAGGTTTTGTAAATAGTAAATTTGTTCATTATATATCAAGTCTTCTGAACTTCAATTTAGTCTGTTCTCTATATCTCTACTAGGTGTTGATATCCTGTCTGTCTGCCTGTCCAGGGATTACCAGCTAAGGGAGAGAGGGAGAAGCACCTTTTCAGTAATCCCACTCCTTCACATTCACTCCATAACCTGCTATCCTCATGAAAGGTTTTCGGTTGTTCTAGATCCTATAGATGTAGCTATCACCTGCTAGCCCCTCTCATTGAACATGAACTCATAGGACTGGAAGGGATCTTGGAGATCTATTAGTCCAACTCCCTGACCAAGAAAGGAGTCATTATCCTGTATAAATTTCTTATTATTAAACTTCACAACAGAATAAATGGTAAGTGAAAGAGTTTAACCTTACTTTCTTTATATCATAACCACTCTCAGAATGGCTTTCTCTTGAAACCATACTCATTTGGAAGTGAGGATTGGAAACTCTAGGGAAAATAATTAATTAATCAAGAGGATTAATGGAGGCAAGTTGTCTTACTGTAGTTCCATGATCTGGGTCATCATTCTGAAATTGTTGCAGACTTGGGATATAAAATCATAGTCCATTAGTTGTTATTATTTAGATTTACATCCCACATTTTTCCAGGAGCAAAAGGCAACTTATTGGATGCTCTCCTATCATACCTAACAAGCCAGTAATTTGGCAGAATCCAAAGCCTACTACCCTTTTGGCTTCTCCCATGAGAACTGAGCAATGGTCCATCTGTGTTGTGCTATTCAGAAGAAGGAACAATACCAAAGGTGTTTCTAGTCAACTGTTGACATTGGACACTGTTGACATTGATTCCTTAATTTGGGTCTAATGAGATATGGGCTGATAAGGTTTTTAATCAAGGTTTTTGTAGTTTATATTATGTCAAAAGAGGAATATATACCATTCAGTCTTGGAAAGCTATCTCTGGTACGCAATTTTATTTTGAAATTTTCTAATGATTGTTTAAAGCAAATGTTGATGGAGTCTTAGCAATTGATCAGCATTTCTCCGGAGTTATTTTCAAAAACTTTCCTGTTTCTAAATTTTCCTTTTGACAAATTAAGGGGATTCTAATGCATTGAACCACTCAGGTGACCTTGAGGACACAGACAAACCTCCAAGTGGCCTCAACGACTGTCTAAAAGAATGCAAATGATCAACTGTCTGCAAGGAGTATAAATCCTTCCATTCCCCATCATCCAGTCAGAGCTGAAGAAGCTTCTTGGATGAGAAATGAAATGCCTTCAAAGAAAAACAAGGAAGTCCAGTTGCTTCTTGAAAAAGCACCTTTGGGACAACCATGACCTGGATGACTGAGAATCTCCATTTGTGTAACAAATAACTGACTGCAATGCATATATCTCCTTAAAAATTGGAATAGTCAGCAATCTTAATTTTTTCAATGGAGCTATTTCAATAAACGAATCAGCACCAGCCTGCTGCATTCTGAAGTAGCTGAAGTTTCTGAAAGCTGTCCACGTGGCTAAGGAATATGTTATAATAGTTGGTTCTGATATCTCCAAGAAATATATGTGGCAATTGCTGAAATTTGGACAGTCTTCTGAGGCTGTGAAAGTTATCCAGCAGCTTTTACTTACAGGCCTGTCTTTTAATTAATGCAATTCACTTCTGCCTGATCTGTATTAAGTTTCAATTTGCTTATCCTTATCGTATTCATTATCACCATCAGGTACTGATGTACAGCTTAATCAGTTTTCTTGGAAAAGAAGAGGAGAGAGAAGAATGCAGTTGGGTGATTCTTCTGTATCAGAGGAATCAGAGGTGGTATTCAGCAGGTTCTGACCAGTTCTGGAAAACCGGTAGTGGAAATTTTGAGTAGTTCAGAGAACCAGCAAATACCACCTCTGGCTGGAGATTTTACAGTATCCTTCCCCTGCCACGCCCACCAAGCCACGCCCACAGAACCGGTAGTAAACAAATTTGATTCCCACGACAGGTATCATCCCATTCTGAGCTAAAATGTTCCATCCTTGATTTCTTTTCTTTTTTTTTCAACTTACTAACCTTTTCAATAAAACAGAGGAAGGCTGGGACCAAAGAGCAACCTGATCCAAGTGATGTAAAAAAAATCACTTGGGTTTGATACCTATGATTTTATGAATGTCAATAGCACCATCCACCACAATAGGAGCCTCTGCGACAAGAAGGTGTTTACAATCGCTCACATTAAAAATAGATCCAGACAGAAGCTTACCCTTGTCAATCATAAATTATTAACCTTGGCCTTTTGTTAAAAGATCCTGGTTACAAAGCTATTCTGTGCATTAACACCTTTACTTCCCTTCTAATCTCTGTTGGAAAGCATCTGTGGATAAATTTGCATGATGAAGTACATGGCGTTGCATTTTGACAGTACATCTGTTATGTTTGCATTCCATGTCAGAGTATTTGCTGTTGGTGAGGAGATGGTTATTATTTATTTATTTATTTATTTATTTATTTATTTATTTATTTATTTGACTTGTATGCCGCCCCTCTCCCGAACGGACTCGGGATGGCTCACAGTTAAAACCAACACAATAAATAATTACTTAAAATAGAATTAAACCCAACAAGCCAAATTACTAAAACAAATTATAAAACAAACCCCCCCCCAAGAGGAGTCAGCACAGTGCAGCCTGCTCAAATAGCCAAGTTTTCAGGTCATGGCGGAAGACGCGGAGGTCAGGGGCCAGGCGGAGTCCCAGAGGTAGTTGATTCCATAGGGCGGGAGCCACCACAGAGTAGGCCCTCCCCAGCGTCACCGCCAAGCGACATTGAGTCACAGACGGCACGCTGAGGAGTCCCTGCCTGTGCGATCGTACAGGGCGGTTGGTATTCAATGCCGGCAGTAGAGTAGAAGAATAGTCTATCATTTGTACACATTTTTTTAATTATATCATTTTAAATAGCCAGTTGTCCATAAAGAAGTTATTATCAGTCTTGTTGTTTCCTTTTCCCCACATTCCTCCTGAATCCAATACTTCAGCATGATATGAAGCCTATTCTATTTTGGATACTAAGAAAAAGGCTATCGTAGGAAACATTTGTGCTATTTTTGCATACTTCACATTTACCCAATGGAAGAACTTTCTTACTATACAGGTTGATAGTGGCAAGAATCCTATAAGAACAAAAAAATAGAAAGGCACATTAGTTCCCACAATGGCAGAACAGATTAAAAGAGTCAACTTTGCCATCTCCACCAACTGATGGAGTTGGCAGAGATGGCAACATTGACTGCCTTAATTATCCCATTTTCTTTCTACTTGGAAAGCACTTCTGGAGTTTATGCTGAAAACAGGAAAAAAATGAAACTTTATTTCAGTTTTTTTTTTAATTACATTTATATGCCACCCTTCTCCGAAGACTCAGGGCGGCTTACAATTTTTGGGATACAACCCAATGCGCTCAGCAATAGCCTTCCTTCCATTGTATATGCCTGCTTATTACTAAGCGGCATTTTTACAAAGTCAGCTAATTGCCCCCAACAATCTTGGGCCCTCAATTTACCTACCCGAGAGGATGGAAGGCTGAGTCAACCTTGAGCCTGGTGGGATTCGAGCCTGCACTAATTGCAGGCAGCTGGAACTTAAATACAGGCATTTAACAGCCTGAGCCACCAAGGCCCAAGGTTTTGATGATCAGATTAATTTTGTAGAAATGTTTTTTTTATCTATGAGAAATATAAAGCAAAAAGTTGAGGTGGAACCTTTGTTTTGTACTCTATTACATTAAAGGTTGACTCAGCCTTCCATCCTCCCGGGGTAGGTAAAGTGAGGACCCAAGATTGTTGGGGGCAATAAGCTGACTTTGTAAAAATGCCACTTAGTAATAAGCAGGCATATACAATGGAATGAAGGCTATTGCTGAGCGCATTGGGTTGCGCTCCAAAAATTGTAAGCCGCCCTGAGTCTCCAGAGAAGGGCGGCATATAAATATGAATTTTTTTAAAAAAAGTCAGAAGTCACTGCTCTTTTCCACCACCCCCAATATCTGTGCAATTTTCCTCATTCTCTTTTTTCTTTTCTTTTTTGGAGCTTTGTTTCTATTTATAATATATAATAACCTTTAAGAAGATTATTTTAAATAATCATTGACCCAATTCAGTAATACCTCGATTTTAAGAGGGAAATGGCAATTATATTTGTATGGAAATCAGTGGCCCTGCAAATGATATTGTGTTGTCTGTTGCAATGGGCAAAACCTGCAATGAAAGATTTTGATCCAGGCACCACCCATCATCTCGCAGATTTTAAACCACCCCTTCCCATGGATGCACATGAAATAAAAGGAGTAAACAATATTCACCAAGCTGTTTGCCTAATAGTCCTGTGCATTTCCAAAGATGAAAATGCATGAGCTGTTCTTTTATTTTGTTTGGCTCACACTGTCTCTAAAAACGAATTGCTTGTTTACTTAATGTAAACAACAGCACAACAACTGTATCTATTGCTTGCTGTCAGATTTTGGACAGTATGCTATGCATTTAGAAAACCTAATTATAATGTACTATCGATTGGCAGGTGGATCTGCAGATCTGCTGTGAAAGAAAAGTCTTATTTTTCCAAAACTCAGTTTGCTTTCATCTAATTACTCCATGTCAGCTAACTGTAGACATATGTCAGTTCTTCAACAATTAGGGGCAAAATCCCTTAGAAAGATATTAAGCCAGATCTCACTTCCTAGCACTAGAAGTAAAACCTTGCTCAGCCTTTCTAGGTATTTGCATCGTTCCATGTTTCATATATTCATGTGAAATATATCTTTTTTTTTTTATCTAGCAGAAGTCGAAGTTGTGGGATGATGCTCATCTTCCCTTAGAAATGCAATCTGTCATTTTAGAATGAAGTAGACAATTTAGGATATGCACACTGGCTTCCAAGTAAGGAGTTGATATAGTTGAAGGCTGAAGAATATTTTCAGCAAATTTGTTATAGCAACCGGTGCTATGCAAGAACAGAAATGCACTTCAAAACACTCATGTGACATCATTACTTCAGGAGCTGCTCTACATTCCCATAGGCCTCTGGGTGGTAATTCAAGTATTGGTTGTCACTAATAAATAGCAATAGCACTTAGACTTATATACTGCTTCACAGTGCTTTATAGCCCTCTTTAAGCGGTTTACAGAGTCAGCATATTTCCCCCAGCCATCTGGATCCTCATTTTACCAACCTTGAAAGGACAGAAGGCTGAGTCAGTCTTGAGCAGGTCAGTATCGAATTTCTGGCAGTCGGCAGAGTTAGCTTGCAATTCTGCATTCTAACCACTGTGCCACCAGGGCTCTAAATGGCAAAGGGCCAGGTTATTTGCAGGACTGCATTTCTCTGATTATTTCTGTGTGTCCCATTTGGTAGCAAGGGGTGAGAATGCTGTGCCTTCTCTTTCGCTGCTTTTGCCCTGCGGAATTGCCTTCCCTCTCTGAGGCTCAAACAGTCTGATAAAAGTTGAGAAAGTCTGCCTTTTCTCCTCTTGAGTCAGACCAAGGTAGGAACCAAACTTGTTCTGCCTGGTATGCTCAACCTCAGCTAAATATATAATAATATTGTTATATTGATTTTATTCAGTTTTTTCCCCTTTGTATAATTACTGTTTCTGACTTTGATTGATTCTGGATATTCTGCTCAGAGTCATAATTATGAGTGGAGTGACCTTATAAAGTCTATAAATAAATAAATAAATACAGGTAATCCTCGACTTACGACCAGAATTGAGCCTAATGTTTCTGTTGCTAAGTGAGACATTTGTTAAATGAGTTTTGCCCCATTTTATGACTTTTCTTGCCATTGGTTGTTAAGTGAATCACTGCAGTTGTTAAATGGTCATATAGTTGTTAAGTGAATCAGGCTTCCCCCTTGACTTTGCTTGTCATAAGGTCACAAAAGGGGATCACATGACCCCAGGGCACTGCAACCATCATAAAGGTGAGTTAGTCCTCAAGCATCACAATGTAAATCACATGACCATGGGAATGCTCATGAGTGTGGCCATAAGTTACCTTTTTCAGTACCATTTTAACTTTGAATGGTCGCAAAGTGAATTGTTGTAAGTCGAGGTCTACTTGTAATAAGCTAGCACTAATGATACCATCCAGAAGTTACCCAGATATCACAGCACTTTTATTAATGCTGTGCCAAAGTGTGTACTCTCCCACTGCATTGCAGGAAGCTATGTATAGGTTGCTTCTTTCCCCATCTGATTAAATTGTCAAGGAATTATTTCAGTACCTATTATTAAAAAAAACTATTTCACTGTGATTATAGAACCGTGGTGATGAACCTATGGCACGTGTGCTGGAAGTGGCATGCAGAGCCATTACTGAGAGACCTTGCCCAGAAAAGGTCTACTGCGCATGCGTGCGTGCCGCCTGCCCACCAGCTGATTGTCAGGTATCTGGCACACTTGTGTGGTGGCACAGCAGTGTGCAGGAGACACTCGCGCATGTGCAGAAGCATGCGGCATGCATGGGGGCACATGCACAGAAGCGTGCAGTGTGGGTTGCGTGGGGTTTTTTTTTTTAATTACATTTATATGCCGCCCTTCTCCGAAGACTCAGGGCGGCTTACAATTTTTGGGATACAACCCAATGCGCTCAGCAATAGCCTTCCTTCCATTGTATATGCCTGCTTATTACTAAGCGGCATTTTTACAAAGTCAGCTAATTGCCCCCAACAATCTTGGGCCCTCAATTTACCTACCCCGAGAGGATGGAAGGCTGAGTCAACCTTGAGCCTGGTGGGATTCGAGCCTACAGTAATTATAGGCAGCTGGAACTTAAATGCAGGCATTTAACAGCCTGAGCCACCAAGGCCAAAGTTGTGCATGCATGCACAGGAGGCATGGGGGGCATGCACATTGCCTTCTGTGTGATGGCACATGAGCACAAGCAGACAAGAGCGTGCAATTATCGGCACGGGAGCCCAAAAAGGTTAGCCACCACTGTTATAGAATCTCACAAATGCAGAAAGCAGCAGGATTTATTTTGTTTTGCTTTTAAATTAGCCAGTGAGCAATTGGAAAATCGTACACATCACTTTAAAAAAAAAACAGAAGTAGAGATATATGGGGTCAGTGTAAATCAAATTACTTTCTGTTATGTATGCAGGTTTAAAGTCATTGGTTTAGTTTGAACTGTTCTTGTAAAATGTAAGAAATGATTGGTTTAAAAAGTGCGGGAAAACCCTGCACTCTGATTGGCTGGCAACTGCGGCTGCTGGCTATAAGTAGCAGCCGCAGCCCAGCCAAAGTGAGTTCGTTCTGAGCTGTAGTCACTAATAAACAAAGAGTTTGAAGCACTCCGCGTCTGTCTCTTCGTGCAAACTTAACACTTTCTGTCTTTGGATGCTAAATTTATACTGCGGACATTTAATGAAATGTCTCGACATAATGCTGCTGGGCTAGATACAGATAGAAGATTTACACACTTATGGAAAAGTGCTGAAACATTTGGGTGTTTCTTTGCCTTTCACAATAACACACCCTACAGATTGCAGCAAAGTAGGACTTTCCTCAGAGGCTGTTTCCCTTGTGCAGGGCTCCAAGAAGAAATGTGATGAACATGTTGTGCAAATGGTCCTTCCTGAAGACCAAGTCTCAGAGGAGTTTGCTGAATTTTTACTCTGCTAAAATTTGGGAGAAGAGATGAACCAATATTTCATGTCCATCATTCGATTTATGAAACGGAAAAGGCCTGGCTCATCTTGAGATTAAAAGAAGGACATTGTTGGGATTTTCTTTCTAGATTATAAATAGATTCCACTGATACAGTTTTTTTAAGTATGGTTTCTCCAATAGATCACAGTAGCTGTGCTCTCCCACAAAGCCTTCAGTCAAAAACGAAACACCCCACTATACAGTACTATAGCTCAGCAGTGGGATCCTACCTGTTCCACTACTGGTTAGGTGATTGCGCGCGCACCTAACACACGTGCACCTAATGCACACGCGCAGCTTTCCACACACCAGCTGAGGCCTGCAGTGCCAATCAGCTGAGAGGAGAAAGAAGAGAAAAGCACAGAGATAGGTAGGATGGTTGAGCCTGCTCTTTCCTCTTCTTTCTCCTCTCAGCTGATCGGAGGCTTTTTTCCAGAGGTGGTATTCAGCAGGTTCTAACCAGTTCTGGAGAACCGGTAGTGGAAAATTTGACTAGTTTGGAGAACCGGCAAATACCACCTCTGACTGGCCGCACCCCCATCTATTCTCTGCCTCCTGACTCCCAGCTGATTGGCTGGGTCTTCTTTTGTTGCCCAGCACAGAAGAACGGAGCTGGAAAGCAGGTTAGTGGGGTGGGGAGGGAATGGAGATTTTGTAGTAACCTTCCCCCAGGAGTGGGTGGAAATAGAGATTTTTACAGTATCCTTCCCTTGCCACGCCCACCAAGCCATGCCACACCCAAGCCACACCCACAGAACCGGTAGTAAAAAAAATTGAATCCCCCACTGCTTTTTTCCCTCCTCTCAGCTGATCATCGGAGGCTTTTTTTACTACCGGTTAGGCCGAACTGGTCTGAATTGGTAGCATATCACCACTGCTATAGCTGGGTTCACAGAATGTGTTAAAACCATAAAGCTTAGTTAATAAAACATAGTGCCGGTATTCATCCTCTAAATTCTAACAACCCAGAATACCAAAACAGTTTATTGATAATTATCTTAGCCACCATGGCAGTAAACCACATATTTGTAAACCATTTATATGATTTAGCATGATGTGTGAACATACCCTATAGCGGAAAGTAATGAATAAATAAAGCTTGTGTTTATTTTAATCTTAGTACTGTGTCCTTCAAAGATTGTTGAATGGCTCTAGTTTTTGTATCATTAACAGCTTCAAGATTTTATAAAATGTTTTAGAAGAAGAAAATAGTATGCCTTTGTAATATCACAAAGACAAAAATCATTCATTTTTACTTGTAATTTCCACTTTTTAAAATGTTTTAGATTTTGTTTCCCCTCTCAATTTGACTTCATTATATTTTAAAGCTAAATTATAATATAATCCTGATGTAGACCTTGGAATGATTTCAATTCTATATGTCAACTGCATTATAAAATAAAAACCTGATCAACAAAATGGCAGACAGCATTTATGTTACCGAATTATATCTCTAAACAAAGGCAAATGTGTCCAGCATTTTTGTATCCTGCTGCTTTGGATATCAGATTGGAAGCTATAAAATGACTTTGGAGCAGTTTTGGACTGCCTAGCGTGCTACAAAAATGTCAAAGAGTCCTTAGCAGCATCAGCCTGGCTTTGAAGTGCACAGTTCAGCTGGTGTCACATGCTGAGGGAAGCACTTTCAAAACAATACTGCTATTTCTACAAGAGAGTCTGTCAGTAAGTAATATTTTCTTTGTTGGATTACTGGGAGGGAAGAGAACAGCTAGACACAAAATTGACAATTACATGGAAGGGAAGTTGAGGAAAGCATGGTGGGAGTTAGCCATGGGACATGGAAGCTTTATTTTCTGCTTGGGAGTAGAAATATAAATATATATGCATACATAACCAAACAGCCTAATCCCTTTTAGGGTAAGTAAGGGAGGAAGTGAAGCATAATAAGAGTTGTGGTGGCACAGTGGTTAGAATGCAGTAAGGTAAAGGTAAAGGTTACCCTCGCAGATACATGCTCATCATTCCCAACTCTAGCTCCAAATGAGCGGTGCTCATCTCCATTTCTAAGCCAAAGAGCCAGCACTGTCTGATGACGATTCTGTGGTCATGTGGTCAGCATGACTAAATGCCGAAGGTGCACGGAATGCTGTTACTTTTCCACTGAGGTGGTCCCTATTTTACTACTTGCATTTTTACGTGCTTCCGAACTGCTAGGTTGACAGAAGCTGAGGCAAGTAACGGAACGCACTCTGTTATGTGGCACTAGGGATTCGAACCACTAAACTGCCGACCTTTCTGATCGATAAGCTCAGCGTCTTAGCCTCTGAGCCACCGTGCCCCCTAGAATGCAGTATTGCAGGTTAATTCTGCCGACTGCCAGGAGTTTGATTCGGACTGGCTCAAAGTTGACTCAGCCTTCCATCCTTCCGAAGTCAGTAAAATGAGGACCCAGATTGTTAGGGGCAATATGCTGATTCTAGACCATTTAGAGAGGGCTGTAAAGCACTGTGAAGCAGTATGTAAGTCTAAGTGCTATTGCTATAATCAGACTTGCAAGACTGATGTCAATCCACAATGCAGACTAAAGAAACAACTTCATGGAAGACTAAAACTATTTTTTTAAAGATGGACTACAGTAATAGAATCTTGAAAGTCCTTATCTTCTCCCTTCCTTATACTCATGTGAATTAAGGGGTGGCTGTCCAAGATGCTTATATATGCCTTCTTGTTTTGTATTAAGTTGTATGTTGCTCCTTGTTGTTTTTGTAATGTATCTCTCCTCTATCATTTTCTTTTCTTTGCACAGTAGGCATTCCATTGATCATAGAAAAGCCTTCAACTGTGTCTATCTTGTCAGGTTATACAACATGCTTAGAAAAATGGGAATCCCAGAACATTTCCTTCTCATATGAAACTGATATTCAGATCAGGAAATCAGTCACAGTAGAGACAGAAGATGGCAAAAATAGACTGGCTCCAGGTTGGTAAAGGAGTGAGATGAGGCTGTATACTCTCCTGTTATTTATTCAACTTTTATGCTTTTTAATGAAAGCTGCATTGGAAGAAGATGAGTGTGGTTTTAAAACTGAATGAAGAAATATCAATAACCTCCACTATGCTGATGGCATTAGTCTGGCAGCCAAAAATGCAAAGAATCTGAAAGATTGAGTAATAAAAGTCAAGAAGAACAGTGAAACAAATGGGACCAAGCTTAAACATAAAGAAGATAAACTAATGACAACAGATACAACAATTAGCTTTCAAATTGGCAATGAAAACCTTGAAGCTGTAGATTGCTTCTGCCTTTATGACTACCAAACAGTAAAGAAATCAGTAGTCAAGAAATATACCATAGAGTAACATTTGGTAGAACAGCAGTGGAAGTCTTAGCAAAGCTATCCAGATGTTGTGATATCTATATCTGCATTGAACAGAATTCTTCAGGCAATGGTTTTCCCTGCAGTATTCTGGAGAAGTGAAAGTTGGGCTTGAAGAATTAGAATAAAAAGAATTTTTATTCTGTTGAATGTTCATGTTGAAGAAGATGCTTGAATATATCACGGAAAGTCCAGATGACAAACAAGTGAATTATAAAACAGATCAATGCAGAATTCCTACTCAGCTTAGGCACAGATGCAAATTATGTATTTTGGACATATTTTGCAAAACTCAAGCTCCTTTAAGAAGTTGGTAATTCTGGGAAATGTGGAAGGAAAGGAAAGAAGGCAATCAGCAACCAGATGGCTGGACTCACTTATAGTGATGGCGGATGTATTACTGAAAGTCTCTATGAGGCAGAATGAGGACAGACCATCCTGGACAAGATTTATTTGTGTGGTTGTTAATAATTTATACTAATCAATTACTGTTTTGTTATAAATAATTACATTGGTAAAGACGTCAGGATTACCTTCTGTCCTGACTGCAGTATCTAATTTATACCTGTGTAAATTGATTCAAGTATTCCTTAGTGCATTTGCTAATCACACCTGATAATCAAGGGAAAGACTTCAAAGCATTCATTTATTGATCTATTCATTGTTTTCTCATTTTCTTGCATACGTTTGTAAGAAAAACAGAGGCATCTGGAATGCAAATATAATTTCATAAAGCTCTAGTTTTATTACACTATAACTCAATGTATTTTATATCTATTTAACTACTGGTTACTTTAGAGGGAGGGGTATTTAATTTAAAAGATCTGTAGGTTTTTTTCTTCTTCTGTTGAGTTGTGTCCGATTCTGGAGACTGATTGGATAAATTTATGCAGTTTTCTTTACAAAATGTGTCAATGAAGACTCAATCATTCAGGCCAAAGGTGTCTAAAGGTTGAATCATGGCAACTGGACCAAACTTTGTTAATCTGAGACATTTTCTAGGCTAGGTTTTTCAGAAGCAGTTTGCCATTGCCTCCTTCCTGAATCTGAGAGACCGGGATTGACGCAAGGTCACTCAGTTGGCTTTGTAAGGTAGGACTAGAACGCATAGTCTCCTGGTTTCTACTCTGATACCTTAACCACAACAACAAAATGGCTCCTCTGTAGTTTATGGGTAGAGTTAAAAAAACAATTAAAAGGAAAAATGTAGATGGATTACTAGATGTCATCTTCCCAAAAAAGGAGATATAGTCTCCAAAATCCAAGACCTCTTATGTTTAAAAATCTTCATCTTTAAGGGGTCACAAGTTACTTAAATAAACTTAAGAGCTGCGGTGGTGCAGTGGTTAGAATGGTTCAGGCTATTTCTGCTAATCACTGGCTGCCAGCAGTTTGCGAGTCTCACCAGCTCAAGGTTGACTCATCCTTCCATCCTTCTGAGGTTGGGTAAAATGAGGATCCAAATTGTTGGGGGCAATAGGCTGACTCTGTAAACCACTTAGAGAGGGCTGTAAAGCACTATGAAGTGGTATATAAGTTTAAGTGCTATTGCTATCCAAAGTGTTTGAGTTACTACTTCTTAAGTTAGTTTATAACTGCAAGATGGAGTCATTCTGTGGAGAAAAACAGAGTAGATAACAAAACTGGAATTCCCTTGATCAATTTATGGAGATGCATCTATTAAGCCTCTCTTTATTTATTTATTTACTTTATTGGACTTATAGGCCGCCCTCTCTCCCGAGGGACTCAGGGTGGCTTATAATAAAAAACCAGTATACAAATATTAAAATACAATTAAACTAGTCAATTAGCCCAATAAAAAAATTAAACCCCAATAAAACTAAAATCAATAAAACCCCACCCCACCCCAGGGTGGGTGCTCCCACAGAGAAGGCCCTACCCCTGGGCGCCACCAGCTGACAATGTCTGGCCGACGGCACCCCAAGGAGGCCCTGCCTGTGGGAGCGTACAGGGCGATTGGAGGTCAATGCTGGCAGGAGTCCCATAACTTGTGAGTTTTCATTTCAGATGGATTTCTGGGATGCATCTCCCTTTCTTGAGAATGTAACCTTGGAACGTACAGCTTTTATGCTATTTTTAAGTGGACCCTGCCATAGCATGGGAATAATGCTAGGAAGAAGAAGAAGAAGAAGAAGAAGAAGAAGAAGAAGAAGAAGAAGAAGAAGAAGAAGAAGAAGAAGAAGAAGACATAGTGCTATTTTTGAGATTGCTAATTAACAGAGACAAAAATGAAATTGGGAATTACAAATGTAATTTCCTTCAGAAGTACAGCCTTAATCAAAACAACTTGTTTTCAATCCAACATCTTCATCCCCTAACACATCTCATGAGGATCTATACAAAATTGTTTCAAAAAGCAATTCCTCTCAATAGGATCTTAAGGCAAAGTCTGTTTGGTTGTCAGTCAATCCACTGAAGCCAGCATTGTGTTTCAATGGCCCATAGGTGCTATAGTCATGTACTAATGGCAACATAGGCAGTACTCAAAACCAGCATTGCTACTTGGACACAAGGATTTTCCCCAAGCAATACAAATACAATAGCTACAGATTGCATACAGGTAGTCCTCAACTTACAACCACAATTGAGCCCAAAATTTATGTTGCTAAGTGAGAAATTTCTTAAGTGAGTTTTGCCCCATTTTACGGCTTTTCTTGCCACATTTGTTAAGTAAATCACTGCAGTTGTTAAGTTAGGAACACGGTTGTTAAGTGAAACTGGCTTCTCCATTGACTTTGCTTGTCAGAAGGTCCCAAAAGGTGATCACATGACCCTGGGACACTTCAATGGTCATAAGTGCGAACCAGTTGTCAAGCATCCAAATGGGGATGCTGCAACGGTCACGCGAAAAATGGTCTTAAGTCACTTTTTAAGTGCCATTGTAACTTTGAACAGTCACTAAATGAACTGTTGTAAGTCAAGAACTACCTGTAATTATATACTGCCTAGCTTTCTTTAATGGTAGGGTTTGCTCTGCTTCAGATAGCAACCTGCAAACAGAAAGCTGATTTCCTCTCTAAGAGTTCCACTTTATTTGTTGTTGTTATAATATTTTTATCCCACCTTTATTACTTTACAAGTAATTCAAGGTGATGAGCATACCTAATACTCCTTCCTCATCCTTCCCCCCCACACACACACACATATACAATCTTGTGATGTGGGCTGGGCTGAGAGTAACTGGTGCAAATTCATCCAGCCAATTTTCATGCCTAAGGTGGGACTAGAATTCACTGTCTCCAGGTTTCTAGGTCAACACCTTAACCATTACATCAAAGAGCAGAAGATTGATCAATCTTTTGCTAGCACGTTACAAAAAGAGGAAAGCAGTTATGGAAATTAACTGTTGGTTATGTAAAAAAGATTTTTCCCCTTTAGCTGAAAATAGTGGGAACCAATCAATTGAATAGCACCAGCCTTACTATTGCACAAGATCCATTTTTCCATATTATTTATAAAATGTAGTTATGCCTTCTCTCTTATACGTATATTATTTGTATACTAAACATTAGAACAAATATTTATTCTTACACTGTAAAATAGAAAGTGACCCATCCAAAGTATTCATACTTTTAAATGTTCTTTTCCATTGTCATGATATCCTCACCTTTTTTTTTATACTTTGTGACTGGAGTAGCTCAAAATGTAGAGTATTCACAAGATAATCAAACCTTAAAAATGATGATACAGAACTGCAGTCACTGCTCTATGTTTATGGAGATTCTGTCATACAGGTCATAGTTGTGCAAAATATCTTTTTTCAAAAGGCAACTGGACTTTGTTTTTTCTCTTGAATATGTTTTGCTTCTCATCCAAGAAGCTTCTTTAATCAGTTGCCTTTTGAAAAAGCAGTCCCTGCTCTAATTATAGTGACTTTGCTTTTCATACCATCAGTGCACAAAATTGTCTTCAATGGATTATTCGCCATGAACTTAAGGACATTCTTCTTTTTCTAGAAGAATGACCATGAACCAAATCCTAACAAGAATGAAGTGTAGAATAGAATAAAATAGAATAGAGTAGAGTAGAATAGAATAGAAGACAATAGAATTCTTTATTGGCCGAGTGTGGTTGGACACACAAGGAATTTGTCTTGATGCAAATACTCTCAGGATACATAAAAGAAAAGATACATTTGTCAAGAATCATAGGGTCACTTAATGATAGTCATAGGATACAATAAGCAATCAAATCATACTAGGAAACAATCAATAAAAATACTAAGGATACAAGCAATAAAGTTACAGTCATACAGTCACAAGTGGGAGGGGATGGGTGATAAGGAGGATGAGAAGATTAATAGTAATAGTAGTGCAGACTTTGTAATAGTTGGACAGTGTTAAGGGAATTATTTGTTTAGCAGAGTGATGGCATTTGAGGAAAAACTGTTCTTGTGTCTAGTTGTTCTGGTGTGCAGTGCTCTATAGCATCATTTTGAGGGAAGGAGTTGAAACAGTTTATGTCCGGGAAGTGAGGGGTCTGTAAAGATTTTCACAGCCCTCTTTTTGACTTGTGCAGTATACAGGTCCTGAATGGAAGGCAGGTTGGTAGCAATTGTTTTTTTTTTTTTGCAGTTCTAATTATCCATTGAAGTCTGTGTCTGTCCTGTTGGGTTGCAGAACCAAAGTTATAGAGGTGCAGATGATAGACTCAATAATTCCTCTATAGAACTGCATCAGCACCTCCTTGGGCAGTTTGAGCTTTCTGTGTATGCTATGAGTTGTTCCAAAATGTACAAGAATAAGAGCCCAGGACCACTTAACAGTACCAAAGCTTTCCAAAAATATGTGGTCTGATTCCTGTTGAAGCAAGATTATCCCTAGTGAGGGAGAGATACACTAATTCCCACAGCACAAGAATGGATGCTGAAGGTTGGGGAAGATAGCAAAATTGACTGCTTTAATTAAAAGGAAGAATTTGTCTAGTTTTGTTTCCATGTGGAAACCACTTCTAGATTTTGTAAAATGGGGAAAAATGAAATGAATGATTCATCATTTTGTCATTAAAGAAATGGCTTGAAATATTTAGAAATGCAAAACAAAAGGTTGAGGTTTTAACTTTCGTTTGTACTCTAATGCACTGAAAAAGTCCACTCACTACCTTTTTTAACTCTTCTCTTTCTTCCCTTCTTAATTTTCTTAATTTTTGTACTTGTATTTTAACTTACAATAAACTTTAATAATATTTTTAAAGAAAGAAAGAAAGAGGCATATTCCTAATATCTAGGTTTAGTTCTATCCTTCCCTCCCATGAGTATTATTTTTAATGTGATGTATCAAAATCGTTTTTTAAGACAGGCTTTTCCAATCTGATGATCAAATAAAATTTTGATGATGGTCATGGAACAGCATAAGGAAGATAGGATGCAAACCATTAGTAAAATAGCTAAAAGTTATAAAAAGTACATATAAAAACAAAAACATAGCAACATAAGGAAGTTGGGTACACAGGATTACAAACATAAAAGATACATCTATTTGTTTTTTTAAAAAAGCTAAAAGATATGAAATACATGAGTCTAAAAAAAAGATATGAATAAACATGAGTCTGAAAAAATCTAAAGGGAGGAGTAAAATAAATAGATGTAGGCAAGCATCTAAAAGTTACTGTAAGGCAAACTAAATCTATCACAATAAAAATCACTTTTAAATAACAAACTGAATGCTCATTAAAACTAATTTGTGGCACAGGCCTGATGGATTTTAAGCACTGCTGCATAGAACATGGCAACATTATATGTTGTAGCAGGATTAGTATCTGCAGCCAGCAGGATGGTGTAGAATTGTTCTGTGCCCTTTATACAATAATGATGAGGCTAGTATCAATGTCTCACCAATACAGGCACTGGGTACATACAGGTACATTCTCTGTAGTGTTCATGTGTCCAGAGTCACAGGGCCATTGTCTCTCCAGCTGGGGATTTTCCTATATCAATCTTCAAGGGACATTGTGCCAGAGTAAAGGCCCACTAGTTGTTAGGTACTTCAAGCTTAGTTAAGTATGTCACAGGAGAGACAAAGTAGCTGTTGGATTTACTGGCAACAGAAGGTTGGGGGCCAGATAGGTCCATTTGGATTCTGTATCTGCTACACATTGTTTAAGGGGTGTTTTGGTCTGATCATAGCCCCACCACCACCAATACTGAGTAGAACACCTGAGAAGAACACCTGGAGAACTGAGATTTTAGTTGCCACCACATTTTTCCATGTGGAGTGAAAAATCATCCTTTATAGGTAATAAGGCAAGGCCAAGTGGAAAAAGGATAGCTTGAGCCAGTTGTGGAGCATGATCACTCATACTCTAGTCTTCTCTGTCGTGAGGCTTAGTCTCCAATCTCAAGGTGGCATTAGAGACATTTTGGGATTTGAAGGGCCAGTCTTAGTAATTTGAACTGAACAAGTTTTAATGGTACAAAGTTGAAGAAGAGGCCCAGCTGGACATGAATTGGCTTGGCTTCTGGTAATTTGAGGGCTGCAGGTGTATAGTGGCCACCTCTTGACTTGGGCAATTTGAGGATGATAGATGGAACTCCTCTGTGCATTTTCAGCAACATGGTCCTGGTTGTTTCTTTCTGTTGGCAGAATATGGGACCACTCCCAGATATTTGAAACACAATCTTGGTGTAATCTATCCTTGAGGAATATTTTTGGAAAATACCATGGTTTTAATTTTCTGAGAATTGAATACTAACTGGTCGTCAACACTGTGTTATTGAAGGCCAATAGGTCTTATTGAAAGTATTGTTGTATCAGCTGAATAGAGTTGTGGGAAGTATACCTCAAAAGGACAGTGCCAGAAATCTCACAGCACCAGAGACCTCAGAGAACAGTGCCAAGAAACTCAAGCCAGCCCTTCCCCCTTTAAGAAAACAAAAAATCACCAGCTGAAAGAGAAAACTCAGAGCAGCCCTGCTAACAGAGCTGACAATATAAACAGTTAAGTAAAGCCATTAAGATAAAGAGAATCAGGCTAAAAATTGCCTAATCAGGCAAAATCCAAACTCCCTTTTTCCTGCCCCCTGACAAGATTAACCCCCAGAATAGGAAAGACAAAAGTCCTGGGACAGGATTAACCCTTTAAGGCAGGAAGACAGAATCCAGGGCGATCACTTTAACTAGAGGCACACAAATAAACCCATCAAGCTGCAGTAGCTTCAAAGGGGAAGGAAGCATAAAAGGCTCAGTTTCACACTTCCAAACTGCTTGCAAGGCAGGAACACTGGAGCTGTGTCATACCTGCTTTTTGCCTTCCTTCATTAAAGAATCCCACTTTCTGGTAGCTGCTTTGGAATTCATTTCTTTTCAGCATCCGTGGGTTTTCCCCACTGGGAATGAACTCAGGAAATCTCTTCCAACAGAGTAAAACAGTAAATTGGAACAGTAAAACTTCCAGCAAGTTTTGGGGTGTGAAAGTTCATGTTGAGGAGATGGTCCACTGTGGAGTTCATATAGAAATTGAATAAAGGGAGGAAGGAATATGCAAGCTTGCTTGAAGCCTTCCTCAATTCCAATGGCACCAGTGGTGGCATTCTACCGGTTCGGCCCAGTTTGGCCGAACCAGTAGTAAAAAAAATTGCTACTGGTTCACCTGAACCAGTAGTAAAAAATGCTACCATTTCAGCCAAACTGGTATTTTCGATGATCAGCTGTGCCACGTGATTTAGATTAGCTAGAAAGCAGGAAATCGTAGGAGGGCTGATCCCCCCTCACTTCAAAATGCTTCTTTTTTCAGCACCTAGGAGGCATCCCTGAGGCCCACTACACCAAAATGGGGCATGGGGGGTGCTATGAAAGAAGAAAAAGAGAAAGACCCCCAGTCACATGATCACATAGCCACACCCAGTCAGATGACACATTGCCACACCCAACCAAGTCATGTGATGACATAGCCACGCCCACCAAGCAATGCCCACAGAACTGGTAGTAAAAAAAATTTTTAATCCCACCACTGAATGGCACTGGAGGGATGCCCCCCTTACTTTCAGGGAGGTCCCTTCATGGGGCACATATATTAAATGAAGCAGGCATAAATTGGTCAGAGGGACTCCAATTTTCTCCACAACATAGTTGGGGATATGGAGTCAAAAGCTGTTTTGAAATCTATAAAATGACATATAGGGAGGTTATATTGCAGAAGGACTATTTTTCAATGAGAAAGTGAGGGTGTTAAGCAGATGTACTGTGAACCAGGGGCTAGGTGGGTAAATTTTGCAATGCAATAGTTTCTCCCATTGGGGAATGAGGTATCATTGACACCCTGGTCTCCCTTCTCTGCCATCGGTTTGTCTGCCAAGCCTCACTTTTTGGGCCGAGGCTTTGTTGGACTTATAGGCCCCAGTGTCATTACAGGAGCTGGCCCAGGTTCTTTTCTTGCCTGTGGACCGCATTTTTAGGCCAAGGGACTAAATTAGAGGGGTGAGAACTTATTTTAGGAGATGCTGGGTTTTTTTCGTTACCATCTTGGCTCCTTCCCTAAGACCCCAATCTGATGAACTTCCAATTTGTTGTGGAAACAGTGCTCCTAGGGAGCCCATTCAACAGAACAGTTCTATTGTAAAATTTGGGTGCCACCCAAAGCATTAGTGTGTGGATCAACAGGTCTGCACACAATGAATAGTATTCATTTATTCTTGCAATCTGATGCCTGCTTGGTCTTTGGTTTGTTTTAAATCAGTTACTGATCCATAATAATAATAACATATCAGCGATAAAAGGAATGTATGTTATCAACATAGTTCTTTCAGTGCCCATACTCAGCAAGGAAGAATAATTATATTGTTTTCCTCTTCTGAAGCAATACTATATACAACACCGGAGATCTACCACCTTCATCTAGGGTCTGACAGTTTTATTGCCAATATTTAATTTAATCTTATTTGGATGTAAATTTCTCTTATAGGTTTTTTTTTGTGAAGGGGGGAAGGGTTAAAAGCAGGAAATAACTGCTGTTGAACTTATAAAAAGGCATTGTGAAGTAAATATACACACAACAGCAATAGCACAGACTCTTAGTAAGATTTTAAAAATATGCCGGTATTGTTTTCTCCTATACAAATAATAAAACTATTTAATGGTCCATAAAATAACTCCAACAGTTAATTTAAACCATTCTCTAATGTGAACTTCCACTCAAAGGTTAAGTGGACCATATCGCTAACCAAATAATCTGTATAAAGAACATTCATGGGTTCAGTCCTTACACTGATATAGTCAATCCTCCCAGATAAACCAGACAGGAATCAGGATTGGATGAACTAATTCTATTTTATTGTAAGGCTGCATTAACAGAATTTTGCAAGCCTAAAAGCACAAACTTCCTAACACCATCCCTTTTAATTGTTTGGTCTTCTCACTGTTAAGATTAAGAGATTAATAGAGTTGGAAGGGACCTTGTGGGTCATCTAGTCCAACCCCCTGCCCAAGCAGGACACCCTACACCATTTCTGACAGATGACAGTCCAATCTCTTCTTGAAAGCCTCCAGTGATGAAGCTTCCACAACTTCCAAAGGCAAGACATTCCATTAGTTGACTGTTCTCACTGTCAGAAAATCTCTTATTTCTAGGCTGAATCTCTTCTTGATCAGTTTCCATCCATTATTTCTGTTAAGATTCTGCCTCAAGTACTTTTGTTTCCACACGGAGACCACTTCTGAACTTCGTGCTTGAAGTGAGAAAGAATAAAACTCTGACTTTGGGTTTTACAGATTAGACAGATAGATCTTTATAAAAATGACTTGTTCATACTATTATGAAAAAGCAAAAAGCTTCTTTTCTTTTTTCCCCTATCTTTCCTCACTTCTCTTCCCGCTTCCCTTCCCTCCTCACAGCTCTTGTATTTACTTTTGTATTTTATAATACTCTATAACTCAATTTAAAAATTTTTAAAAAGATTCTGCCTCTCTTGTCTTATTGTATCCTAGGCAGAATCTCTTCCCTTCTTCCTCCAATTTTTCCACTTTTCATTTACAAATGTTTAAAAATGTTGTGATGCTTGGCATTCCTTCTGGAGAACTATTTATTTATTGATTGATTAAATTTACTTTCTGCCCATCTCGTATCCACTGACACTAGGCAGCTTACAATATAAAAGCATTTAAAAAAACATTAAAGTTATCAATCCTAAAACACAACCGATAAAATCATTAACAAATTAAAAACATTTAAGATTAGATGACAAAGAAGAGAGCCAGACAAAGAGGGGAGGAATTAAGTTTAATGAGTTAAGATTAATTTAGATTTAATGGGTGCCTGTTCCCACGAACTCCAAAATTATTTTGCCACTCTAAAAAGAATATAACATTGACTTGTTTGATCAGGAATAAGATAATAAGTACTTTTATTGGAAAACCTTTATGGACATTTTGCTGAAAATGGACAGAAATGAGTTGGTTATTTCTGGATCAGATGACTGAAAGAGGTTGAAGAAGCAACTATGTAATGTTTATTTATTTTTATTTTATTGGACTTATATGCCGCCCCATCTCCGAAGACTCGGGGCGGCTCACAGTTAAAACATACAAATACAATAAATAATTAAAAAGAATTAAGCCACTATAAAGTCCAATGAAACCAAATTAAAAAATTAAAACTATCCCATACCCCCCGTGAGGTAATCACAGTCCGACTTGGTCAAATAGCCAGGTCTTCAAATCGCAGCGGAAGGTGCGGAGGTCGGGGGCCAGATGGAGGTCCAGAGGCAGTTGATTCCATAAGTCGGGGGCCGCCACAGAGTAGGCTCGCCGTTTGGCCCCTATAATTTTAACTGGCCCCTATAATTTTAACTGAGATGGAATGATACAGAGGTGGTATTTAGCAGGTTCTGACCAGTTCTGGAGAACCAGTAGTGGAAATTTTGAGTAGTTCGGAGAACCGGCAAATACCACCTTGGACTGGAGATTTTACAGTATCCTTCCCCTGCCACGCCCACCAAGCCACGCCCACAGAACTGGTAGTAAAAAAAATCTGAATCCCACCACTGGAATGATACTAAGTTTATACCTGCTGTAAAGATCAGAAGCCACTTTTTAAAATTTCTTTTTCTTTTTCTGCACTTTTACCTTTATCTTTCCTTTCTTAATCTCATTTTCTGTACTTTTTCATGTTTATCTTTTGTGTGTGTAAAAATCTCTAACAATATATTTAAAGAGTTACAGAAAAGTTAAATTTAAAGTGTATCAAGGTGAAATTGTTTATCTATAAATTGCAGTGTCTGCAGATACCCCCCTTTGAAACTGTCAGACTGCATGTCCAATCAGATCAAATCAAAACATATCCATCCATCCATCCATCCATCCATCCATCGAATGCTAGTAAAGTGAAAAGGCCATCAGCAGTATCAGGGTCCATCTTTATTTCCAAACATGCCCTGTAAGTTCCCACAAGCATTCCAAATAAATAATGAAAAAGATATGCTGTTGCATCTTCATTCTTTATTAGGAACACATTCATCTGCCCAGAGAAAAGTTAAATATAATTTGATATTATAGAAGGTCCAAAGGATGAACACATAAAAGGTACAGCAACCTCAAATGCTGGTAAAGCTTTGCTCACTATGGCTGCCATTTTGCAGATCACCCCTCCCCACTACATGGCCATTATGATTAAATCCTAATACATTGAGTGGCTAAATAATGGGAAAAGCTGTTTTTGATCATCCATTATTTATCTCCAAGGACAGAATCAAGTAATTTTCCAAATAGTGGAGGGGGGGAGGGGGAACAACTGCCCCATTAACTAATCCTAGCCAATTATTAAAATTAAAACTCTGAAGCAAAAATGGAGAGCTGTTATCCTGATTTTAAAAAAGGAGTTCTGTGAAGATTTTGGAATGATGTATGAGTATCTCAAAAAGTTCCTCACAAAATAAAAGCCAGCAATGCTTATTATTCTGAACAACTTTGCACTGTTACAAGAAAATTCCCATACCCGAGTGAATACACATTAGTGCAACATCAAGTTCATGTTTTTGGCATTTCTGAATCTATAAAAATTAGTTGTGTGTTAACGCAGAAAAAATACATAAAATACAGCAATTACGGGGTCACTTATGGTGAATCTGTAGGGAAAGATACAGGGATGGCTGCATTTAAATGTATTTTAATGTATTTCAAAATAAAGTGATACATCCAGGACAAGACTAAAAGTGAACTTTCTTTTTCGTATAAGCTGAAACAAAACAAAGAGGGAAGATGAGACCCGGAATGAAATACAATTAAAGTAATAAGAAGCAGTTACATGTCAGAAATCATATGAACTAGAAAATATAGCCTCTTAAAGAACTGCATATTTAATCACTATAAATAGCAACTAACTGAAAGAGGAGGTATTTTTTCTACCTAGAACATTGTTTATAGGACATAAGTATATTTCTAAATAAGTGGTATACAGCAAGCAAAAGCCAAGCAAAAGAGAGATTCCTCCCACCTACTATATAATTCTAGATAAAATATTGGCAGTTGAATCCAAAGTTCCCAGATGCTTTGTGTCTTACAATCACTGTTTTCCAGTTTGCTTCATTGGCACCATGAAGGACATTGCCCTGACTCAGCTCACAAGATCAGAAATCAGATTAAATGTAGTTAAGTACCAATATAGGCAACCAAAACATACTGCACATGGGCAGTTCTCATTCTAAAGATTTTCCTGTACCTTTTGGTGCATTGATATGGATGTCCAGTTAAAAGGTCATAATATTAATATGAAAGGCAGAGGGTTAGATGCGTTGCTATACAGGACACTGTTATTCTATGCAAGTTTATAGATGTTATCATGAGTAAAGGTTTTAATTTTGCATGTGGAATATACAGTATGGATGGACAGATATATCAAGTTCAACAAGTTCAATCTATCTTTTGACAGATTGAAACGTTTGCATATTGTATATTGTACATTTGCACAATATACTGTAGTTCATTAGTGTACCATAATTGACTCTCCTATTTTGGTGATGTATGAGGATGGATAAGGAAATGTAATCTTCCTTTCCAGTAAATACAGTTCACTCACATTCAATTGTGAACAAAATAGTTCCTTTTTCATTTTATTTGATTTCTACATTCCAGAAGTCCATGGTGCATCTGTCCATGACCATCATCAATCGAAAATGCCAGCAATGTATACATTTTATTTTATTTATTTAACTTAAAAATGTACTGACCACCTGTGGACTTTAAATAAGTGGTTTAGCTTATTAAATTCCACATGTATATGAAACTAAAGGGGATGCAGTGGCTCAGTGGCTAAGATGCTGAGCTTGTTGATCAGAAAGGTTGGAGTTCGACGGTTCAAATCCCTACCACTTGTCCCGTTACTTGTCCCAGCTTCTGCCAACCTAGCAGTTCGAAAGCATGTAAAAATGCAAGTAGAAAAATAGGGACCACTTTGGTGGGAAGGTACCAGCATTCCATGCGCCTTCGGAGTTTAGTCATGCCAGCCACGTGACCACAGAGACATCTTTGGACAGCGCTGGCTCTTCGGTTTTGTAACAGAGATGAGCACCGTCCCCTAAAGCCGGAAGCAACTAGCACATATGTACGAGGGATACTTCTACCTTTACCTATATGGAACTAGCAAAAAGGGAACTGAGACCTCAATATTCCTTGAGATGGGTGAAATTTCTAATCAATGCTTGCATTTTCTTTTTGTTTCTGGCTGCAGTGAAACAGAATAGTACTTATAATTCTATTTTATAAATGGGTGGACATCTCTGATGCTGTAAACGCTATCTACTTGTAGAACAAGTATTCTCTCTACTCTCTTTAACACTGTACAAATGGAAAGAAACAAAGTTGTACAGACTGTTAACAGAATATAAAGATTGGCATAAGCTACCATTTACCGAGCATGAAGTTTTACTTCGTGAGCTCATTTAATTCTTATTAAATCCTACATAAAAATATATTGATGTGAATATTTAAACATTAATTCAATTGTCTTTTCTACCACATTCATCTGAATTATTTCTGCTTCTTCATCTAATTATTCCCACAAGTTATGCAAACCCAGTTTGTGTATTTAAATATCATAAATCAGGTCCTAGATGATACACTCCACTAAATGTTTTGGCTTCCCTTTTCACAATTGTTCATCCTGAACGTGGAAGGGTTGGACTTAGAGTTCCTGTTTTACAGTTCTTTATAAGAAATGTGTGTTTGGAAGAGTGCTGTCATCATTAAAAAGAAGGCAGTTCTAGTTCTTGCCAGCTAACTTGAAAAGTTGACAGTACAAACTTGACACTTTCCTCGCCAAGCAAATGTCTCTGTGCAGCAGTCAGGAAATTTGGTTGTAAATTCCATTATTCCAACTTTGACACATGTTTACTTTGTGCTACCGTGTCACCTGCAAGCAAAGGAAAAGACAAATGAGAGAATCATACATATAAATATTGTTGCTGGTAATTGGTTTTTAAAACCTCTTCAGAAAGTTTAAATATGCAGAATGAAGATAAAACACATACAAACATAAAACCAGTACATTATCGTCACAGACAGATCTTTGCAGTAGCATCTGAGAGAACCGATGGTTTGGGAAAGAGGTGAATTTTAACCTGTTGACAAAATGTGATGATGACGTGTTCCAGCAATAGTAGTAGTCCAACTGCAAATGGCTCAGTCACAGAAGTCCAGTTTTGACCTTTGTGCATGCTTTCAAACTACTAGGTAGTTAGGAGTTGGGGCAGGAATGGGAGTGTGAAGGAGTGAGGTCCCGTTCCTGCCCCAGCTCCTGCCCAGCTCCTGCCACCTACCAGTTTGAAAGTGTTGTGGTTAGCCAGCAGCAGGTGCAGACGGCTGAGGAGATCAAGGACTCAGATGAGGGGCCAGGACCATTAGGGAGTGGACTGCTGCCTTCAGAGATTGTGGGGGCTGGCAGTAGCGATGAGGAGGTTCTCAAGGAGCCTGTGCCAAGTGCACATGCGCAGGGTTGCTTGTAGCAAAGAGCAGCTGCAGAAGCACGGGCAACTCGGGAGTAAGGCTGCAAGGTAATGGCCCCTCCTTCAAGAAGATAAAAGCCAGCTGTGAATCAGGCATTCTTTGTAGGAAGCAAAAACGTTTTGAAACTCCAGCCTCGTGGATATTGCAGTATCTTAAGTTGGTATTTGAAGACTCTTGTGTTGTACAATATTTCTTATCTATTATTCTTGGCAGCCTCGTACAGTTTTGGCGAGGCTTGTGCTTATTAAAGTTAATTAGTTTGCAGCATCCTTTTAACTGGGGATTCTTAAGAACCATTAAAAGGTTTCTGTTCCCTTTGGTTCGTGTTTGTTTTATTGGAAAAGGGTTTGGGTCAGAACAGAAAGCATGCAAATATGAATAGATTAATGGGTACCACTTTGGTGGGAAGGTAACAGAATTCCATGCGCCTTTGGCATATAACCATGCTGGCCACATAATCACAGAAAATGTCTAAAGACAATGCTGGCTCCCTTAGCCAAGAAACAGAGATGAGCACCATGCACTAATCAGACAGGACTGGACAGGGAAATCTGCAAATGCAGTTCATGTGTTGAGAGGATGTAATGTCCTATAAATGATGTGTTATGGACCACTCTTTTCCTACTTTTCCTATTTTCACTTTTGAAGGAAGGCAGTGACTTGTAAATCCATATTTACAAAAGAATTGTGGTGGTGCAGTGGTTAAAATGCAGTAGTGCAGACTGCCAGCAGTTCGATTCCGACCAGCTCAAGGTTGACTCAGACTTCCAGACTTCCGAGGTGGGTAAAATGAGGACCCAGATTGTTGGGGGGAAATATGCTGACTCTGTGAACTGCTTAGAGAGGGCTGTAAAGCACTATGAATTTCTATATAAGACTAAGTGTTATTACTATTGCTAATTGCAGTTGGAAATTGTGCTACATATGGCAATCTGTTTAGGGGAAATGCTCCTTTTGTTCTCAAGTCAAAACCTGAAGCTAGAATCATAAATGTTTGCGGATTCTTTACAAGTCCTTCTTTCTAGAGATTCACCAAATACTGAGCATCTATGGCAGTACTGTGTCTATTGCTTTTCCGTTAAATTTTTCAGAAACTGGGATCCATTGAGTGTTTTGGATTTAACAGATGGAATGCATTCAAAGTCTGCATTCTTTTGATGGGTATCATTTTACACTATGAATTTCCCTTCATTTAAAAGTACAAAGACATTGGGAATATAAATCTATATTATAAAACACAAGTTGTTCATAAGTAAATTTCATGATTTATTTCATTATTTTTTTCAATTTATATGGGCAGACATTCATGACTCTGGGTTGACGATGTTGAATGGTATAAAATCATAACAAAAGCAGAAAAACAAAAAACACAATCATAAAACAACCGGGCTTAAAAACAATCCCATCGATCACAAATAAACATACAACAATGCACAGGCTCTGGCCCACCTCCTGACCTTCAAGCCTGTTGGGAAAGCTAAGTTTTTAAGGCCTTACCAATTAAGGTCAGGACCAATCTGATCTCCAGTGTATGGTGTTCCAAAAGGTGGGTGCCATGACAGAAAATGTTCCCTTCTTGGACCCAACCAGATTGCATTCCTTAGAAAAGAGAACCTAAACATTTTCTGCCAATCCTAATGGGATGGGTAGAAATGGTGGGGAGAGAGGTGATTCCTCACATAACTTGGCCCCATTTTGTGCTTTTGAAAAAAATAAAAGTGTAATTATGGCAAGATCCCTTCTAACTCTGTTGTTCTGTTGTTCAAATTCAACAAGAGCTAAAGCAAGAGTTCCCAATCAGTAGTCCAGAGACCACTGGTAGAACTTTGAAGGGAACTGCAAATGCTCCGTAGCACAGGGGCATTTTTCTTAATCGCTAAAATCTTGCAAATGCCAAATACTGGGAGTTTTCAAGCAAGAATATTGACAACTCAATGCTTGGAGGGTGCTTCAAATAAAAGTCACTCATCAATTTTTCCTGGAGATTGACAACTTATGATTGTCAACTAGGACAGTGGTCCTGAACCTTTTTGGCTTTTTGGACCAGCAGGGGTGTCAGGATTCCAAGTGATACTCCCATAGCTAACAGAATTCCAAGGCAGGTAGGTTGCTCAAAGAATTGTTTTACTGGATCTATCAAACTGGCACAGATCTGGTGAAAACCGACTCTGAAAGTTCCTGAGGTTTTCACCCAATTAAAAGTAAAAATTCTTCCCTTTCCTCAAACAATCAGTCACATGGTCCAATCAAGGTGCCATCTGATTGCCAGGTAACATCACTCCTCCTCTCTCTGACCACGTGTGAGAATGTTTTATTGTGGCTACAAAACTCCAGCTATCTCTATTCCCCCGTCCCTATCCCTCAACTCCAGTGTGGCAACACTGAAGCAACAAAATGGCTTCTGTCAGGTCAGCTTCAGGGTTGACAGGGGGGAGTGGGGAAAGGGGATGGTTTGATGTGAATGGCAGGCGCTTGTGTACACAGCTCCATTTGCTCAAGGGGAAGGTGCATGTGCCCATGCTCATACAAGTAGAGCTGCGTGCACACAAGTGTTTGCCCGCCACTTGCACAGCCCAGCTCTGAATGGGGCATGGCCTAGGAGTTGGGAACCCTGATCTAGGGGGATCTAGAGGTGGTATTCATGAAGTTCTGACCAGTTCTAGAGAACTGGTAGCAGAAATTTTGAGTAGTTCAGAGAACCAGCACACACCACCTCTGACTGGCCCCGCTCTCATCTATTCTCTGCCTCCCAAGTCCCAGCTGACCGGCTGGATCTTCTTTTGTTGCCTTGCACAGGAGAAGGGAGCTGGAAAGTAGGTTAGTGGGGTGGGGTGGGAATGGAGATTTTGCAATGTCTTTCCTCTGCCACGCCCACCAAGCCATACCCACAGAATCCGTAGTAAAAAATTTGAATCCCACCACTGGGGGGATCTTATATAATATTGAGCCTGGTCTTCAAAACAGTTCATGAAGGGAGGAGTGTACATGAAGGAAATGGTCCAGATGAAGGGAAGAAAGGTAACAACAGAGTTAAAGGATTGGTAGGACTCTCTGGAATCAGAGAGAAAAAGAACTTTATTCAGACTCTTAAGTAAATGCTGACAAAAGATAAGGAATATCCAAAAGCTTTAAGTTTGTTTCAGATAACTACCTTGGCCTTTAAGCTTTCACAATACATTTTATGTACATTTTGAAACAGCCCAGTTAGTTATGCTCAGTGAATGTACACAATAAAGTACATTCCATTGATTTTTATTTAGTTTTGTAATCCTTTCAAAACTGGCTTATCTGTGTGCTAGAATTCATCTTGTCCAAACAGTTATTGTAGCTATTAACAACATGCAAAAGCATCATTAGCCATGGTTTTGTAGATGCTTTTCTTTTTATGTTTCTGATCAAATGACTTGTTCAGGTCCAGCATTGATTGCTCTACAGTGCAGCTGAGAGGAATACATTCCTTTTAAAGGAGCCAAAGCCTTCCTTGCTAAAAGCTTTGAGAGACTTTTCAAATACCTAATCATTTGTAAGGAGATTTTCATGCCTTGTTCTGAGAATTATGTTCTCATTTCCCTCCCATCCCTGTTAATACCAAAGCTTTCACTGTTGATGGCACAATCTGTATAATCAATATACAAAGTGGAGGCTCACTCTGTCTGGCTTTCACACTCATTTTCAAACTAGTTTTAAAATTAATACTGCATAAAATATATCAATATTAGCTTTTCTATCATCACCGGAGTTTGAAGAAAATTTCATAAAATTGCTTACTTGCATGAACTGGCTGCCATGGATTTTCCTCATTTTTTTTTCTGAGTAAATACATTATTAAACAGACACTATTTTGACCAAGTTACGGAAATCCTATGTAGTGTAACTTCTGAACCTGTACACCATGGTGATATTATCCACAAGCTAAATAGTTATTCATATTTCAATCTGCTGACAAAGGTACTTGCTTCCTGGACTATGATTCCCTATTGACCAAGGGATACTTGCACCAAGTTTTATATTAGAATTTTGTTTAAGTGTTCAGCAACCCTCAGAAATTTCCAAGTTGTACCAACTTCTGCAACTTGCACATAGAGATCTCTTCGATGTTGCCCTGGTGATTCTAAATGGATAAATGACAGAGTTGTGCAGGAGCTTTGGGCATCCAAAGAATGATATCTACCCAGATAATATTCAGGATACCTATAATTACAAAAAGAAATTTAAGTATCAAGAGCCCAAACTGATACTTCTCCAGGGCAGAGACCTTGAGAAGCAGGGAACAGTGACTCCGTCTTTTCACAGCATCACCCTCTGTTGGTGTCACATTCGACATGCTAAGTAAATAGATTTCCTCATCCATGATACTCATCAAGTTTAGAATCATTTACTTCTCAACTGCATTGGGATCTGCTCTATTAAGGGAATTGCTCCAGGCCTTTCATCACTTTATTGCAGGTGTTTGCAACTGTTCCTTTCATAGAAGAATAGAATACAACAGAACAGAACAGAATAGAATAAAGAGAGTTGGAAGGGACCTTGGAGTTCTTCTAGTCCAACCCCCTGCTTAGGCAGGAAACCCTAGACCAAATGCTTGTCCAATCTCTTCTTTAAAACCTCCAGTGTTGGAGCACTCACAACTTCTGGAGGCAAGTTGTTCCACTGGTTAATTGTTCTAACTGTCAGGAAATTTCTCCTCAGTTCTCGGTTGCTTCTCTCCTTGATTAGTTTCCACCCATTGCTTTTGTCCTGCCTCAGGTGCTTTGGAGAATAGATTGAACTCCTCTTCTTTGTGGCAACCCCTGAGATATTGGAACACTGCTATCATGTCACCTCAGGACCTTATTTTCATTAAACTAGACTAGGAATGTCAAACTCATGGCTCATGGGCTGGATGCATCACATGCTAGCCCCACCCCCTCCTGCTTTACAAAGGAGAAGAAAGTTCCATTATGTCACATTATGCCGCCGTGATGCTGTGAGTTTGACATCCCTGAACTAGACATACCCAATTCCAGCAACTGTTCTTTATATGTTTTAGCCTCCAGTCCCCTAATCATCTTCGTTGCTCTTCTCTGCACTCTGTCTAGAGTCTCAACTCTTTTTCAATATCATGGCAACCAAAACTGGATGCCTTGTAAAAGACAGCAATGTCTTTTACTGTATGCGTGGATAAGCAAAATAGCACATAGTATTTTAACCTTTGGATGTTGCTGCTTTTGTTATTTGGTGTAGATGTAACCGGATACTGACAGTTTTCAGACCTTTTCCTGGTAATTCTAGGTATGCAGTTTGCCTTTTAGGTGACATATTTACTTTTATTTATTTATTCAAATTTATTAGTCCAACTCCAATGAACTCTGGGCAGTGTAGAAAACTAGGAAAAAACATAAAACAGATAAAAACATGAAACCAAATGGACAGCCCAGACTGAAATAATCTTACAGACATTAAATATCAAACAAGATCCTGGACAAACAATAGTACACCAACCCAAGGCCTGGGACCAAAGACAGGTTTTCTGGAACTCCAGAAAAAGAGGGTGACATCCTGATCTCTGTGAACATGCTGTTTTAGAGCAGAATGATACAACTCACTATGGCCAACTCATTGTGGCCAGCTCACTGCGGCCAACTTGGTGCAGCCAACCTATCATGGTACAACTCATGATGGCCAACTCGCCATAGGACAACTCCCCTTGGGACAATTTAACAATTAAATTTAATTATTTAAAATAAGAAAAAAATATTTTAATTTTTGTAATTCACATTTCATTCTGTCCCTCCTTTTGCAACCTTTCTTTAATGATTCTATTCCACCACTATATTAGAATAACTCTTGGCCCAGCAGCAGTTTGGCGCACGGCAAGTTGGTCGTGATGAGTTGACTGCAGCAAATTGTCATAGGCCCTGGGGCTGCACAGAGAAGACACACATTTTCTTCCACAAAATGACATATATAAATAGAGGGAACCTGGAGTGCACTCATTCTGCTGGAACATCCTGAGTAAGCAGAAACAATTGGAGCCATTTAGCACCTACTGTATGCCATATAGGGCTTTATAACTAGCACTTTGCAAGCCAACTGGAAGTGAATGCAGCTTGTGTAGCAATAGGGAGACTTGGGTACCCCAAGAGGCACATGCTACTTACTCATGCCATTGCATTCTGAAACAGCTGTAGTCTTGGGGTGCCCCAGGTGGAGCACATTGCAATAATCCAGTTGTGAGATGACCAGGCATGAGAAACTATCTAAATATTTAACACTGCTGTGATAATTTCCAAAGAAACCAAATGGAACTGTCATTTTTTGCTATAATGAATAACATCAGCAATAACTTCTTTAAGAAACTGAAGCAGCACAGAAGTAATACTAAATAAACCTTTTTGATTTAAATCTAGAATTATTCTTTAAGCAAATAACAATAAAAACAAGATGCCTTGATGTGTTCTATTTTTATGTAGAGGAGAGCCAAATACAGTGAACCATGTTTTTGAGAATCTGAATTCTAAAATTGTATTTCTCAAGTCACAATTGGGCCATCGTATCAAGAAAATAAGATGAGTGTTACATTTAAACACACACAAAAAATCATTGTGTATATTGCACTAAGTTAGAGTTTATTTGAACAACTGCCTAGGTTCAGATAATTGAGCCCTGGTGGTACAGTGGTTAGAATACAATATTGCGGGCTAATTTTGCCAACTGCCAGCAGTTCAATCCTGACCAACTCAAGGTTGACTCAGCCTTCCATCCTTCTGAGGTGGGTAAAATGAGGACCCAGACTGTTGGAGGCAATATGCTGACTCTGTAAACTGCTTAGAGAGGACTGTAAAGCACTATGGAGCAGTATATAAGTCTAAGTGCTATTGCTATTGTGTATAGGTGATCCTCGACTTACGATCACAATTGTGCCCCAAATTTCCAGTGCTAAGCAAGACAGTTGTTAAGTGAGTTTTGCCCCATTTTATGACTTTTCTTGCCACTGTTCTTAAGTGAACACTGCAGTTGTTAAGTTAGGAACACAGTAGTTAAGTAAATCTGGCTTCTCCATTGAGTTTCCTTGTCAGAGGGTCACAAAAGATGATCAGGTGGATGCTGGGGCACTGCAACTGTCACAAAAAACATGGTGATTGCCAAGCATCCAAATTTTGATCATGTGACCAAAGGAATGCTGTAATGGTCATTAGCGTGAAATATGGTCATAAGTCCCTTTTTTCAGTGCCGTTGTAAGCTCAAACAGTCACTAAAGGAATTGTTATAAGTCAATGACCTGTAAATCATGCTTTACTATGGTTGTGTTCACACAACCTGCTAAGCCAAAACTAAATAATATTGCAGCTTAGCATAAAAGACTGATTCAAGCCAAAGAGATAGAAAGTAGTTAGGAAAGGATGAAAATGTCATGCATTTAATTCCAAGAATTCATTCATCTATTTTCCTTTTAAACTACCTTTAAAAATAGATAGAAATGTGCATTCAACTGCATTTTTATGCATTGTTCCCTTATCTGGATGTTGTATACACATACTGATAAGGAGATGAGGCATATTCTCCCTTGCCTGTTGTTATGAACAATCCAGTTGGAAAACCCACTTAGGCCACTGAGTCCTGCTCTATGCAAGATTTCAGATCAAAGCTGAGAGAGAGGCTTTCTTCTTTAAAAATTTAAAACACAGCACCTGCTATCCAAGATAAAAATCTTTCGGACAATGTGCAAGTGTCTTATGCTGTGGTCTTCTATTCTGGTTGGTAAGATAGGGCTGTCCTGTTGGAGGTCAGCCAATTTACAAAATATTGGCCAGGGGAAGTCGTCATCCTTCTGCATGCTCTCACTTAAGCCCTGAATTTTTGAGCTACTGAAATTCACCTTTAACTGTAAAAGTGCAAAAGAGGAGATGGGGAGCAGAATATACCTGTTACCTGTACAAGTTTTACCTCCTCTACTATCCATTTATCTTCCATCTATAAAGAGGTGTGTGCTGGTGTGCGTGGGGGGGTTTCTGAATGGAGAGGTGCCTTTTGCTAATGAGCTGCTTCTGTTCTCATAGTTAGCACAGAAGGGATCTGCGCCGGTTCATTCATCTTTATACCTACATGAATTCACAGTGTGAAAGGAAGCTTAATGTCTTATCTGAATATCCCTGCCCCTTGTTTTTCCTCTCCCAGCAAAAAGCATACTGAGATACCAAGAAGAAACATGGGGAAAGCCTCATCACAGGCAAAGTAGCAAATTAAACATACTTGCAGCACCTTTGGGTGCAATGCCAACCCATTAAGATCAAAGTGAGCTTTGCCATTGACTTCACTGGGAGGCAGATTGCACACCCGGGGCTCTCTTCTTTGAAGAGGGGAGTTAATAGCTTGTTACTTTAATGAAGCAAAGCCAGTTTAAGGGCACTCCTGGGTGCTAATTCAGCACCGTAGTTAATCTCAAACTGTAGATGTGCACAAAAGGCCAAATCAGATGTGCAATCTAGATTCATACTTGTACAGGAGGAGAAACTCCTTGTAGTCATTTGCATTCTGGAATAGAATAGAATAGAATAGAATAGAATAGAATAGAATGGAATGGAATGGAATGGAATGGAATGGAATGGAATAGAATAGAATAGAATAGAATAGAATAGAATAGAATAGAATAGAATAGAATAGAATAGAATAGAATAGAATAGAATTCTTTATTGGCCAAGTGAATTTGTCTTGGTGCAAATGCTCTCAGTATACATAAAAGATACATTCGTCAAGAATCATAGAGTACAACACCTAATGATAGTCATAGGGAACAATAAGCAATCAAATCATACTAGGAAACAGTCAATATAAATCGTAAGGATACAAGCGACAGTTACAGTCATACAGTCACAAGTGGGAGGGGATGGGTGATAAGAAGTGATGAGAAGATTAACAGTAATAGTAGTGCAAACTTTGTAATAGTTGGACAGTGTTGAGGAAATTATTTGTTTAGCAGAGTGATGGCATTTGGGAAAAAACTGTCCTTGTGTCTAGTTGTTCTGGTGTGCAGTGCTCTATAGTGTCGTTCTGAGGGAAGGAGTTGAAATTGTTTATGTCCAGGATGTGAGGGGTCTGTAAATATTTTCACAGCCCTCTTTTTGACTCCTGCAGTATACAGGTCCTCAATGGAAGGCAGGTTGGTAGCAATTGTTTTTTTCTGCAGTCCTAATTACTCTCTGAAGTCTGTGTCTATCTTGTTGGGTTGCAGAACCAAACCAGACACTTATAGAGGTGCAGATGATAGACTCAATAATTCTTCTGTAGAACTGTATCAGCAGCTCCTTGGGCAGTTTGAGCTTTCTGAGTTGGCGCAGAAAGAACATTCTTCGTTGTGCTTTTTTGATGATGTTTTTGATGTTCTATGTAGGTCAGCCAGGTCTTTGGCCCCTGCATGGATGTTTTTTTTTCCTCTGTTAAGATTGTATTGGCTTCTGGTGACTTCCCCAAGTGTTTTTTTATCACAGGTCCAACTAAGTGGTGGGATTCAAATTGTTTTACCACCAATTCGGTGGGCGTGGCTTGGTGGGCGTGCTTTGCCTAACGTGCACGTGTGCAGTTTTCCTGCAGAGCCAATCAGCTGAGAGGATAAAGAAGAGAAAAGCACAGGGGCAGGTGGGAGGGCTGATCCTGCACTTTTCTTTCTCCTCTCAGCTGATTGTCGCAGGCTTTTTTTCTTCCTGTCAGCTGATCCTCAGAGGCTTGTTTTACTACTGGTTCAGCCGAACCGGGCCGAACCAGTAGCTACCACCACTGGTCCTACTGCACAAGAGGCTACCGGTGATGGATCATTGCTCCACTCAGTCTGAATAATAAGTGGGCTTGAAACCATTATTATTTTCCTTGTCATCTTACCTTATGTGTGCGAACAACTCACGTGCTTACGCTTCCCTCTGTTATGCTTTGAGCCTCTTGGTCCGCTATCCTTCTTTTTGATGGCTGACACCTCAAATCAGCTTAGAAAGACTTGAATGAATAACTCAGGGTGGCATATGCAGCAGGCCCTGGTAACACTGACTCATGCTCTTATTGCTATGGGTTTGAACATGACCTTATTATCTCACTCTACATGGGGCTGCCCTTGAAGACAACCTAAAAGCCGCCCCAGATGGAAGAAGTACTGCCTTCCTGTAGACAGATGAGAGCTCTTATTGTAAAATGACACCAATGCTGCATGATCTGATGATCTGGTGATCTGATCCAAATAGAATCTGCTTATCTGCTACATAAGGGCGGAGAAGGCATGTCGCAAAACCTAACTTCTTGGGATAAGATTATTTTATCTCCAAAGGTCAGAATAGCTCTCTCCCTACTGATGTGTTCTTAAGCCTATAAAGATGGTCCTCTTTATACAGCATTCAGGGTATAAGGAGCCAAAACAGATGGCAGATGTCTAATGCACTGTTTTAAGACTGTTTACTTCTGTGGAATAATGGAGGTATTTTTATTATGAACGTTAAAATACAAGGACCAAATGATGTGCACTATGGCATTTGTGGTTTTACTATTTGTGTTATTTTTATTAGATTGTGAACTGTCTTGAATCTTGAATGGAATCAGCATAAATTGATAGGAATAAACTAACAAAAAATACCCATGTGAAATCAATAGTATTTTCACTTGTATAAAAGAATTTTTCTTTCTCCCTATTTTCCCTCAGTTTTCCAGAACAGATTTATTCTGTCTCATTTTAGATCACAGGTGTCAAACTCGATCACATCACGTGACATTTTTTGCCTTTGTAGAACTGGGGTGGGCATGGCCTACGTGGGACACCAGTTTGACACCCCTGATTTAGATCATACATTCCAGAAAAAAAAAATTTTCCTGAGTAATCCCTGTTCTCTGTAGCAGAATATATTACATCTGTGCCTTTTTTCAAGCTAGCAGAGTTTTCAGCTTGTGAATGGTGACAATAAGGTCTGCATCAAAGCAAACTTCAACCAGCCCCAACAAGTTTCTGAAAGCTGAAGTTTAAATCAGTATCAGGTGACCAACTAACACAGATCAGATTGAAAATTTTAGCTGATGCTTTAATAAAGGCCTGTGGCAGAGTTATGCCATGTGTGTGTCTTAGAAAGAAGTCATACTATATCGAATAGAACTTATCTTCAAGTCAGTGTGCCTAGGAGCAGCATCCTATGTTTAGCAAGCCAGATCAGAGCCAAATTCAAATAATTATAATCAAATATTCCAGGTTATACCATTCCTCCTTTGAGCCCTTTATGGCTACCATAAGCTTCTCATAGATCTTAGCAGAGTTTCTTCCCGCAGTCTCCTCTTTTTAAATCTGAGATGGTCAAAAATGAATCCACAAAGTTCTGAATGCACAGCATTTTATTTAGTTACCTTAATTAAAAAGCAGGTCACTTAAGCTGAGATCCAAGTGTTTGGTTTGTCTCTTAAAGTTTTCTGACTAACTGGGATAGGTCGGTATTAAGGCAAATACAATTCCTGTTTGAGACTTAACCCTTTAGTCCAACATAGTTGGTGAGCATGATTCCAGTCACATGCTCTCCCATATACATGCAATGCATTTGTGAACATGGACTGCCCCATACAGAAGTACTAAAGTACAGAATGCATGCTTGCATGTGAATGTATGCACTGTCTGAAGTGACTTGTGGGCTATGAGCACTTGGAAATGGTAATGTCCCATAACGCCTATAATCTGAGCAGTAAGTCATCATGCTTTTCAAAGTATTTTGGCGTCATGATCAAAGCTTCCATTTTGTAGGAAATAAAGTTTGTTGCACAAAATAAGAGACTTTTTAGAGTTCATGCATATTCCTGGGCTTGCCACATTTTATGTGCCTTATGCTCTAAATTTAACGCAGGCTTAAGCTGTCGGGAAGATTTGAAAGCCCATCCTTTACATTCATCTCTGTATAAGAATGAAAAATATCAATATCAAAAGCAAAGCGTGATTCTGAGTACTGTGAGGCAAGAATCAACCAGGTGTTTTAGGGGAAGAGCATTTTTCCTCAATTGACAAGCTAGTCTTGGTTTTATCTATGTATTTAACAAGTTGGCAAACAAATCACAGATGCCGTCAGCCTGCTTAGCTGTCAATTCTTCTTCTTTATAGCCTAAGTTTACACATCTCCAGTTTTCAGAGACAGCTCACTGTACCTTAGATTTTCAAATTTAGAATGAAAAAAAAATCCAAAATAAGAACATTGAAAAACTACGGTTTGCACCCTGCCGGAAGATCTGAGGCCAGTCGCAAAAAACAGGTGACCAATAAATGGCAGCAAAGAGTTCCTGATTTGTATGTCTTTGCCTGCCCTTCAGCCTATTTGTTTGTTTTGGGTTTTTGCTCCAAGCTTCAAAATTCATGCACTTCCCAGGAAAAAAAAACACTGTTGAGTTTGTCCTCATGGATAGACTTGGTTCACCAACATCCTCCTTATAAAGTCCTCAGATTGATTTTAGAATAGAATAGAATAACAGAGTTGGAAGGGACCTTGGAGGTCTTCTGTCCAACCCCCTGCCTAGGCAGGAAACCTTACACCACTTCAGACAAATGGTTATCCAACATCTTTTTAAAAATTTCCAGTGTTGGAGCACCCACAACTTTTGGAGGCAAGTTGTTCCACTGATTAATTGTTCTAACTGTCAGGAAATTTCTCCTTAGTTCTAAGTTGCTTCTCTCCTTGATTAGTTTCCACCCATTGCTTCTTGTCCTGCCCTCAAGTGCTTTGGAGAATAGCTTGACTCCCTCTTCTTTGTGGCAGCCCCTCAGATATTGGAACACTGCTATCATGTCTCCTCTTTGCTTTTGTTTTGTTTTGACAGGAAAGGAGGAAGCAAATGTGTCTATTTCCAAACAAAGCACTGGATTGAGAGAGGCAACTTGTACCCACAAGAGATTTAGGACCACCAATTCCGCAATTGGCAATATTGGCTAAGCCTGATGGGTGCTGAAATGCAAAACATGTGTTGGACATCAAATTGCCTATCCGACACTGGACTGTATCCATCTACTATTAACTTCTTTTAAGTCTATAGTAGCTATGTAGGTCCCAATGTTCTTGAAAATAAAGATGATACCCAGGACTGACAATTTAAAATAATCTATATACTTTTGTAAAATTAAAAAATCAGGTGTAGAGGAGACATAATGATTGCCATAGAAAATAGTCCACCTTCAGTCATAGGAAATAAAAATGGGACACTCATTGTGTATGTGCAGAGTTCTCCATCCCTTCCATACCAGTGATCTCAGCTGCACTGAAATGCCAGGCAATGATGTTGCGTGCATTTGTGAGAATTCTTGCTTTAGTATGACCCAAAAATCAAAGTCAGTGCATGGATACTGAGAGAAAGGCAGCACTAATGATTTATGATGGGTGTCACTTAAAAAAAAAAGAAAGAAGCTGCAACCTCAGCTCAACCTTGACTGAAGTATCTGTCTTTTACTTCTCTCCTGTTAAAGACTGTCATTCATTCCTTATTATAGGAGGAACAGACCACTGACTTTGGGGACATTATGGTAATTAATAAAGCCTGACCGTACACTGCATGGCTTCATCTTCAGGAACTAAACTACTACAGGAGATAAATTGCAGTCCCAAAAGACTGATGGAATATGCAAGTCCCCTTCCCACAGAACTGGCACCAAGGTGAAAGGTGTTTGTGTCTGTGCATCTGTATATACGCATGGGCCTGCGTGCACATATGCCTCAAGAGGTCTTTGGTGTAACAATGTCCATGCTTAATGCAGAAAATTATAAAAATGGAGGGAGATGTGATTGGATGTCCCACTTCTGGATTAAAATTGGAAGAGGAAGAGAAGATTGGGTTAGGACACAGTTCATTAGGGAGATGTTTTCTTAGTAGGTAAAGCCTCTACCACTGCTATTTGACCCAATGGAGAAAAACATAGTTTCCATTTAGTAACATACATGATTTCTATCCTAGAGGGAACTGGTGGGGCAGCAAACTCTATTTCAAGAAGAAATTTAAATCTCAAGAAAATAGAGTAAGTTAAACTCTTCTTTCCCACCCAGTATGATCAGCCCCTGATATTGGTCTGCTTGAGAGCAGTGAGTGAGTCCATCCATCCAACCACTTACCTTGGTTGTTTTAATTTTGTTTCCAGTGCTGCAGGACCAACCTGTGTAATCTGGAAGCACTTTACATTCCTCTCCTTCCAGACAAGGGTCCATATGACACCACCACTTCTGGATAACAATGGCAGCTGGAAAGCAAAAATGAACTCATTTCAGAACAACATGCAACAAATGGGACCCAGAAAATGCTGCCCGGAAGCAGCTAATAGCTACTGGATCTTTCCACCACTGGCATCTCCAAATGTGTTGAAGCCGCAGGCCAAAAGACACACTAGATGGGAATTCTGGGAGTTTCATTGCCAACACAACTGAAAGTCTATGGAGATTCTCAGTCATGCAGGTCATGGTTGCCACAAAGGTGTTTTTCCCCACCCCTTTTTTTTTCCCAACTGGACTTTCTTGATTTTGCCTGAAGACATTTTGCTTCTCATCCAAGAAACTTCTTCAGTTCTAATTAACTTGTGGGAAAATGAAAGATCCTTTGAAGAGAACAATGTTTACATTCTAGACAGAATAGAATATAACTTTGTTACGGTCTTAGACCAGCAATAGACATCACTATTTACTATATATATATATATATATATATATATATATATATATATATATATATTTATTTATTTTCGTAGATTTTCACTGGTAAAGGTATGTAGGTCTTGGTGTATTCGGTCTTGTCCTGTAAGATTGAGAATACCTTGGCAACGTTCGACGAATTCATCCGTCATCTCAGGCTGGTGTCTTCAGCTTCGTTCTCCTGGGAGAAGTGCGTGATCGTGGCTGTTTTTCCCTTTTAAGCTCCAGAGTTGGCTGTGTTGTTACTTCTTGATTGGTAAGTAACAACATTGAGAAGTAACAACACAGCCAACTCTGGAGTTTAAAAGGGAAAAACAGCCACTATCACACACTTCTCCCAGAAGAACGAAGCTGAAGACACCAGCCCGAAGATGTCTGTGTTGTTCTATCACCAAAAATGGTCACAAATTGACAGCCATAATTCTGTAACCAATTTTTTTCTAGTATACATTGCAGCAACACAGAATTTTGCCACTGCACGCGTAACAGCTGGGTTTGAATCCTGGAGGAGAAAGTCTACATAAAAATTGTCTGCCCTCCCTGGCAATCTCTCTGGTAAGGGGAGAATATACAATGACCTATAAACATTCTAGACAGAGAAGACCAGGAGCTTGAAAGAAGAATCAAAGAAGCGATGTTGAAATTGAATGGAGAGGGAGGTGTATGACAAGGCCTATATCTTACAGTGTAGTCCTTTCAGCAGTCCCAAGGCACCTCCACTTTTATTTATTTTTTTGCACTCTGATTCAGGTGACTCTGAGGACATAAATTAATCCCCAGGTGGTTTCAACAATTAACGGTGTTAGCTACTGGCTGACTGAGAAGAGTATCAGTCTTTTCCATTACCCATCAGTTAGGTAGAATTGAAGAAGCTTCTTGGATGAGAAGCAAAAAGTTTTCAAGAAAAATCAAGACATCAAATCCAGTTGCTGTTTGGAGAAAAGCACCTTTGGGACAACATATCTGAGAAGGAAAAGCTCTTGCTATACCATAGAATCGGTGTAAGCAAGGATAATAAATTGCAGTTCATGCAACAGATTCCAATGAGATTATCCTCCCTGCCTTCTAATCCACTTAATAACTAAGGTTCTCTTGACAGAAAGTTACCAAAAAAACCCATTAAATGCTAGGAAAAGAACATTTTAAAACCACATAGGAAAAAAAAATCAATGTCAGTTAAAAACAACAAAACAGAAACAATATTTCCATGCACAAAGAGAAATTGGCATTTTATTTTCTTCTCCCATTGAGTAGCCCCATCTTTTATTATGCTGGAAATTGCTTCTGAAATTCTATTTTGTTTTCCTTACGGCAGTTTGTGAAACGATGGTCAAGAATAAGGGAAGAGCATTAAGAAAGTTGTTTGAGTCACCCCAATTTCATGAATGAATTTTTAGGCCCAATTATTCTCATATGCATATCCTTAAGGATTTCCTTAGGAGGCATTCTGTAAACAGTATCTATCCCCGCTCCTCACATCACAAGGATCTTCAAAAAGAATCCACACATCTCATTTTTCCAATTCTCCAAGCTATGGTTTGAAAGGAACTTCTGAAATGTATGCATTTAATTATTCACTGATATTTGTATTCTGCTCCACTCTGGAGATTCTAAGTGGCCAAAATGCAGATCATCAGACAGATTTAAAACATTTGAGACATTGCGTTTTTTTTTTTTAAAGACCCAGGTCTTTTGTTCTGTGAAATAACCACTGGACTGCTCTGGAATTTGGAGGACGTTCCATAGAGATAGGATAGCTGTTGAAAAGGACTGGTTCTTCTGCTCTTGATCCTACTGTGGAGGGATGCCTCAAGTCCAAAAGAATCCCTCATCATCTCATCAGACTTTGCCCCAGTTACTTCCTTTGGTTCTGCCAATGTGTCCAGATCTGAACAAGATGGAATCCAGAGGAGCAATTTTATCAGAAAAGTGTTTCATCTTTCAAATCAACCTAAAGAAAGAGATTCTGAGCTGTCCTTACTTGCTGCTGCTGGATGGCATTCCCTGCCAAGAACCTTTCCTACCTGTGTAGTCCATATCTCCTCTTCTCTGCCATGTTCTTTTCTTACCATGAACACAGTCCTAATTTTCCATTTCAGTGAAGTGGATAGAGCTCCTTCCTCAACAAACTTCTGCCTCTTACTCAAAGAACTGCAAGCTTATCACATTGTGCCCTTGACACACAATGACAAAATTCCAGGAGGGAGAATGGCAAGTATTTGAGGGTTTGATTTCCTCATTTGTAGGGGAAAGTGATCCCTTATCCAGCCACGAGAATTGCCTCCTATTTCCTCCAGTCCTTCCTTTCTTTCCTTTTGTGAATACTTTAATAGAAGATGCCTTGGTTTCTACAAAGTACAGCTTGCTCCAGCAAACTTTGGATAAAACAAATCACTCTGATTTAAGATTACAAACCTGGAATCCACAGCTACAATTTGATCACCACCTTATGGCTGTGACCAGAGGGGCCTTTGCAAAGGTTCGCCTGCTGCACCAGTTGCGACCCTTCCTGGATCAAGGGGCTTTACACACAGTCGCTCATGCCCTTATCACCTCCCGATTGGACTACTGCAATGTGCTCTACATGGGGCTGCCCTTGAAGAGTACTCGGAGACTTCAGCTGGTGCAAAATGCGGCCGCGCGAATGATTATGGGTGCACCTAGGCGCACCCATATAACACCTATCCTCCGCAGGCTGCATTGGTTACCGGTGGTCTTCCGGTGCAATTCAAGGTGCTAGTGACAACTTTTAAAGCCCTTTATGGCTTAGGAGCGGGATACCTTCGAGATCGCCTACTGCTACCTTATGCCTCCCAGTGCCCGGTTAGATCCCACAGGGAAGGCTTGCTCCAGATACCGTCAGCCAGACAATGTCAGCCCACGGGTGAGGGCCTACTCTGTGGCGGCACCGTCCCTTTGGAATATGCTCCCTGTGGAGATTAGAACCACCCCCAATCTACTTGCTTTCCGCAAAGCCGTTAAGACCTGGCTTTGTCGGAAGGCATGGAACTCTTCCCTCTTGTATGTTTGGATGGTATGAATGAGTTTTTTTATTTTATATTGTATAGGCAACTGGTTTTATTTTGTTGTACGCTGCCTCGAGTTCCCTGATGGGGGAAGAGAGGCGGGATATAAATTTAATAAATAAATAAAAATAAATAAATTGGCTATAATCATGCTATGTTGATTCACATATTATCATCAAATTCAATTCAATTGTGTGCGTAGTTACAGTTTTGATGTGTGTGTATCCCACCTTTATCATTTTCACAAATATGGTGAACATATCCAACCCACTCTCCTCTTCCTATTATCCCCACAACAACAACCCTGTGAGGTGAGTTGGGCTGAGAGAGAGAGTGACTGGCAAAAAAGTCACTCAGCTGGCTTTCATGGCTACGGCAGGATTAGAACTCACAATTTCCCTCTTTCTAGCCAAACTGGCTTTCCAGTTTACTATCCAGTTTACTCTACTATCCAGGTAGGGAATTGAAGAAGAAAAGGATAAAGTAGAACAAAAACAAAAAAACCACCCACCATCAAAGCTGTAAATGTATAGAGACAGGCTTTTGCACCTCTAACTGCCCCCACCATGTACAATTACATCCATGCCCTGGGAGGGAAGATTTAAATTGGTCTTGGATGTGGATACTGGCCATACAGAAAAATCTCTGCAGGCTACTATAACTGCTATTATTATTCCTACTTAAAGATAATTCAAGGTATTTTTCAGTGGTGTCTTTCAAATATTGTGTTTATTACAAGTTTGTGGTGTGTAGGTTGAGAGAGGGAGAGAGAATGGCTCAAGGATACCTAGTGGTCATAAGATAATTTGAAGCTACATTACCTTCAGTCCAAGTCCTAAACACTAACCAATTTACTGTATATGAAATGTGACTTATGACTGATGCTGTTCCTACTTTTGATCTAAAATAGCTACCGTGTTTCCCCGAAAATAAGACACTGTCTTATTTTTTTTTTGGCTCCCAAAAACACACTAGGTCTTATTTTCAGGGTAGGTCTTATATTTTTTTTTAATAAAAAAACAGTTACCATATTCATGTAGAACAATGTACATTTATTCATGTACGAAACCACGAACAAATCGCATACCGTGTTTCCCCTAACATAAGACACTGTCTTATAATTTTTTTGGCTCCCAAAAACACACTAGGTCTTATTTTCGGGGTAGGTCTTATTTTTGGGGTAGGTCTTATTTTCGGGGTAGGTTTTATTTTCGGGGAAACACGGTATATTGAAATCTGTTCTTCATTATTAACCTATAACCCAAAAAGCTATTCTTGGGTTGTTCTTCAGAAAGTGCTACAAGGAAAGGACTTACCAAGCATGCCACTCAAGTATAATGTTAATGCAACCGGGTGGTTAAGATGCTGGCCTAGAAACCTGGAGATTGTGAGTTCTAGTTCTGCTTTAGGCATTAAGAACGGCTGGGTGATTTTGGGCCAGTCACTCTTTTTCAGCCCAAATCACTTCAAAGCATTGTTGTTATGGTGAAAATAGGAGGAGGAAAGAGTATTAGGAATGCTTGCCACCTTGAGTTACGTATAAAGTAATAAAAACGGGATCAAAATCGATTAAACAAACAGCCTTGTGATATGGTCCAGAGAAGAGGCATACCTAGGTACCAGCTCTAACTGTATTGTAAGATTAACAAAATAACAGTTAGAAGGGACCCTGTTCAAGCAGGAGATCCTATACCGTTTAATACAAATGGTTGTCCAGTCTCTTTCTAAAAGCCTCCAGTGATTAACTACCCACCACTTCTGAAGGCAAGCCATTCCACTGGTTTATTCTCACTGTCAGGAAATCTCTCCTTCGTTCTCCTTGGTTAGTTTCCAACCATCGCTTCGAGCCTTGCCTTCCAGTGCTTTGGAAAGTAGGTTGACCCCTGCTTATGGCAGCTCCTCAAATATTGAAACACTGCTATCACGTTGCCTCTAGTCCTTCTTTTCACATTACACGAACATTTCAGATTACAGTAATAGAAACTTGCAAATCTGAAAGTACAACTCTCCCACCTCACCTTTAGAGTCCAAGAAACTAGGGAAGATCCATCCTGAGAAGTTTGCCATGCCCACATTTCTTCTACAGGTTCAGATGCCTCTTATTTGCCTGTTGCCTACTCTGTGACTCCTCCTCCTGCCTCCCAGGTTATTCCCTCATTGCCCACATAAAATAATCAGGACACAACCTCAGGAAGCAAGAATGGCTTTCAATGCAGTATCCTAATGCAACAAGCTAAAAGAATATGGGAATGTTTGCCAACAGTGCAATTTCAAAATAATCAACTGACGATTAGCAGCTGTATGTCTGTTTTACAATATGTGTATACATCTCACGCAGCAAGACTCCGGACAGCATTCAAGGAACAACCAGAAACAGAATATTTCAAACCTGTTAAAAACAGCCACACCAACAATCATAGCATGGATGAATGCCCACAGTCAGCCTAGAGACCAACTGTCTGTTGAAACAAAATGATTCTCCAGACAGGGAATGCGGATCACTTAAAATGATAGTAGTGTGACATTTTGCATCTTTGAGGAGGGGGTGAAGCGAGTGAGAAAGAAGAAAAGAGATCTCATTAGAAGATACTAAATTTTCAAGGTGTTTGCATTGCTGTAAAACCCATCAATATGGTGGGTGAGGAGGAGACTGCACATATCTATATGAGCCACGGTGGCGCAGTGGTTAGAGTGCAGTACTGCAGGCTACTTCTGCTGACTGCTGGCTGCCTGCAAATTTGGCAGTTCAAATCCCACCAGGCTCAAGGTTGACTCAGCCTTCCGTCCTTTTGAGGTGGGTAAAATAAGGACCCAGATTGTTGGGGCAATACGCTGATTCTGTAAACCACTTAGAGAGGGCTGTGAAGCACTGTGGAGCAGTATTAGGTCTAAGTGCTATTGCTATATCTGCTCTTCCTACATTGTCACAAGCACCCTGGAGACCATTTCTCACCTTTGCCACCCTGGTGACTGAAAATTACATGGTTGCTTCATCCATACCTTAGTTATTGATATGAACTGACTCCTTGTCCCTGGATTATAGGAAAATGCTTTGAATATCGTGGATATTAAATTAACAATTTGTCCAACTCACTGGGCAATTCGTGGAAAATGTGTTCATGATGTATAACAGAGCAAACAGAATTTCTGCGCCTTTGGTTCAGTGTTTCTTAATCTTGGCACACATACCAGCTGGGGAATTCTGGGAACTGAAGTGAACACATTTCAACGTTGTCAAATGTGAGAAACATTACTCTAGTCAAAGTGCTTTCTCACAATCTTAACCACACATTTGCTTGATCAAAGAACGTATCATGACAGAGGTCAGGAACATGTACTTCCTCTGAACACAAAAACAATTCTGCCGGATCAGACCAAGGTGTACTGCAACATCTGAATTTAGTGTTTTATTTCTCACAACAGACAAGCATAATAAGCAGCACCTGCACTTATTCTAGGAACGAGCTTTGTTCTTTCCTCAATCCCCAAATCTCTCTGAAACAGCCAGGTCATTAACAGCTTTCTAAATGTTAACAACTAGGATACTGTTCTTATTTCTGAGACTGCCTGCTTCCATAGAGAAAGCACTCAAGTCCCCTGATCGTTTTTGATTGTTTTCTTTTCTACTTTCCATCCTCCCCCTGCTTTATCCTTTTCACAAAGCAAAAAATCAGAATTGTCCATAATTCTCCAGGTAGAAATGTATCATGGAGTTGTAAAAATGCATAGGTACTTTTGTTTTGATTCCGTTCCTAATGATCTCTAACCAGGAGCATTGCCTTTTTCACAGGTGCCGTGCATCAAGTTAACATCTCCAGCTGAGGATTGTGACTTTTAAGATCTTTTGCCTGATGAGCTTCTGATGTCCCAGATTTCCTCAGCATCTATGTAAAAGTGAAGAGTTTTGGTGCAATTGCATTGCTTTACCTCTATTCAAAACACTGAAGTGGGTTTTTGATTTGGTTGACCACTCACACAGTTTAAAGAAATCTTCACAATCACATTTGGATTTTTTTTTCTTCCCTGGAATCTGGAAGATACAGGCAGTCATTATTGCAATTACTGTAATTTGTTACTGTGGTTACTGTAATTCCAAGGTAAGAAGCAGTTACCAGTTGCCATTATGATTCTAAGCACAGTACAGCACACTTCCAAAATTTGTGTCAGGCTCAGTGACCAAGGAAATGTACTTTTGGGAGGAATCTCACCTGCCTATTTCAGGATATGACTTTGTGCCTCAACACTTTATTTTTGTCCTAAGCCTTGCCATCTCTGTAGAACTAAACTTGTCCTATGCTCTCTCTCAATCTCACAAACTTTACCAGGGTTTAATCTTTTTCACTGAATAACCTTTTGCAGATTCCCTCAATTCTATGCATGGATAAATGTAAGCCTCCTCTTGGTTATTTAACAGGTGGCCTCAATTAATAGCAATAGCACTTAGACTCATATACCGCTTCACAGTGCTTTACAGACCTCACTAAGCTGTTTACAGAATCAGCATATTGCCCCCCAAATAATCTGGGTCCTCATTTTACCCACCTCGGAAGGATGGAAGGCCAAGTCAATCCTGAGCTGGTCAGGATCGAACTTCTGATAGTGGGAATGCAGCGTTAGCCTGCAATATTGCAATCTAACCATTCAAGGTTTTGGTTTTAACATTCAAAGTCCTACATGGCATGGGTCCAGGATATTTACGAGAACGACTTCTCCCAGCCTCAAATACCAGCCGCACGGTCGCACAGGCGGGTCTCCTCGGGTGCCCTCCGCGACTCAATGTTGTTTGGCGGGGACCCGGGAGGGCCTATTCTGTGGCGGCCCCCACTCTATGGAATTTTTCCGCTGGAGCTCCGCTGGCTCCCGATCTCCGCACCTTCCGCCACGAGCTAAAAACCTGGCTGTTTTTACAATCTGGGCAGTGTTGACCCTTGGGGTCGTTTACGTAATTTTGGGGTTTTAATAATAATACTAATATTAATTCGGCTTTAATTTAATATATTTTTAAGTAACTTATTGTTGTATTCTATTTTAGTTGTGAGCCGCCCCGAGTCCCTTGGGAGAGGGGGCGGCATATAAGTCGAATTAATAAATAAAATAAATAAATAAATAAATTATGGCTGTAATATGTTGACAAATAGGAGATATAACCAGAGAGCAACAATATTGAAGAGCTCAGCAAATCTATGTCTGGGTAAGTTGCGATGTAGTGCGATATAGCTGAAACTGAACTGCTGAAATTGTTGTAATCCTTGCTTGCTTCATTCATTCATTGCATTGCAACATTTTCTCGATGGAAGCAATTTTCACCTCACCCTTCTTCCTGAACTTCAGGCCCTGTAAAGAAAATGCCGGCTTGGCACCTGTACAACTGCTTCTCACTAATATGCAAAAATAGGGTGAGATAGAAATACTTTTACTGGTTTCCACTGGAAGAGCAGTGCTAGGCTGAAAAAAAGTGACAAATACTATGCAGTATATACTGCTTTACAGTGCTTTACAGTCTCTCTAAGTGTTTCTCAAAAAAGTGACAAATACTATGCAATAGCAACAGCACTTAGATTTATACACAGCCTCTCTAAGCGGTTTACAGAGTCAGAATATTGCCCCCAACAATCTGGGTCCTCATTTTACGCACCTCAGAAAGATGGAAGGCATATATATATATATATATATATATATATATATATATATTTCCAATCTGTATGCATGTGTGTTTGTGTGTGTGTGTGTGTGTGTGTATGTACGTATGTATGTATGTATACATATTGTTCCCATCTGTAATGTGTGTGTGTGTGTGTGTGTGTATGTATGTATGTATGTATGTATGTATGTATGCATGCATGCATGCATGCATGCATATATGCAGATGGAAACAAGGTCTTGCATGGTGAATAGAACACAAGGATGGGATGACTGTTCTTTCCTATGTATAATTAGAGCAAAACATTCCCCACTCACAAACCTAGATCCCAACCATCCTACCAATGCCAATATAGATTTCCCCCCTTCCTTATCTACTTGCAGTAGAAGAGAGGGAAATTAGACTCCAAGTGTTCTCTCTTCCCTCATACCTGCAATTTGAATCACAACAGTTATATGTCAAGCAAATATCTAATTCATCAACATTGCAAGATTGCTTATCTCCACTGCTTTGCTGCACCACATTGCCGATTACTTTTTTCTGATGCCTTAGTAGGAGACAGCAGCTGGCTGACCATGGTTTGGGCTGCGTGGGGTCAGGTCTATTTAGGACTGGGATGGGAAATATTGGGACATATTGGGAATATTTGAACATGGACCAGACTAGAAGCTGTAAATGGAGAAGGTGATGGCCAACCACTTCCGTACTATTGCCATATCTGTACAATCACTGGAATCCAATCTTGACTCAGAGGAAACTTGTTCTCATCTTTACCTTTGTCTGACAGTATGCATGGCAAAGAACCCAACCGGTTCTCATCATTAACAGAGAGAGGTATAGTGGCACCATTAAGGCTGAACCATGGGGCAAAAGTGGCCTGAAATCCTGAAGCTGAAAGGGAGCAAAATAACAAGGGGTCTTCTAATGAATGTTGGTAGATCACCCTCCTAGATATAAGAGCACCTAGAGTATTTCCTCTTTCCTAGCCATCTTTCCCAACCAGTTTTCTTAATACTCTTTTTTTGAAGGGGAAGAATGTATCTTTGTTAGCAGAGCAATCAGGTTTGCTGTACAACTGCAATTCCAGCACAGGTAGTTCTTGACTTATGACTGCTCATTTAGCAACTGAAGTTACAAGGAAACCCCAAAAGGTACTTAAAATCTGATTTCTGAGTTCCAATGATCTCTCTCTCTCTGTCTCTGTCTCTGTCTCTGTCTCTCCCTCCCTCCCCCCCCTCACAAACACACACACACACACACACACTCATGCAATCACATTTTGGGCACTTGACAATCACTCTGCTCTCCTCTCAACTGCACATCCCATGGTCATGTGAACACAATTTTTGCCTTTTTTGCTTATTTCTGGTGTTTACTTCCAGCTTCCAGCAAAAAATAAAAACAACACCCGTTGGATGAAATAGCTTCTCTTAACGACTACTGTGTTCACTGAATGACTGCCACAAAGAAGGTCATAAAATCAGATGCAGTCACGTGATGACCTGCTTAACAATCACAATGTCTTAACCGTTGTAATAACATTACAGTAACAAGTTAAGGAATACCTTTAGGGCAAAAAGAGAGACGACCCCCCCCCCTGTGGTCCTGGCAAGTGAAGTTCTCTTTCAACATGATCCCTTGCGCCTAAAATGTTGTGGGTGAATTCCCACTACAGCCCACAAAGCTTAACTGGCATACACATTGTATTCATTATCAAGTGAATAAAATAAACAAGGACTATACAGTGCACCATTTTGGAGTATGCCTTTCCATCAAGGCAGCTCAGCATCTTGTTTATGGCAACCAATTGGTATACAGGTAGTCCTCGACTTACAACAATTCATTTAGTGACCATTTGAAGCTATAACAGTACTGAAAAAAAGTGGCTTGTGACCATTTTTCACACTTGGGGTCATGTGGACCATCTTTTGTGACGTTCTGACGAGCAAAGCCAATGAGAAAGCCAGATTCACTTAATAACCGTGTTGCTAATTTAACAACCTCAGTGATTCACTTAACAAATGTGGCAAGAAAAGTCATAAAATGGGGGGCAGATGTCACTTAACGAATTTCTCACTCAACAACAAAAATCCTGGGCTCAACTGTCATCCTAAGTTGAGGACTTCCTGTACGCATGCGGTCATAATGTCAATTTGTCAGCCCTTTAAAGTAGGCCAAGAAATAGCTACAGCAGAAAATTGAGGAATGCCCTTTATTAGGTTAGAATGACAAATTTTAAACAATCTGCCCAAGTTTCACTCCCTCCCATCAAGAAAATTAAGAGTTAATTTTTAGTTTCCTTCTTCTGTCTTCCTCTTTCTCAAGAGTGATCAATCTTCTCTGCAACTGTGGGTCATTCTTTCCTGCAAGGTCAGCTGTACCTACCTTCCTTCCTTTACACAACTTACACCCATTTAGACTGATTAAGTTTCTTAGTCATAACCAGGTATATGTAGAACTAAGTCTCACTCTGCTCGGCTGCAATCTATATTCCTTTAATTTTGACAGGAGTTAACCAGCTCCAGGGCACCACGGCAAGCAGACAGTTCCTTCTAATAACCAGTCTACTTTTTCATTTTTTCATTGTAGTGGTTCATATTGAGGTTTGTGAAATGAGCTGGCAGGGTAGCTGGGTGACAACTTTATAATCCTTGTAATCTGATTGAATGGAAGCTATTCATCAGTTCAAATAAAGTTACCAGACAAGATAGTGGTTCACAAAACAAACTCAATTAGAAACTGAAATATGAAAACAAATATTAACTTGGTTAGCTATTATTATTTCTCATGTCTGTAATATCTGAACCTTCACTCCTGGTTAGAATTCCTCATTCTACAGAAGGGATATCAAAATCCCTCTTCTTATATGTAAAGATGAAACAGCAGGTTATTAAATCATAGGGCACTTTTTTGCTTCAACATCTAAATTAGCTTAACTGACAGCAGATTGATAATGGTAGACTTGCTAGCTTGGTGCTGATGCAATTATTTCATTCCCCCTGTGCATTTCAGTGCAGGCAGCAGCTAGAAATAATTTTATATCTGAAGTTTACTTAATATCAAATACCAATAATCTCTCCAAAGTCTGCCTGTCTCAAACCCTAACCTTAACCGTGTGTATGTTTGGTGCACGTGCGCACATGCACACATTAATATTTTTTTCTGGTTTAAACAGTTATTCCAGGAGAAAGCTGCACTTTCTCTGTAAATCACCCAGAGTCAATGATTGAGATGGGAGGCTATGGCAACTGGATAAATACATAAAAAATAAAATAAATAAGTGACCTGCTTGGGGCAAATTTAAAAAAAAATAGGTGGGTGGAGGGAATCCAACACAACTTTCTCTTCCCCTAACTTAAGGCTTAATTTAGTTTAATGCTTCCAAGTCATTAAACCCGGTAACAGTATCTTAATTTTGTCAAATTAGCCCTCTAAATCTTGGCAGCAAATCTGCAGAATTTCTGCAAGGCTCCAGGATGTAGAATGTACCATTGGAGGAATACCTGCATCTCTCTCAGGGTGTCTATCGAGGGCTTATCTTATAAATGGGGGTAACAGTTTTGGACCTAAAGGCTACTTGTGGTTCCAGGTTAGGCTCCCACCCACTCCAGCCAGACTACATTGCATATGATGCACACGCATCTATTCACCTAAGGGGTCCTTGGTGCTGTCTGATCTTGCTTGTTTTGTTGCAGACATTTCATTATCCAAACTAGGTAACATCATCAGTGCTAGGCTGGGTTGATGTTACCTAGTTTGGGTAATGAAAGTCAACCCTGAACTATAAATATTCTTCTTTATTGGTATCTATTCACCTTTTCATCCTTCTTCCCAAGGAGGCCTACCCACAAACCAAGGGAGCATCATTGTTTTCCCAAAGCCACTGGAAAAATCTTTAGCAGGAGTATAATGTCAGTATAAATAAGGCTCATTTCCCTCACTGCAGCTCCCCTCATAACAGGATTCTATTCTAGGCATTAGTATTTGCTATCACCGGAGAAGACAAACTTGGAGTTTCCCGAACAATTGGGTCTTTCTTCCAGAGATAAACTTTCTCACAGAATCAAATGTGTATGTGTTATGTATGTAGGTTTAAATGTTATTGGTTTATTTGAATTGGTCTTGTAAAATGTCAAATGGTATTGGTTTAAATAGTGCGGGAAGAAACCCTGCACTCCCATTGGCTAGCAGCTACGGCTGCCGGCTATAAGAAGCAGCCGTAGCCTTACCCGGACGGGTCCATTCGAGCTGTTGTCATTAATAAAGTCTTTTGCTGGAATTCCTCGCCTGACTCTTCATGCAAACTTAACACTGGCGACGAGGAGGGATCTCCCTGAAGAGAAGACGACGCGACGAACAGCAACTGAGCGAGATGGCTGCGCTGAACACCCCCAGCACCGCTCGATCCGGCGACGGAAGACTGGGAATCGTATGCAGACCGGTTCCACATGTTCCTGGAAGGGAACGATCTCGCCGGCATCCCCGAGAGACGGAAGAGGGCGGTCTTTCTCACACACTGCGTCCGCAGTTTTCAGAATGGCGAAGGCGTTGGCGGGAGCAGCAGAATTGAAGGTAATAGAATGGCCCGAATTAGAAAGACTTTAAGAGCCCATTACGCCCCACAAGTATCGTGCCTCATTAAGAGACACTAATTTTACCGTCGGGATCAAGGGGATAGCGAGAGTGTTAATGACTTCGTGGCAAGTTTAGGGACATTGGGGTGCTTGTGACTTTACCAACGTAGAAGAGGCCATGCGTGATCGGTTTGTTTTGGGCCTTAAAGATAAGATCTTACAAAGCAAACTGTTAATGAAACCAAAAATCACGCTTAAAGAGGCTATTGAAGAGGCTGTTTCAGCAGAAGCCACCAAGTCCTCAGCTGCGGCCATGAAAAAGATTAACAAGGCCTCGAGCCAGGCCTCAAGCCATTCTGATGGGGAAAAATCCTCAACAACTCATTGCAAACAAATAGACTCTGATTCGGATAGCAGTGAGGAAGAAGAGGGGATTTTTAAGCTCAGAATGGAGAAGAAAAGAAAAGACTCTGAAAAACAGGCAAGGATTCGTTTGCAGAGGATGTGGGGGGCCACCCCCGCACTGAATGCAAGTTTTTTGACTCCATTTGCCTACGTTGTGAGAAACGGGGTCATATAGCCAGAGTCTGCAAATCATCCAGAACTCCACCATTCAGGAAGAAACTTCCTGAGGAAGATTTTAAGCCCAACAATTTAAGTGGAAAAATGGGGCGAAATTCAAAAGCAAATGGCAAGAGTGAAACTCACCAAACAATATCCATTGGTCATTCTTCACATTTAAATAGCAGAAAAGTACATGTGAAGGTGTTTATTGAAGGGAGACCGTGCCACATGGAAGTGGACTCAGGCTCTTATTTATCTATGGTGTCATGGGACACTATACACAGACTCTTTCCAAGAATTCAGAAAAACATTTCCAGAAGCAAGCACTGACCCTCAAAGACTACCAAGGGAACAAGATTCCAGTAGTTGGAGCGAGGGAATTCAACGTGCAGTTTAAAGGCCACACCAAACGTTTGCCACTGACCATCGTGGACAAGGATCGCCCAAGTTTGCTGGGACTTGAGTGGTTCAAGCCACTTGGCATCGAGGTGACTGGCATCCATCACGTGAGCAGTTCTGACTGGGAAGAGTCATTGAAGTCTGAGTTTCCAGAGGTCTTCAGCGAAGGACTGGGCAAGTATATGGGGACCCCTATTGCTTTCAGTTTAGACCCCAAGGTGCCCCCAATTCGTTAAAGCCCAGGAGGGTCCATTTGCTTTAAAGGAAAAAATTGATGCACAATTAGATAAACTCATCGCCCAGGGGTTTTGGAACCTACTGACCACTCCAGATGGGAAACACCCATAGTCACACCAGTCAAGGCTGATGGGTCAGTGAGAATCTGTGGTGACTACAAGGGGACACTTAACCATGCGCTGCAGCAGAGCGCATACCCTGTACCTGTTGTGCATCATCTGCTCCATTCCCTTGGCAGGGGTACAGTATTTGCTAAACTGGACTTAGCTCAGGCATATCAACAATTAACAGTTGATGATGCCACTGCAGAGGCACAAACAATTGTGACTCATAGAGGTGCCTTCAAATGTAAAAGACTACAATTTGGAGTAAGCGTGGCACCTGGCATTTTCAAAGTCTTATGGAAAGAATGTTGCAAGGACTGCCAGGGTAGTGCCTTATTTTGATGATGTGTTAATCTCTGCTGAGAATGACACTCAGCTTCAAGAGAGACTCAGAGAAGTCCTTACCAGATTCAGAAAAGCAGGTTTGAAAGTCAAGGAAGATAAATGCACTCTCAAAACAGACAGAGTTGAATTCCTGGGGTACATGATTGATAAACAGGGCATCCACCCCACTGATGCCAAGGTTAAAGCGATCAAGGAAGCCCCTAAACCTCGTTGCAAGTCAGATCTGCAAGCCTTCTTGGCCTTATTAACTTTTATCACATGTTTCTACCTCACAAAGCATCTATTGCTGAACCCTTACATCGTTTACTGATAAGAAGGGCTGGGATCTGGGGGCGGAAGGAACAGTCAGCATCTAACAGTATTAAGAGACTAATCACGTCTGATGCTGTGTTGATTCAATTCTCTGAGAATTTACCTGTTGTTCTGACTTGTGATGCATCCCCTTTTGGAGTGGGAGGGGTTTTGAGCCACAGGCTTCCCAATGGCCGGGAAGCCCCAATTGCATTCTACTTGCACGCTGTCCAAAGCAGAGAGGAACTACAGCCAATTGGACAAGGAGGCTTTAGCAGTTGTTGCAGCTGTTAAGAAATTTCATGAATATCTGTATGGCAGGTCATTCACCATTGTTACAGATCACAAACCTTTGCTTGGCATCGTGGCAGGAGACAAACCTACACCTATTATCCTGTCACCAAGAATGCTGAGGTGGACTGAATTTCTTGCAGCCTACTCCTACAAACTGATTCACAGGCCTGGCAAGGACATTGGACATGCTGATGCACTGAGTCGTTGCCCACTACCTTGCCACAAGGAGGACTGTGAACTTGAGACTCACACCTTTTTCCTGGAGACCGTTGCTAAGCTTCCAGTCCATGCTGCTGAGATTGCCAGAGAATCTGCCAAAGATGCTGTGTTGGCACCTATTATGGGCTGGATTAAAAAGGTTGGCCTCTTCAAGATCTACCTCACTTTGCCAACCTTTCAAATCCAGGCAAACTGAATTATCTGTATTAAGAGGATGTATTTTGTGGGGTAACAGGGTGGTTATTCCTGCAAAACTGCAAAGGGAGGTTTTGGAAATGTTACATGAGGGTCATCCTGGGATTGTAAGGATGAAAGGTTTGGCCAGGAGTTATGTATGGTGGCCAGGTATTGACAAAATGGTTGAAAACTGGGTTGCCTCTTGTCCCAATTGCCAGGTAGTCAGGCCTGCCCCACCTCACGCCCCCACACAGGAATGGGAATGTCCTAGGGGCCCATGGTCTAGAATCCACATTGATTTTGCAGGCCCTACAAGAGGGCACACGTTTCTAGTAATTGTAGATGCATACTCCAAATGGCTAGAGGTTATTCTCATGACTTCTACTACTACTGAGGCTGTTATCAAGCAGCTCAAAAAGCTCTTTGTAACCCATGGGTTACCAGATGTCCTTGTCTCTGACAATGGCCCTCAATTCACGTCTAACATTTTGAATCCTTTCTAGCTCAACAGGGCATCAGACATGCCCTTACAGCCCTGGGCACCCTTCGCCAACGGCGGGGAACGTATGGTACGCTTTACCAAAGAAAAGCTTCAGCAGCTGGGTCCTGGGACATCTCTGAGAAGCTTGAAAGCTTAGTGTTCAGCACATCACTCCTAGCCCATCAACTAACTTGTCCCCAGCAGAGTTGTTAATGGGCAGGAAACTTAGGTCTTCCTTGACCGACTTCATCCCACTTATGCACCCAATACACCACTGATTCCACTTCCAAAGTTCGTTCTTTCAGTGTGGGAGATTCTGTCTATGCTAGGAACCTTACAGGTGAACCTTTGTGGATTCCTGCTGAAATAACTCACATCACTGGCCCTCTTTCTTACAGGGTTCAAAGAGGATGGCCTCCTCTGGAGCAGGCACATTGACCAACTTAGATCCCGGTTCACTCAGGAACATCGCCCTGTCTCTCTCTAGGTCCCTCACCTGATGTCTTCTAGGGGAAGGGAGGAACAGGAGGAATATCAGCAAACAGGAATCAACCCTTGTGTAACGAGCCATTGCGACAGGAACCATCCCGAACCCTGTCACAATGCCAAGATCCATCTTAGAAGTAGAGTCATTACGACAGGAACCATCCGAACCCTGTCACAATGCCTAGATCCATCCTTAGAAGTGGAAGATTGTACATCACTACCAGACTTGGGTGTTGACATTGGAATGGAGATGGGTTGGGAGGAGAGACCAGATTCTAACAGTCTAACAGGGTCTTCTTTCACAGGAAGTCCTAACAGGGAAATGTCAGCAGACACATTTCCTCTCACTGGGTGAGAACAATAAAGATTCTGAACCACGAAGGTCTCAACGTACACGTAAGAGCCCCACCTATTTAAAGGAATACATTAGATAGGTTGGGGTTTGGTATGGACTGAACCTAGTGGGGAGGGGTGTTATGTATGTAGGTTTAAATGTTATTGGTTTATTTGAATTGGTCTTGTAAAATGTCAAATGGTATTGGTTTAAATAGCGGGAAGAAACCCTGCACTCCCATTGGCTAGCAGCTACGGCTGCCGGCTATAAGAAGCAGCCGTAGCCTTACCCGGACGGGTCCATTCGAGCTGTTGTCATTAATAAAGTCTTTGCTGGAATTCCTCGTTTGACTCTTCATGCCAATAAAACAGTATGCATGTTTCTTTTCTTTACAGGTAAATAAGGATACGAATAACACCAACCACAATAATACCAACTTCACATTTGCTGAAGACATTTCAATGGGATCAAGAACTATTTCAGCCCTACTGCAGTGAAACATTTCAAAGTAGTTCTCCTAAAATTATTTTCTTTTTTTTTAAAAAAGGAATGGACATATTTTCAAGGGAGACTTTAGGGCAGGCCTGCAATGGACCCAATGCGCCAAACACTGGCCATGCCCACTTCCAGTTTAGTGAAGGGGAAAAGTTGTGATACATCACATGATGACATGAGTTTGACACCCCTGCTTTAGGGGACAACTGGGCAACTGAATTCATACTTCAATGATGGAATTAAATCCTTTAGATTTACATATCTCTCAAGCAGACGGTTAAACTAGAAGACCTTCAAGATCCCTTTCAACCCTATTATTCTACGTTGTGTTCTAAGACAAATTAGCAAGGGAAAATCCTACTGTCTGTAAATATTCATACAAACCCTTTCGCAACATGCATACAGAATACTTTGTGGTATGATCGACTGTAGTTAGACCTTCACAGGTGGGACTCCCATTGTAGGTGAACTACAATGCCCATCACTCCCAGCCAGCTGGCTAACATCGGAATTGCAATCTAAAGTTTGGCAGGTGCCTTGCTTGGAGTATTTGACTTAATGGCAGGACACAAAGCTCATCCATCTTCTGGAAAGAGACTGTCAATCTCCTTTGAGGTACGACCACGCCAAGAGTGTTTATTCCCCCCCACACTGTGATGACCCGGAGGTGACACAACTGTAACAAAATCCAAAACATAAATAAATGTCCTTTAATGTCTCCAACTTGGCCCCACTGTTCAATAATTCTCAGTGGAGATAAAAAACGTCTCAAAAATAGTCTTCAAAAGAGAGCATACAGTCTGGACTTAATGAGCAGATAGAGGCTAAATAAAAACCAAACAATCTACAATGATGAATTTCCACAACGGATCAGGATAAGTAATTACCAAAATTCAAGGAGATAACAAGGCACAGTCTGTTGGAAGGACGCCAACCAAGATAACTGCAGCCCAAAATAAAACACGCTTTGCTTCTGGCAACACTGTGTTGTAATCGCTCTCTTATATACTAGTCTCCCAAGCTGCAACCAATGAGGAGCATCATGGCGCTTCCTCTCTCGTAAGCAAGTTGTTTCCTTCTCTGTTCCTCACTGTCTCCTAGGATGCAGAGGGGATGGGCCTGGTTCTTCCTCTGACTGCCCAGCCAGCCTCTGCCCTTCCCAGCCTCCTCCACAACCTCCAGAGCCACACCTCCACTCCCCTGTCAGCTGTTCCTCCTCTCCCTCAGAGTCCGACTCTACCAAGGGCATGACAGCCACCTCCCAAAAGGCGAGAAGCCTAAATCTCTGATCACGTTGAATTCAAGTGTTTACCGTGTTTAAAAAAGAGACAAGAGGTTGACCTTACAGAACACAATAGCCTGTGGCTCTGCTGGAGTCCTCCGACTGCCACGAAAGGCACTTAAAAATCACTGTGGTTCCTCTCCTCCCTTTCCTTTCTCTGTTCCATTTCTTAATTCTTCTTTCATTTCCTATGCTGCTTTGAGAGCTGAGCAAATCAATAGAACTGGGGAAGCAGGCATCAAGACCATTTTTTGGGGTGGTCTCACAGGATCCCTAGGAAACAGAAAACAGAGACCTGCCAGTGGGTGACTCTGACTGCAGCATTAAACTCTCGGTGGCTACATACAATGAATAAAAGGCAATGATATTGCATAGCACAAAATTGTATATGTATAGTGGCACAATTAGGAATAAACACTATAATTTAAATAGGGCACATAATAGGTTGAATACAACCAATGGCCTGCATGCCTGCCTGCTCTCTTGCTTTTGGGTGGGTTAACCTTGATGGTCCAATCTGGATTAAAGCTGTCAGGCACAGGAACAAGATGTATAAATTGTCCCCATGTTCAGTAACACTGCCTTAAAATCCAAACTCTTGTACCTTTTCTTCTCAGGAATATAGATGTATATAGACTTCAGAGGATAATTAGGACTGCAGAAAACAATTGCTACCAACCTGCCTTCAATCGAGGACCTGTATACTGCAGGAGTCAAAAAGAGGGCTGTGAAAATATTTACAGACCCCCTCACATCCCGGACATGAACTGTTTCAACTCCTGCCCTCAAAACGATGCTATCGAGCACTGCACACCAGAACAACTAGACACAAGAACAGTTTTTGCCTGAAAGCCATCACTCTGCTAAACAATTCCCTGCTTGTATCCTTACGATTTATATCGACTGTTTCTAGTATGATTTGATTGCCTATTTGTACCCTATGACTAAGTGTTGTACCTCATGATTCTTGATGAATATATCTTTCTTTTTATGTACACTGAGAGCATATATACCCATACAAATTCCTTGTGTGTCCAATCACACTTGGCCAATGAAGAATTAATTAATTCATTCATTCATTAATTCATTCATTTGTTTTCATGGAGTACAGGTAGTGCTCAACTTAGGACCACAACTGAGCCCAAAATTTATGTTGTTAAGTGAGAAAATTGTTAAGTGAACTTGCCCCGTTTTAAGACTTTTCTCATCACATTTATTAAGTGACTCACTGCAGTTGCTAAATTAGTAACATGGTTGTAAAGTGAACCTGGTTCCCATTGCCTTTGCTAGTTAGAAGGTCGCAAAACAGGGCCATATAACTCCGGGACACTGCAAGTGTCATAAATGTACGTCAGTTGTCAAGCATCCTAATATAAATCACATGATCATAGGGATGCTGCAATGGTCCTAAGTGTGAAAAATAGTCATGAGTCACTTTTTCCAGTGCCATTGTAACTTTGAACGGTCACTAAATGAACTGTTGTAAATCGAGGACTGCCTGAATATAAATTGGTTTCATGAAGGATATAAATTGAAATCTATTCAGAGTTTTGCAGCGTGAATTCAGCTCCAGAAAATAAACACGGATGGCTGATGCATCATTTAACATCTTTACAAACATAATAAGTAAATTTTACAAACCAGTTGTAGATTTCTCCAACTTGGAACAAACTCAAACAGAAGTAGACATGTTACAAGTGCAGAGCTTCAGCAGTAACTTCAGCAGCTCAGAAACAGACATCCATTTCATTTTAGTTCAGCAGGCAAGCATTATACACAGCAGAGGAGAGAAGCAGTTTCATTTTCAATAGACAGACTCAGAGCTCAACATAGATGCAGAGCTTATTATAGAGCCATGCCTAGGCTACTTCTAGTTTCAGTTTCCAAACTGTCCTTATTGGCTTATTTAGTTGCTGTGCCTATTCATTGGCTGACCTTGTTACCATGCTCTATTCCAGTTCATGAATATACTCTGACAAAATCAAGAGAACAATTGGCTGCAGACAGATATGATTTTCATATCCACAGCTAAGGAAAAGATTTAGGCTAGATAACAGGATATTTATAATAGAACAATGAAAGATACAGTTTGAAACTGAATGATGTACAAATGAAGAGCAACCAATTGCCAAAATGTATAAACTCTTGCTGAAATTTGTGGGATGAACAAGTGAAAGAGTCAGTGGTGGGATTCAGCCAGTTTGCAACACTTTGGAAGAACGGTTGTTAACTTTCTGAGCAGTTTGGTGAACTGGTTGTTGGAAACAATCATTAGGGCAGAGAACCGGTTGTTAAATTATTTGAATCCCACCACTGGAAAGAGAGTGTACGATAAAATGGGCTAAAAGTTTTATCTAATATAACATGACATATTGTTGGAAAATTGGGAAAATGTGGTAGAAAGGTTTGAATTTACATTACAATTCAAAAGCCATGGTAATGGCTTCACAGTACTCCACAGGGGGGTTCCCTCTCAGCCCTCCAAGGACTGTACTCCACAAGGGGGCTCCCTCTCAGCCCTCCAATTGGCCATGTGCAATCAGGCAATTGGCCATGTGCAATCAAATGCTACAAAAATGAAACACCAGCACAGACAAGAAACTCCCAAGGAGAGGAATAGAAGACTTGCAACACTGCAAGAGAGACAGTACAACAGCGTGAGTCCTGACTACAGGGTTTTCCTGTCTAATACAGGATTGGGATAAATAAATACCCAGGCAATGCTGGGTTATCAGCTAGTTTTTAAATAATAATCATGGTGAGGAGAATGAAGTTCCCTTCTCTTGCCCAACAATTCAGATCCAGGTCACGATATCTGCACATCAAAACCAAATACAAAATGAAAGAGAAGCTGCCTAATAAATATTTTACGTGTCATATGTTGTCCCACCTCTAATAAATGAAGGGCAGCTTAAAGATCACGGTTCTCCCTTTTAACACTCTTTATCTTTGAACTAGACTTAAACCAGACAGTTCTTCAAATGCTGGATGACTTCAAACAGAGAACTGCATTCAGTAATTAAGATGGGTGACCATACTTTCTCCTAGTACTCAAATAACAGCTTTACCCGCTCTTTTTCATAAAAAGTACTGTATTTGAAAAATATTCTATTCAAGTCTATTCAGTAAAATGGACTCATCCTTTTTCAAAGCAGTAAGCAAGGACAAACCAAACCAAACCACGTCCTGCAATGTAAATCAAGTTTGTTATAGTTAAAATAAATAGCAATAGCACTTAGACTTATGTACTGCTCCATAGTGCTTTACAGCCCTCTCTCTCTCTCTGGTTTCTGGATGTTGTGTGAGTTTCATTGTATGTGTATCCTGCATAAATGTACAATGACAATAAAGTATTATCATCATCATCATCATCACCACCACCACCACAAAGAAGATACAGACTCAGCATATTGCCCCCAACAATCTGAGTCCTTGTTTTACTGACCTTGGAAGGATGGACAGCTGAGTCAACCTCACTCCAGTCAGGATCAAACTGCTGGCAGTCAGCAGAGTTAACCTGCAAGGCTACATTCAGACCACTGCACCACCAGGGTCTTTGCTGGATCCCAACAACATTTTGAAGATCATAGGTACAGGTTTCTACCTAGCACGCTTCTTCTCCATGGATGAAGGGAGAAAATGCTGGAGGGTGTGTTGATAGCCATGGAGTTCTTTTAAAAAAAGAAACCTTTTGGAGATTGAAGTGAGTCTTGTATGTTTTACCAACAGAAGAGAATATTTGCTGCTCAGGGTTGAACTGTGGGTCCTGGTGATTTCTGAGTTGGTCCTTGCAGATGTTGTATTACCCAACTAGATAATATTATCAGTGCAGGACTGATGTTATCTAGTTGGGTAGTGAAATATCTGCAAGAAAAAACCAAGCTCAGAGAGCACCAAAGACCCCATCTTTCATGTTTAAAGTTCCCCCACTCTTGCGTGATACCTTCAATCAAAGCCCTAACACAAGTATCCCCTGGAAGTTGCTATTCTTGTTAACAGTATCACACCATCATGCTGCAAGCTCCACCTCTTTGCACAAGTGTGCATATGCACATGCAAAAAAAAAATGGGCAGGGTTTACATCACACCACTGAGTCCCGAGAAAACCACACTTCCCACATATGTAAAAGTCCTGTGACCTTTAGCCTTCAGACCTGCAGGGAACAGTGGTGCAGTACATTCCGCCATCTTGATAAAAGACGAAGATAAGCAGATCAATAAAGCCTGCTGGTTGTTTCCAACTCACCCAATTTTCACCGGCTTTCTTTTTCCCTCCCACCTTCCTTGCCATTCTTTTGTTCTAATGATCTAGCTTTACTTCTGTGGCTACAGTATCTGCATTTGCAGACGAATGGTGCCAAGGAACTGCAAAGTGTTGTACCAACATTAATTAAACCTTGCAACAGGATAGCTATTATTAGGCCCATTTCACAAATGAGATAGTGTTTAAGTGAAGCCTCAATTGAAAAGACTGGGCTTTCCTTATTTATCAGATTCGAGGCTTCTGGCAGGATGGGTTTACATTTAATTACTATTTGAGTTTTTCCTGCTGATTGCTGTTAGCTCCCAATGATCGCTTTGGCTGTGCTTTTTCTTTTGCTTTAATCAACACACAGAAAAATCTCTCTCCCTCCCT